>JBBGZY010000103.1:6745000-6760000 GCA_037952925.1 Lithobates clamitans | reverse complement strand
GTCCGGCCGCTAATCTACATGCAGGGTGCCTGTTGCATAGATTGCAACATTTTTTTTTTTTTTTTTTTTTAGAAGCACGTGATTAGAGCCAGAGGCTATAATTGGCTTCAAAAAAGGGTGGGCTCGGGGCGCAGAGCACTGTACCATGAGCCCACCCAGTTGTGTGACAATAGCAAATTAATATTTGCTATTGTCTTCCTGATTCTCCTCCCGGTGAATCAGGAAGTGGGTCCTGGCGGTGTAAGTGCGGGGCCTACCATCCGTCCGTCTGACCGACGGGGGGGCACTTGCGACAGGATGTCTTGTTTGATGCCCCCCCTTGGGGAAAGTGCATGTGATCAGCACAGGGCCAATCAACACTGTTCAGACAGAGGGTCAGGGGTCCTGCAGCCTCATAGGACAGTCAGAGTAGAATAAAAACTCCTCCTACAAGCTTTAACCAGACACTGATAGAAGTCACAAGACTGCTATATATGGCTGATGAGAAAAGGTATTTAGCAGTTTATATTTACCTAAAATAATTGCATTTCCATGTTCTGTGTACTGTGGGAGACCAGATATAGTGAATGCAGGCTCCTGGGGAGACCAGATATAGTGAATGCAGAGTCCTGGGGAGACCAGATATAGTGAATGCAGGCTCCTGGGGAGACCAGATATAGTGAATGCAGGCTCCTGGGGAGACCAGATATAGTGAATGCAGAGTCCTGGGGAGACCAGATATAGTGAATGCAGGCTCCTAGGGAGACCAGATATAGTGAATGCAGAGTCCTGGTTTTAGTAACACTTTAAGTGTGTTGTATGTGAAAATACATTTAATTTTTTTTAAAGTAATTGTAAATGCTCATTTTTTTTAAATTAAAATAACAAACATGTCATGCTTACCTGCTCTGTGCAATGGTTTTGCACAGAGCATCCCCGATCCTCCGTATGTGGGGTCCGCTGCCGGCACTCCTGGCTCCTCCCCCTGCTGAGTGCTAACATAGCAAGCCACTTGCTCTGGGGGCACTTGTGCGTGCTTGCTCCCGAGTCCCGCTCTGTGTGTCCGATGGCTCCCACGGCTGCCTCTGAGCCAATGGGGAGGGAGAGAGCCAAGAGAGCCGCTGCTTTCCTGCACATCGCTGGGGGGGGAGGGAAGCGAGAAACTGCATTTAGAAGGCTTTTTACCTTGTTGCAGAGAATTCATTGTTTATATATCCGAACACAGATCACCTTTAAAGCTGAACTCTGGGCACAAAAACCTGAAGTATGTTCCATAATAGACACAAAGAAGTTACATCTACTTTGTGTGCACCAAATGCCTTTGCAAACCGAGATATTACCTTGTACAATTAGCAACATCATTTCTGTGCGGTACACAGCCTGTGCAGAGCTGTGGGAGGGACCTAGCAGGCTCCACCCACTACAGTCTACCTTCAGAAAGCCAGGGGGGGGGGGTACAAGACCAGTCACCCTGTACAAGGAGAGAGAGCAGCAGCAAATACGCAAAGCACACCAAGATTATAGTAAGGTTAAATACTGATTGATATTTGGCCAGTACAGCAGAGAGTGGCAGAATTCTGATCAGTGTGTGGGCTCCTCTGCTCAACAGAAGTCCATTCATGTTGGAAAATTTTCCATCAATCTGCAGCTGTAGCCACTGATCAGTGTACTCTGGCTTCATGTGTGTGGATGGAATAACCATGTATGGCCAACTTAACTCCAAAGATGACGTTTGTTCCTTTCCCCCAAATCCAAATGTGTTTTTGTGTGTATATATATATATATATATATATATATATATATATATATTTTTTTTTTTTTTTTTTTTTTCCTGGTCCTGTCCCCTGCTGTGGAAGCTCAGCTCTAGAACCAGCTCTGTGTCAAAAAGAATCTCCCGAAATCCAACCTTATCTTTCACCACAGCCAGCACTGCAACCCCATCTACAGACTGCAGGCAGCACTGCAACCCCATTTACAGACTGCAGCCAGCACTGCAACCCCATCTATAGACTGCAGCCAGCACTGCAACCCCATCTATAGACTGCAGCCAGCACTGCAACCCCATCTATAGACTGCAGCCAGCACTGCAACCTGCAACCCCATCTACAGACTGCAGCCAGCACCGCAACCCCATCTATAGACTGCAGCCAGCACTGCAACCCCATCTACAGACTGCAGCCAGCACTGCAAACCCATCTACAGACTGCAGCCAGCACAGGAACCATATCTACAGACTGCAGCCAGCACCGCAACCCCATCTATAGACTGCAGCCAGCACTGCAACCCCATCTACAGACTGCAGCCAGCACTGCAAACCCATCTACAGACTGCAGCCAGCACTGCAACCCCATCTACAGACTGCAGCCAGCACCGCAACCCCATCTATAGACTGCAGCCAGCACTGCAAACCCATCTACAGACTGCAGCCAGCACTGCAACCCCATCTACAGACTGCAGCCAGCACTGCAACCCCATCTACAGACTGCAGGCAGCACTGCAACCCCATCTACAGACTGCAGGCAGCACTGCAAACCCATCTACAGACTGCAGCCAGCACTGCAACCCCATCTACAGACTGCAGCCAGCACTGCAAACCCATCTACAGACTGCAGCCAGCACTGCAACCCCATCTACAGACTGCAGCCAGCACTGCAACCCCATCTACAGACTGCAGCCAGCACTGCAACCCCATTTACAGACTGCAGGCAGCACTGCAAACCCATCTACAGACTGCAGCCAGCACTGCAACCCCATCTACAGACTGCAGCCAGCACTGCAACCCCATCTATAGACTGCAGCCAGCACTGCAACCCCATCTACAGACTGCAGCCAGCACCGCAACCCCATCTATAGACTGCAGCCAGCACTGCAACCCCATCTACAGACTGCAGCCAGCACTGCAACCCCATCTACAGACTGCAGCCAGCACTGCAACCCCATCTATAGACTGCAGCCAGCACTGCAACCCCATCTACAGACTGCAGCCAGCACCGCAACCCCATCTATAGACTGCAGCCAGCACTGCAACCCCATCTACAGACTGCAGCCAGCACTGCAACCCCATCTACAGACTATATCCAGAACTGCAACCCCATCTACAGACTGCAGCCAGCATTGCAAACCAATCTACAGACTGCAGCCGGCACTGCAACCCCAACTACAGACTGCACTCAGCACTGAAACCCCATCCATAGATTGCATCCGGCACTGTACCCCATTTACAGACTGCAGCCAGCACTGCAACCCCATCTACAGACTGCAGTCAGCACTACAACCCCATCTACAGACTGCAGGTAGCACTGCAACCACATCTATAGACTGTAGCCAGCACTGCAACCCCATTCACAGATCACAGCCAGCACTGCTACCCCATCCGCACACTGCAGCCAGCACCGTTGATTTAGTCCCCCTGGTCATGTGAACTAATTCATAGGCACTCTTTTCCAAGAACAGTGCTGATTGAACCTTGAACCACTATGAAATCTATTCAGAGCACAAGCAATGTGCTGCCAGTTCTTTTAATCCCCATGTATTTGAATTGTATTCTTGAGCTGTCCTCTGCCTAAAGCTGGCCATACGCATTACATTAAGCTTTTCTAAAACTAGCTCATTTGATGGGTTGCCTAAACAATCCTTTCAGTTTATATCCATCATACAGGTCCTCGTGCTACATTGTTACTGGTGTAAAGGTGTTTGTATAATAGGAATGTAAAGTCTGCGGTCAGAATAAGGCCCCTTTCACACGTAGTTTCATCTGTCTGTTTTTGACCCATTATTAGATGGATCACAAACAGGCTGTATCCCCATCGATGGCCGGGTGTGCGCCCGCTATATCCACCCACATGCGTGTCCATTCAGGTTTGTTAATGAAAAAGAAGTTTGCATCTATGTCCTATGTTACTGACCAGACTGGATGGGGGTGGTATACATGGATGCTCATCTGCTTACTTCCAACACTTATAGGGATTACATAGCTCTGTTTGCCCTCCATCATAAAATCTGAATGGACATGGATGTCACATATGTGGCATCTGTTTCCACTCTGATCTAGCTCAGAAGGGGACCAATCTATGGACCCCCCTGCTGAGATGGAACAGAGAGCTCCCGTTTGAAAGAAACATAGAAAGGGTTCACAGCTGTGTGTAAATCCAAGCCAAAAGCTGGCTATACACTGGGAGAATTCTCTGTTTTTATTTGATTTCAAATTGTATCTATTCCCCCATCCATACTAAATGGCACTGTCCAGATACCCAAACAGAGGCTGCATGTGATTGGATGCAGCTGCTGTTCAACTGACAATTTTCCGCCCCGCTCATTTGAGTTTAAGATCAGAGGATGTGTGGTGTGAAGATGCTGACAGAGACACCCATGGCTCAAATTTACTCTGTGTATGTCCAGCTTAAAGACTAAGTTCACCTTTGCTCTCCTTTTTTTTTTCTAAATTCCAGCCCCCCTATGTACCAATATAGTATTAAAGTACTCATTTTGCAAAAATAAAACAGCTTTCCATTAACTCTACACAGGAATACCTCACTCTCTTTATAACTGTTTAAACCCACTGCTTGATTACTTCTGCCTTACTTCCTGGTCAGACTTTAGGTCATGACACAGGAAGGAGTTGACCAGCTGATCTCATTAGCACACACCCTGCATCTTCTACCCTCAGCTGGTCAACTCCTTCCTGTGTCAGAACCTAAAGTCTGACCAGGAAGTAAGGCAGAAGTAATCGAGCAGTGTTTTTAACCACTACACATCCGCGCTATGGCTGAATGACGGCCACAGCGCGGACCTGAATTCCCGGGAGGCCGTCATATGATGGCCTCCCCTGTGCACGCTCCCTGCGCGCGCCACACAGGGCGCGCGCCGAGCGCGCTGTGATCACGAATCACTGAGACTCGACTGATCACCGATCCGAGTAAGGGGCCGGTCCCGGCCCCTTACCATGTGATCAGCTGTCAGCCAATGACTGCTGATCACATGATGTAAACAAAAGATGGGTAATCGTTTTTTTTTTTAGTCATGCTGACAGCGCTAGTAGAAAAAAAAGCCGATCACCGGCTGGGATGTGAGGGACATCGGTCCCCAAGTGGAAGAGGCACATCTGCCTCATCAGTGCCACCTAATAGTGCCAATTAAAAGAGCCCATAGTGCCACCTAACAGTGCCCACAGTGCCACCTAACAGTGCCCACAGTGCCACCTATCAATGCCAACAAGTGCCACCTATCAATGCCCACAAGTGCCACCTATCAATGCCCACCTGTAGTGCCAATCAGTGCCACCTGGCAGTGCTGCCCATCACTGCCACCCATCAGTGCCCATCACTGCCACCCATCAGTGCCCATCACTGCCGCCTATCAGTGCCCATCACTGCCACCTCATCAGCGTAAATCAATGAAGGAGAAAAATGACCCGTTTAAAAAATTTTATAACAAAATATAAAAAAATAAAAAAACTTTTTTTTTTTGATTCAGTTTTTTACATTTTTTTTAACAAAAAGTAAAAACTGCAGAGGTGATCAAATACCACCAAAAGAAAGCTCTATTTGTTGTGAAAAAATGATAAAAATCTAATTTGGGTACAGTGTTGTATGACCACGCAATTGTCATTCAAAGTGCGTCAGCGCTGAAAGCTGAAAATTGGTGGAGGGGGGTTTAAGTGCCCTGTAAGCAAGTGGTTAAACAGCTATGAAGAGAGGTAGGTAGGTCGGTGTAGAATTAATGTAAAACGGTTTTATTTTTGCAAAATGGATAAATTAATACTGTATTGGTACATGGGTAGCTGGAATTTAGAACAAAAAAAAAAGGTGAACTTAGCCTTTAGAGCCGCATACACATGATCGGATTGTGTGATAACAGGCTGTTGGCGGAAAATCCGAAAGTTTGTATGCTCCATCAGACAATTGTTGTCGGATTTCCCGTGGACAAATGTTGGATGGCAGGCATTAAAATTTTCCGCGGACAAATGTCTGTTGTCGGATTTTCCGGGTGTGCGTAGACAAGTCCGTCGGACAAAAGTCCAAAGTGCAAACACGCAGAAGCAAGGACGAGCCAGAAGCGCTTGGTCTTGTAAACCAGTGTTCGTAATGAAGGATTGACATTCGTGACGCGGCAAATTATGAAATCACAACACCATTATCTCGTAGTTTTTAAGATCAAAGATACAACTATGTTGGTGTCCCTTGTCAATTTTACATTGTATTTTTTTAAATGTAACTGCCTACTCCCAAACTGTCATTTGAAGTAAAACACATAGCATAACATAGTATTATTCTCCACAATTTTTTTTTTTATTTTGCACTAAAAAAATGAAAACAAATAAAATTAGACGTGCTATCTGCCAATACAACTTAACCAAAAAGTGCATTCTATGCATCCAAAAATAAAGAAAATATACCAAATCAAATCATTATTCAACCAATTAATAAAATAAAAGCCTCCTGCATATGTCCTGCTTCTTAATATAGGGGGTCACCAATGCCAAGCGTTGGTGAAAGCAGGGGTCCGTCATCCGGAGATAATTCCGAAAATCACCTGGATTATTCTCCTGGAGCTCCCACAGCAAAGGCATTTGACATAATTGGTCACGATTAATAAATCAACCAATTTTTGGTCCAAGAAATCTTCCTCCTGTTCCTGGACTGGACTTGGGTCAAAGCAATAACTCCAAGGCCAATAATAAATAACACATTATATCCTCCAATTCCGCAACATGTCTGGTTGACGAACACCCGTTCAGAGACGAACTGAAAAGTGCGAAATGAAAAGCGCAAACTGAAAAGTGCTAAATGAAAAGCGCAAAATGAAAAGTGCGAATCAACACACACCAAACTACTACTAACATGAAATTATCAGAAGGAGCCCAAAGGGTGGCGCTAAAGAGCTAAAAAGCCACATAGTACGTTACTACGTTTGTGTTTGTTGGCCGACAATTCCTTGCCGTTTGTATGCAAGACAAAATCCAGGCAAATGTCTTTGGACAAAAGTCCGAGATTTTGTCTGCGGAAAATCCGATCGTGTGTACGAGGCTTAAGTCAACAGCTCTGGAGCCATTACCAACATAAGTACATACAAATTGGAGACATGGTTGGGATTTGGTGGGTCACCAGCTCAGAGATCATTTTCAGTGTAGTCCTGGACTCTGAACTCTCCTTCAAACCCCACGTCCAATCACTGTCCAAATCTTGCCGCCTCAACCTCCACAACATCTCCAATATACGCCCCTTTCTAAGCAATGACACAACAAAGATCTTAATTCACTCCCTGGTCATCTCTCGCCCTGACTACTGCAACTTCCTCCTCATTGGCTTACCTCACAACATACATAGGCTATCCCCCTTGAATCCATCATGAACGCTGCTGCCAGACTCATCCACTTTACCAATCGCTCAGTGTCTGCTACTCCTCTCTGTCAAGCCCTGCACTGGCTTCCACTCACCCAACAAATTAAATTCAAAATACTAACAACAACTTACAAAGCCATCCACAACTCTTCCCCCAACTACATCACTGACCTAGTCTCAAAATATCAACCTAATTGTTCTCTTCATTCTTCTCAAGACCTCCTGCTCTCTAGCTCCCTCTTGACCTCCTCCCATGCTCGCCTCCAGGACTTTTCTAGAGCCTCTCCAATCCTATGGAACTCCTTACCCCAATCTGCCAGCTTATCTCCTACTCTATTAGCTTTTAGATGATCCCTGAAAACCCTCCTCTTCAGAGAAGCCTACCATACCCACACCTAACAACTGTATTTTCATTTTCTCCATCTGATCATCCCCCACTGCTATTACCTTTTGTTCCACTAGACCCTCCCTTCTAGATTGTAAGCCCCCTGATCCCTCCTGTATTGAATTGTATTGTAACGGTACTGTTTGCCCCCCCCCCCCCCATGTTGTAAAGTGTTGCACAAACTGTTGGCGCTATACATATCCTGTATAATAATAATAATAATAATAATAATAATGTGCCCCCTTGCTGGACGGGGCATGCTGAAAAAATTCCATTTACAAAATACACTACTTGGAATTTTTTTGGTGTTTGGTCAGGTTGAGCAGACTGACAGTTATGCATAGAGAGAGAAAACAATAAAGTAGGACAACTAGGAAGGAAGGAATCTGTAAAATAAATTATGCTTGGCCACCAATACAGGCAACATCATAAGAAAACTATTGCTACTGCTGGAGATACATTCCTGGAGCTATATGTCAGGGCCAATAAATATGTTTTGTTTTTTTTATTTTAAGCCCTGATGACGGAGATTTTTGACTCCTGAAATATATTGGCTACCCTTTTTTTCCCCTTTTGTCGCCTATGATTGTAATAAAGGCCTTTGGACCATTTGGCTCTTTCTCAGTCTATCTATAGGTGGATTTCTCAAATAGGGTGACCTCTATTTCTTGGGAGGACTCCTGTTTTGCGGAGAACTGACAAATCTAAGCCATTAGACCCAAATAATGAGTTCATTCTACAGGTCAAAGAGTCCAGCACCTTACCTCTCTTTAGACTTAAAGTGGTTGTAAACCCTTACAGACCACTTTGGCCTACAGGTAAGCCTAGATTAAGGCTTACCTGTAGGTCCAAGAAATATCTCCTAAACCTGCACGGTTTAGGAGATATATGCAAAAAGACAGGCACCGCTGTCTACGGCACATGCGCCATAGACAGCGGCGCGCAGGCGCACTGAGCATGCCGCTGCTAACGGCGATATGCCGTTAGTGGCGGCTCCCTGCGCATGCACGGGAGTGACGTCATCACAGCTCCGGCCAACCACAGCGCTGGAGCCACGATACCTGGAAAGAAGATGGATGCTCCAGAGCAGAGGGGACAACAGTGACATCGCAGGCTCCTGTGACAGGTAAGTGACACATAATGGGCTACTATGCGATGCATAGTAGCCCATTATGCTTTACCTTTGCAGGGAAACAAAGAGGAAGTAAACCCATCTGGGTTTACTTCCTCCTTAATATTTAATGCTGTCCCTGTGTCTGCTTAAAATCCCATACAGGAGCAATGTGTAAGAAATGCATCAGTAAGGTTATTAACATTAAGCTGCTTATACATGTTACAATTTAGATTTACTGAAACTATCCACTCCACTGAATTAGGTAGCTCTCACACTATGTAGCAGTTTGTAGGTGTAAAGATGATCGAATTGTTATGTGTATGGTCAGCTTTAGGCTGATCATCTTCCTGTATATACATACTGGAAAAAAAATGATTCTGAGCAAATCAATCTTCCAAAACAATACCTTAAACCAGGACCCTCAACTGGAAGTTTCCATTATTGTGAGGGAAATGGATATATGAGACAAAATGCTTTTAATAAATCAAAAAGTCATAGAAACATGATAATGATCTTTAAAGCTGTGCAAATATTGTGTAAATACAAGAGGCATGTGTATTCTTGCTTGAATCTTGGTGTACTTTGTGTATTTCTTCCAGATCTGTGCAGTAATCCGATGTGAAATGTTGCCTCTGTGCAGGATCTTTCTATAATAAAGACTGGTCACTGCTGCTCTCTCTCCTTGTGCGGGGTGACTGGTCTTGTCTCCGCCCACAGACTGTGGAAGGTGCGGCCTGCTGGGTCCCTCCCACAGCTCTCTTCCAGATTTGTGCAGTAATCCGGTGTAAAATGTTGCCTCTGTGCAGGATCTTTCTATAATAAAGACCGGTCACTGCTGCTCTCTCTCCTTGTGCAGGGTGACTGGTCTTGTCTCCGCCCACAGACTGTGGAAGGTGCGGCCTGCTGGGTCCCTCCCACAGCTCTCTTTTTTCACAGACTATGTACAGCACAGTGATGATGTCACAACAACCACAAGTGTATTTAAAGTGTTTGTAAACCTCAGTAAAGGAATTTGAGCAAAGCACATAGATCTGCAGTGTTTACTTATCTCTATCCAAAGCTTTAAGTGTTGCTTCTCTCTGGTGCTTCCTTTCTCTGTTATCAGCATAAGTCACTTCTGAGAAGTTTTCCTGACACATGACATAAATGTGTGTCGGGAGGGAAGGGGGTGGAGCTCAGCAGACAGCTTGTCTATTCACAGTACTTCTGCTGTGTGGAGGGGGGGGGTGTGTTCCTTTCCTCCAATCAGCTCTCACACAGTGTAACTGCAGCCTCTCTGCCCCCTCCTCTGTGCTGCTGACAGATGAAGAATGATTTTTAACACCTTTGAAAGGGTGTAGAGAGCAGAAGACTGCAGATAAACAAGTAAAACCTATGTTGGAGGATTTGTTTCATCACTGTGTGTCACCTGTGGCTGTTCACTTCACTGGGTATATGTAAGGGATTACAGCCACTTTAAATTAATTTTTTTGTTCCCCAAGTTTAGCTTTAAAATGGCTGAAAACTGTGCGTCTTTTATAAGCACAGCCACAAATTCTTGAGTCTTTTGTGCTAATCAGGTATTGTATGACCTAAGGTCCACCTCCAAACTCAGCACCCCCACCCCGCCCCACACACTTATATACCAAGCAGAGGAAGAGTATAGTGCTTGTTTGCCCAGGGCAGGGTTTCTCAACCAGGGTTTCATGGAAATCCTCCAGAGGTTGCTAGGGGTTCCTTGAGCAATGAGAAATTTCTCCCTCTCCCACTGACACCATTGACCCTTTTAGCTATCTGTAAGATGGGAATTCTTCCTAATGACCACAAGTGTAAGGAGCATTCATTCCACTGGCCATCACACTAATGTATCATAATGCCGCATACACACGAGCGGACTTTACGGCAGACTTTGCCCGGCGGACTGGATTTCGTCGGACAATTCGATCGTGTGTGGGCTCCAGCGGACTTTGTTTTCTCAAAAGTTGGACCGACTTAGATTTGAAACATGTTTTAAATCAATCCGTCGAAATCGAGTCCGGTCGAAAAGTCCGCTCGTCTGTATGCTAGTTCGACGGACAAAAAGCCACGCTAGGGCAGCTATTGGCTACTGGCTATGAACTTCCTTGTTTTAGTCCGGTCGTACGTCATCACGTACGAATTCGACAGACTTTGGTGGATTGTGTGTAGGCAAGTCTGTTCATTCAGAAAGTCCGTCGTAAAGTCCGTAGAAAAGTCCGCCGGGCAAAGTCTGCCGTAAAGTCCGACCGTGTGTACGTGGCATAAGTTGTAGATATAGTAATTTTAAGCAGGGATTTCCTGGGACCGGAAAGTTATTTCAAGGGTTCTTCTGTGTTGAAAAGATTGAGAAAGGCTGGTCTAGGAGCTCAACTGAGGCATAGCATTACTTATCTTAGTCTACTCTTCCTCTCTCAAGTGCTGAAATGTGAGCAGACACCCCTACATCATCACATACAATGACAGGCCAGCAGTGGGCCAGGGGGGCAGTGACAAGACCACTCAGAGACAAGCAAGAAGAGCAGCTTCCAGGGATCAGTCTTCACATCCAGAAGAGGTTGGGAGGAAGACCCGGGGATCCTGAATTCTTCAGCTCAGTCTGGTGTTAAGCTTTAAAGGATTAGTCCAGGGTTTCTCAACCAGGGTTCCATGGACCACTAGGGTTCCTCCAATGGTTGCTAGGGGTTCCATGAGCAATGACCAATTTTTGCCTCTCAGATAAGTTCCCAGTGACACCAATGATCTTTTTAGCTATATTTAGGTGGTGGGGGGGGGGATTCTTCCCGAAGACCACAGATGTAAAAAGCACTCTTCCACTGACCATCACACCAATGTATCATGAGTTGTAGATATAGACATTTTTAACAGGGGTTCCCTGAGACTGAAAGGTTATTTCAAGGGTTCCTCCATGTTGAAAAGGTTGAGAAAGTCTGGATTAGTCCATCCAAAGTTTTTAGTGTTCAGTTAGTAGTGGAGTCTGGTGTGACTGAGCCCCACAATGGCTTTTATGTGTTTTGTTCCGCTTCAATCCATACTTGGAGCCTCAATTCTATCATAAAAATTCCTCCCCGTATTAAAGGGTGTAACTCCATTTCTCCATCTCCATCACTGAGGGTTCCTTCATCAATAATGGCCAAAGTAGTCCTGAGAACACAGGCACAGATATCTGTCCAATAATGTCCATAAAGCCTTTGTCAGGCAATATAACTCTCCACCATCCACCAAAGAAAAACAAATGATACATTTTTGGGTCAAGAGACTCTTTAACAAGTGAATGAAAATAAGTCCAGCCAATGGCAGCAAACAAGCGCAGCAAAATAATCAGCCGAGTTTGTTGTAAATATGATACTGTATGCTAATATACGCTCACTGGTCACTTTATTGAGGGGGTAGACCCCCTTTTGCCTTCATTTTTCATGGCATAGAGTCAACAAGGAGTTGGAAACATCCCTCAGAGATTTTGGTCCATAATGACATGATAGCATCATGCAGTTGCTGCAGATTTGTCGGACTGCACATCCATGATGGATGAGATCTGGTGACTGTGGGGGCCATTGGAGTTCAGTGATCTCTTTGTCATGGTCAATAAACCAGTATTGAGATGTTGTGAGCTTTGTGACATGGTGCATTATCCTGCTGGAAGGAGCCATCAGAAAATGGGGACACTGTAGTCATAAAGGGATGGACATGGTCAGCAACAATACTCAGGTAGGCTGTGATGTTTAAACGATGCTCAGTTGGTACTAAGGGGCCCAAAGCGTGCCAAGAAAATATCCCCCCCACCATTACACCACCACCAGCCTGAACCATTGATACAAGGCAGGATGGATCCATGCTTTCATGTTGTTTACAACAAACTCTGACCGTCCATCTGAATGTCACAGTTAAATTGAGACTTATCAGACCAAGCAACGTTTTTCCAATCTTCTATTGTCCAATTTTGGTGATCCTGTGCGAATTGTAGCGTCAGTTTTCTGTTCATAGCTGACAGGAGTGGCACCCGGTGTGGTCTTCTGCTGCCGTAGCCCATCTGCTTCAAGGTTCAATGTGTTGTGCATTCAGAGATTGTATTCTGCATACCTTGGTTGTAACGAGGGGTTATTTGAGTTACTGTTGCCTTTCGATCATCTCGAACCAGTCTGCCAATTCTCCGCTAACCTCTCAAACAAACAAGGCATTTACATCCACACAACTGTCGCTCACTGGATATTTTCTCTTTTTTGGACCATTCTCTGTAAACCCGAGAGATGGTTATGCGTGAAAATCCCAGCAGATCAGCAGTTTTTGAAATACTCAGATGGGCCGGTCTGACACCAACAATCATGCACATTGCTACCATGTGATTGGCTAATTATCACTTTGTGTTACCAAGCTATTGAACAGGTATACCCAATAAAGTGACTGGTGAGTGTATATCTCTTAAAGTATATGTCACTTAAAGCTCTAACATGGTAATATGTTATTATCAATATTTTTTTTTTAAATCTGCAGCATTAAATAAAACAATATCTTGTGATCCTGCCATCAAGGCCCTTGTTAAGATTTCCTGTTATAGGGTGACAACACTTTCCCTTTGTCTCCCAATTGTGCTCTTGCATTGTCACCTTTTCACTGACTACAAGTGGCAGTTTAAACAGACATTCCCCTGTTATCACCATCAGGAAACTATCCCTGAGAAGTGACATTGTGGAGTACATGTAGACAGGAAGAGGCTTCAAAGCAGCTGAAGTCCAGCAGCAATGAGATGTAACAAAGAAGAAAAAAAAAAGGTGAAAAGAAGGATTTTATTTAACCACTTCAGCCCCGGAAGATTTGGCTGCTGAATGACCGGGTCATTTTTTGCGATACGGCACTGCGTCATTTAAACTGACAATTGCACGGTCGTGCGACGTTGCACCCAAACAAAATTTATGTCCTTTTTTTCCCCACAAATAGAGCTTTTTTTTTGGTGGTATTTAATCGCCTCTGCGGTTTTTATTTTTTGCGCTATAAACAAAAAAAAGAGTGACAATTTTGAAAAAAACGCCATATTTTGTACTTTTTGGTAAAATAAATATCCCTATTTTTTTTTTTTTAAAAAAGCTATTTTTTTTTCTCAGTTTAGGCCGATACGTATTCTTCTACATATTTTTGGTAAAAAAAAAACACTAAGCGTATATTGGATTGGTTTGCGCAAAAGTTATAGCGTCTACAAAATAGGGGATAGATTTATAGCATTTTTATTTTTTATTTTTTTTTTCACTAGTAATGGCGGCGATCAGCGATTTTTATCGGGACTGCGACGTTATGGCGGACACATCGGACACTTTTGACACATTTTTAGGACCATTGGCATTTATACAGCGATCAGTGCTATAAAAATGCACTGATTACTGTAAAAAAATGTCACTGGCAGGGAAAGGGGTTAACACTAGGGGGCGATCAAGGGGTTAATTGTGTTCCCTATGTCTGTGTTTTTAAACTGTAGGGTGAGGGGACTGACTTAGAGGACAATGGCTGAAAATGGCTGAAAACTGTGGGAGGGGACTGACCTAGAGGAGGGGACTGACCTCCCCCTGAAAACAGGGTAGGGGACTGATGTAGAGGAAGTGACGGATCGTGGTTACTAGCTATTAGGAACACACGATCTGTCACTCCTCACAGAACAGGGATTTGTCTGTTTACACACACTCGTCCCTGTTCTGCCTCTCGTGCCCTCGATCGCTTGTGGCCGGCGGTCATCGCGACCTGTGCCTGCTATCCCGATCCCGCGAGCCAACGTATAGCTATGACGGCTCTCGGGATTGTGCTGACCTGCCGCAGTAAAATGACGGCGGCTGGTCGGCAAGGGGTTAAAAAATGTCAGTTGATTATGACACACAGGGAGTTATTTACTAAAGCTGCGTGGTGCAAAATCTGGTGCGGTTCTGCAGAGAAGCCAATCAGCTTCCAGGTTTTATTGTCAAAACTTAATGGAACAAGCTGACGTTAGAAGCTGATTGGCTCCCATGCACTCCAGGCCAGATTCTGAGTGCTCCAGTTTTAGTAAATCTCCCTCGCAGTTCTTTAGCACAGTTAACATCATTCATATACGGCGCATTTTAAGTTGCGAGTGAAAATTAGCTTTCTTGAAAGAGTTTGCTTGAGGAGAAAGTAGAACATGCATACTTAACTTGGATGATTATTACAAGGACAGACAGTGCTCAAGT
>JBBGZY010000103.1:6707500-6740000 GCA_037952925.1 Lithobates clamitans | reverse complement strand
CCGGACTTGCCTACACACGATCACACCAAAGTCCGACGGATTCGCACGTGATGACGCACGACCGGACTAAAATAAGGAAGTTGATAGCCAGTAGCCAATAGCTGCCCTAGCGTCGGTTTTCGTCCGTCGGACTAGCATACAGACGAGCGGATTTTTCGACCGAACTTGAGTCCGTCGGAAAGATTTGAAGCATGTTCCACATCTAAACTCCTTCAGATTTTCGACCGAAAAAGTCAGCTGCAGGTCCGATAAAGCCCACACACGGTCGAATTGTCCGCCGGACTCGGTACGTCAGACCAGTCCGGTCGAAAAGTCCGCTCGTGTGTACACGGCATAAGGCTGCACAATGAAGATTTCTGGGACAGGCAGGGCTAAATGTTTTGTGAGCTACACTGAGGGCGGGTGGGGGGAACATTTTAAAAAGTTTTGCTTAAATTTTTAGGTTGTCTTTCGTGTGGCCTTCTCTGAACACTCTTGGGTAAAATCAGCAGCAGAACCAAAATGGGAGAAGGAAAAGTTCTGGTTAGAGAAGTCATATGTTTCTCTGTTTCTCAACCAATATAAAGCCATATCTTTAAAAGCATCAGAATGCAGCAAATAAACATCCTTCCTTAGACATCAAATTCTGAGACATCTAGGTACCTTTTGTTTTAAGGGGGTTCTACTGTGCACATCTAAAGCCTCGTACACATGATCGGATTGTTGGCCAACAAAACCGTGGACTTTTGTCCGAAGGGCGTTGGCCCAAACTTGTCTTGCATACAAATGGCAAGGAATTGTCGGCCAACAAACATGAACGTACTGACGTACTATGTGGTTTTTCAGCTCTTTAGTGCCACCCTTTGGGCTCCTTCTGCTAATTTCGTGTCTGTAAAAATTTGGTGAGTGTTGTTTTGCGCTTTTCATTTCACGCTTTTCAGTTTGCGCTTTTTATTTCGTGCTTTTCAGTTTGCGCTTTTCAGTTCGTTTCTGAACAGTCGTTCGTCAACCAGCCATGTTGCGGAATCGGAGGAGATAACGTGTTATTTATTATTGGCCTTGAAGTTATTGCTTTGACATTATTTTTTTGGTTGAATAATAATTTGATTTGGTATATTTTCTATATTTTTGGATGCATAGAATGCACTTTTTGGTTAAGTTCTATTGGCAGATAGCATGTCTAATTTTATTTGTTTTCTTTTTTTAATGCACAATAAAAAAATTGTGGAGAATAATACTTGGCTATGTGTTTTATTTCAAATGACAGTTTGGGAGTAGGCAGTTTAATTTAACAAAATACAATGTAAAATTGACAAGGGACACCAACATAGTTGTATCTTTGATCTTAAAAACAACGGGATAATGGTGTTGTGGTAACTTGCACAAAAAAAAAAAAAAAAAAAGCATAATAATATTATTCTTGATATCACCAGAAAAAAAAAGCCTTTGAAAAATTGTTTGCAATAACTCCATCAGTATCACCAGCAAAGAAGCAGCTTCATTATTATCCCATTAAAGAAGAAGAGAATTGTGCGCTGCATTTCGAGATTTCATAATTTGCCACGTCACAAATGTTAATTCTCCATTACGATCGCTAGTTTACAAGACCGACCGCTTCTGGCTCGTCCTTGCTTCTGAGCATGTGTGTTTGTGCTTTGAACTTTTGTCCGACGGACTTGTGTACACATGCTCGGAAAATCCGATAACAGACATTTGTTCATGGAAAATTTTAAAACCTGCCATCCAACATTTGTTAGTGGAAAATCCGACAACAATTGTCCGATGGAGCATAAACACGGTCGGATTTTCCACCAACAGCCTGTCATCACACATTTCCCGTTGGAAAATCAGATCGTGTGTACTAGACTTTTGAGCATTGATGTCAAAGCCTTTCACAATCTAGCCTCCTTACAGCAGCCATATATAAATGGGAAGAACTTATAAGGAAGGGCAGGCTTATTTAGTATGAAAACAGAACATCAGTAGTAGTGGAAATGAGGCTCAAAGTGTATGTCTAGGTAAAACCTTTTTTTAAGTTTGGATAGAGTGGGGAAAGGTTTGGACCTGCTGTCAAGAAAGGGGAAATACAACATTTTAGAGCTGTCCCCAGAAAAAGTGGTAATAAGGGGACATCTTCAAATGGGGATATCTATTCCAGGAACAACTGTGCAAGAGGGGAATTCTCACTTTGGAAGATTTCTCTGAGACAGAAAATAAAGGGAGGTTTCCCCAATGAAAAAGAGAAAAGAAAAAAGGGGTAGGGGTTTTAACCCTTCCCTACTGTATTCCATATTCAAAGCTAATATACTATATATATATATATATATATATATATATATATATATATATATACTATATATATATATATATATATATATATATATATATATATATATATATATATATATATATATATATATATATATATATATATATATATATATATATATATATATACTTGAACATCATACTTTTAAAATACTCTCTAACCGTCATGATAATACAGTACATTGTTTTCTCCAAGACTGCAGATGCACTTTTGCCAATTATTATTACCCCCATTCATAGGTAACTGTAAAGCTACGGTAAGGGAAACCTAAAGGTGTAACAAAATTTTGATGGAGAAACATGACCAAAAATGGAGAGAAGAAGATCCATTATAAAGATGGCATGTGAAATAACATGGTGCATGCATCAACAGACTATGGGGTTGATTTACTAAAGGCAAATAGACTGTGCACTTTGCAAAGTGCATTTGCACTCTGCAAGTGGAGTTACTCCAGAGCTTAGTAAATGAGCATAAGCTCTGCTGACTTCCATCATCCAATGGATGCTTGTTTTTTTTTCTCTTGCATGTGATGGATATTCTTGGCAAAGTGAAACCTTACCTGATTTATTAAGCTCTGCAGCAGCTGCAGTTGCAGAGGGCAACTGCACTTTTTGCTTTTAGTAAATCAACCCCTATATGCCCATTTAAATTTTTTGCGATGCGTTAACATTTGTGCATTAATGCAGGTTATGTTGCGCATTAACATGCATTGCATTAAGACAGCTCATTCAAAATGAATGGTCTGCCAATGCACCCTAACGTACTTAAAGTGGCACATGGCCCTTGTTATTTAACATGATGCTCTACTGTGCAGTGTGTTACAGCAAGGTACCATGCAGGTGTTTTGTTTTTGTCTTTTGTGGTTACTTTCAAATTGAAAGTGGCTGAAAACACAGACACCAAGACATACCTAGTCTTACACGCAGATCCACTGTGAATTGGACTGGTCTGCAGCAGTCTGAAATTTGTTGTGGTTTACTGATTTACTCACTCTATTGAGAGCATGGTTGGAGTGGGGGAACCCATGCTCTGATACAGAAGACGACTGGTAAGGTGTCCACAGGGCCCCTTTATCAAATCACTTTATGCCAGTGATTCACATCCAGAAGACACTATGCAAAGTGGATGGTGAGTTTGGCCTTGCCCAATATAATTTGATAATAGTTGGACATGACATTGTGTGAAGAAAAGAGTACAAATGAGATGACTTTAATTTCTTTTCTAAAGGGGAAAAGTTTCTCCAGAACAAAATTATGAGGAACCCCTCCAGTGTCCATATCTTCCACCGCCTCTCCATTTGGAGCAAGTGATACACTCTCTCACCTTCCATTTGATAGTTCTGGTGCATGGAGATTAGCTGTGTAGGCACCCAGGGATGATAACAAGGGCATGGGGAAGGTATTAGATGAACAATACAATGGCTTCTCTCTTCTCTCCCAACAACCAAACTGAGTAGAGGGAAAGCACAAGCAAAATATGTGCAGCTAGAGAGGTGCCCTGCATGGAAAAAAACAGTTCACTTTTATGTGATCCATAAAGTGATGGGATAGTGGTCTTCTTGAAGCACAGAGATGCCATGATTACCTTTTTCTTTATAAGGTCTCTAATTGTTGTGTAGATCCTAGCGATCTCTGAGGAGTACATGTCAGGTTATAAATATACTTGATGTATTTTCTGAGATTTGCACGTACTCGCATTATATTAAAACTACATCAAATAGCTATTCACATTCATTTATTTAACTTTTTGAAATTGTAAAATTGCACTACAGCTTTAAAGATTTTACAACGTCGAGATGCAGTTGGGTGTGACTAATGCTCTACAATGCACATTCAGACAGCACATGATAAATCTTGGTTTTCAGAGTGTAAGCAAGCCCTTAGTACACTATTGCACTGTGCAATAGGTTATGTTATTCTTTATAGGCTTATTTATTGCAATAAAATATGCACTCAGAGTCTATTTTCAGCATGGAAGATAATTCCTACCCATAAAAATTGACTTTATTCAGAAACAAATTTTGATCCAACCAGTATTGGCGATATAATTAATATTTGGTGATCTCCCTGAGATTGGACACATTCCAACATCCAAAGACAAATGGACTGTTCACTTTGCAATGGAATTTGCATTTTGGAAGGGAATTTCCCCCAGAGCTTAGTGAGTGAAGTGAAGCTCTGCTGATGCCCATCATCCAATCATGTGCAAGCAAAACTGCTGTTTTTTTATTTATTTTTTTCATTTTCCTTGCATGTGATTGGGTATTCTTTGCAAAGTGACATATCATCTCATTCACTAAGCTCTGGGGAAAACCCCCTTGCAAAGTGCAACTTACAGTACCTTTCAAAGTGGACAGCCTATTTGTCTTTAGTAAATCAACACCTTATGTATGATCCTTCAAGTTTAAAGTACTTGTAATGGAGCAAAACACCTGTGAAATTGGTGAAGGCAATTATGCACGGTTGGATTTGTCCCATACAGGGTCCAGCCTAGTGGCACAGTAAATAGGTTTAGGCTTACTACCGGTGAACTGGCATGTGGTACATGGATCCAGGAGTGGCTGCTTATATCAAAGTCTTGTCACATACTGTAGTCATACGTGTAATAGTTGTGAAGTTGGAAGCTTAGATATGTGGTTACCAAGAGTTTGACATAAAGCAACCCCTGTTCCTAGTAAACTTTCTAAGAGAAGGTCTACCTGTCAAATGGAAGTGCACATACTTACTTTTTCTGCTTCCCGCACTGCCGAACCTTGCTCTGTTGCTGAGAAATGGTCCCCCGCAGTTCAGTGCAATTACTCTAGCTCTCTCTTAACTAGATAAGATATCAGCCACAAGGGGCTTTAGCAGTTTTAGTAAGTGGGCCGACTCACAGATTGTGCAAAGAAGCAGTAAAGAACAACCATTGTTTAGAATTGCTTTTGTAATGAGCAAACGTGATTGTCCCAATGTAGACAAAAAATATCATTGCAATTTATACATTGAGAAAATGTTTTTAAAATATTGAGTCAGAATAATAACCTTAATCACATCAAGAGGATTTCTTTTACATGGTTAGGTAAACAAAATTTATAAGACTATACCTGCCCTTTACCTCTTTCCAATCACATAATGCCCATCTGCCATACATACGCAACCAGCATACTGACCAAGCTGTAATCAGCAGCTCCCTGTCATGGCTTCTGATCAGGAGCCAGCAGGACAGGGACCACTGTGACAGCAAATCATGGTGGTCACATGATGCTTGCAAACAACCCCTGGCAGGCTGGAAACTTCGTAAAGCTGGCAACTTGATTTAAAAGCCGGTATTGCCAGAGGAGATCTGGCAAGTTATCGGGTATGTTGCACAGATATGGCATTAATATGACCAGAGAGAGTTAAAGAAGGTGTGCTGAGTGTATCAAGAGTGTTTCAAAGATCACAACAACAACATGTGTTTACATTAGAGGGCTGGTAGAGTGCCAATATTCTGCCCTCCATAAAAGAATATTGGGATTTCTGTGCCTCTGTTTGAAGATGAATTTCTCCACAATGCTACAGGTGAATGAGGGCATGTTTTAAAGTATTTTTTTACTGCTTACTTAGAATCTGTAAATGTTCTTTTGTGCATGGCGGTGATTAACCCATTATGAGCTGGAGAGTGAGGGCACTAGGAGGGGAGCACGGCGTGGCACTTTATCGATCACACCGATATTTGAAGATTGTCATTAACCGTATTTTCAAGGACTTATTGCTCACCAATTATTGTTTCACACCAAGCACTAATTGCACTTTAAAATATTTTATTTTTTTGAAAAGTTGCACAAACATTGCATGTTTAATATGATTTAAATATCTTGTGACTAATTTACAGAACCACATTATAAGTCATATTTAGGATTGAAAATTTGCTTTGTTTGTTGAGACAGTGCTGATTACATATACTCACAAATCCAGTTATTTATCTATTCAAGTTATTACAGCCTCTTACAATTCCTTGGACAGTACCATTCACACCAGGAGAGGAAGGGGTTACACTGAGAACCAATCAGGAGTTCTAAACTCATATTATGCTGACAAGGGGAGAGTTGAGGAATGACACACAAAGACTCACCCAAGCTCTAGTGCTATGTTGAAGAGTGTATGAGCAGAGTGTTGGTGCTCTGGCTGGGGCATTCACTGCAGATCCATAAGAGACATGATCCGGCAACCTGATAGCTTCTTAATGAAAACTTTTATTTTTGCGCTTACAGCATTGGCAGAATCCACCAGATGCTAATACGTTCAGCCGAGGCCTTCCTCATAGCATTCTATGAGGAAGGCTTCGGCCAAAACGCGTTAGCATCTGTTGAATTCTGTAAGTGCAAAAAAAAAAATTTCATTAAGAAGCTATCAAGTTGCCGGCTCATGTCTCTTATGGAGTTGAGGAATGACCACCTCAATCTGCTGCTCCTCCATCACTATCCAGTCACAGGCTGGGGGCAGAGAAGCGACCTAACTGTGTTGCTTGAGTGCAGTAGAAAAGGTAAAGTCACCAGGATGGCTGTACAGTAGGGATGAGCCGAACACCCCCCGGTTCGGTTCGCACCAGAACCCGCGAACGGACCGCAAGTTCGCACGAACGTTAGAACCCCATTGACGTCTATGGGACTCGAACGTTCGAAATCAAAAGTGCTCATTTTAAAGGCTAATTTGCATGGTATTGTCCTAAAAAGGGTTTGGGGACCCGGGTCCTACCCCAGGGGACATGTATCAATGCAAAAAAAACTTTTAAAAACGGCCGTTTTTTCGGGAGCAGTGATTTTAATGATGCTTAAAGTAAAAAAAAAAAAGTGAAATATTCCTTTAAATATCGTACCTGGGGGGTGTCTATAGTATGCCTGTAAAGTGACGCGTGTTTCCCATGTTTAGAACAGTCCCTGCACCAAATGTCATTTTTAAAGGAAAAAATCTCATTTAAAACTGCTTGCGGGTTTAATGTCATGTCGGGTCATGGCAATATGGATGAAAATCAGTGAGACAAACGGCATGGGTACCCCCCAGTCCATTACCAGGCCCTTTGGGTCTTGTATGGATATTAAGGGGAACCCCGCACCCAAATTAAAATAAGGAAAGGTCCCTATATACTCTGAACAGCAGTATACAGGCGGTGCAAACAAGACAGGGACTGTAGGTTTGTTGTTAAGTAGAATCTGTTTGTAATTTTGAACATTTTTAATGTGTTTAGCTCCAGCCAAAAAATCTTTTCTAAGCTTTTTGGAAAACATAGGGAAGGGTTATCACCCCTGTGACATTTGTTTTGCGTCTTTCCTCCTCTTCAGAAGATTTCACCTCACTTTTTTGTCCCAATGAAAAATGTTTTTTGAAAATTTGGGTTTTTTTGTGGAACAAGGATTGGAAAGCATCAGTGGAAAGGAAAAATTGTTTTCCCATATTAACTCTTACAGGAGAGAATTTCCCTTCCTTAGGGGTAGATTTCATCTCACTTCCTGTTGTCTCCTTCCGTTTGCAAGTAGGAGTCGTTTGTAAGTTAGATGTTTGAAAGTAGGGTCCTGCCCTATATACTCAGCAGAAATTTGGGCCTTAGGTGTTGCTGTGGCCAAAACACTGTAAGCCCTCACAGGGCCCTGCTGTGAAATATTAGATCAAGAATTGTAATTAC
The DNA here is from genome assembly GCA_037952925.1 of Lithobates clamitans. NCBI lineage: Eukaryota > Metazoa > Chordata > Amphibia > Anura > Ranidae > Lithobates > Lithobates clamitans. The sequence continues at coordinate 6,732,052 of JBBGZY010000103.1, read as the reverse complement.
ATGCCCCTGTTGAACAGGAGCTGAAAAATTAGGCCTTAGGCACTGGTGCTGGTGCCACAACACTGCAACCCCTCACAGACACTCTAGTTGAAACGCAGGAACAAGCCCAGCTGCAAAGTATTGCATCAAAAATTGTAATTACACGCCCCTGTTAGACAGGGGCTGAAAAATTGGGTCTTAGGCACTGGTGCTGGTGCCACAACACTGCAACCCCTCACAGACACTCTAGTTGAAACGCAGGAACAAGCCCTGCTGCAAAGTATTGCATCAAAAATTGTAATTACACGCCCCTGTTAGACAGGGGCTGAAAAATTGGGTCTTAGGCACTGGTGCTGGTGCCACAACACTGCAACCCCTCACAGACACTCTAGTTGGAATGCAGGAACAAGCCCTGCTGCAAAGTATTGCATCAAAAATTGTAATTACACGCCCCTGTTAGACAGGGGCAGAAAAATTGGGTCTTAGGCACTGGTGCTGGTGCCACAACACTGCAACCCCTCACAGACACTCTAGTTGGAATGCAGGAACGAGCCCTGCTGCAAAGTATTACATCAAAAATTGTAATTACACGCCCCTGTTAAACAGGGGCTGAAAAATTGTGCCTTAGGCACTGGTGGTGGCGCCCAGAACCAAAAATGTTCTTACAAGCTATCAGCGTGATGATTGAGGAGGAAGAGGATAATTACTCAGGGATAGTCACTCAGCATCAGCATAGGCAGTCTTTGAAGGGATCTGAGATTTCAAAAAAAATTATTCGGTTACATCTGCATCAGGTGCTTGGTAGCTGGTGGTGATCCAAGACTGATTCATTTTTATGAAGGTCAGCCGATCGACCGAGTCGGTGGACAGACGCACCCTGTGATCGGTTACCACGCCTCCAGCAGCACTGAATGTGCGTTCCGAAAGAACGCTGGATGCAGGACAGGCCAGTAGCTCAATTGCATACTGTGCAAGCTCTGGCCAGTGATCCATCCTCAAGACCCAGTAACCCAGAGGATTTTCGGTGGGAAAGGTGTCCAAGTCTGATCTTGCCCCTAGGTATTCCTGCACCATGTAAAACAGACGCTGGCGATGGTTGCTGGAACCGATCATACCTTGGGGCTGCGGACCAAAAAATTGTCTGAACGCATCGGTCAGACGGCCACCTTCTCCACCGCTCCTTCTTTGACTGACCGAAGCCTCAGCAACACGTTGTCCAGAAACAGGAGTTTGTAACCTCCCAGTCTCTGGGAACGCGTTGCACAGACCTTTCTGCAAGGCCTCCCGAAGATGTTTCATCCTCTGCTCCCTCTGCGATGGCAAGATAAGGTCCGCAACCTTACCCTTGTAACGTGGATCAAGGAGGGTTGCCAGCCAGTATTGGTCCTTCTCCTTGATACCACGAATACGAGGATCCTTACGCAGGCTTTGCAGGATCAGGGAGGCCATGCAGCGTAGGTTTGCTGAGGCATTCGGTCCGGAGTCCTCTGGGTCACTAAGGACAACAACGTCCGCAGCCACCTCCTCCCAGCCACGTACAAGTCCATGTGTTCCTTGGGACTGATCCCTTAAAGACTGCTGATGCTGAGTGCCAGGCTCCACCTCCATACTGACACAATCTTCCTCCTCCTCCTCCTCCTCCTCCTCGTCCTCTTCCTGTGTGATCGGCGGGCACGCAGGAACACTGTCTGGATAAAGGGGGCCTTGAGAGCTAAGGAAGTCCTCCTCTTCCTGCCTCTGTTCTGCCTCAAGTGCCCTGTCCATTATCCCACGCAGCGTGTGCTCCAACAGGTGGACAAGGGGGACAGTGTCACTGATGCATGCACTGTCAGTGCTCACCATCCTCGTGGCCTCCTCGAATGGTGACAGGACAGTGCATGCATCCCTGATCATGGCCCACTGGCGTGGGGAAAAAAAACCAAGGTCCCCTGACCCTGTCCTGGTGCCATAGTCGCACAGGTACTCATTGATGGCCCTCTGCTGCGTGTGCAGCCGCTGCAGCATGGCCAACGTCGAGTTCCACCTGGTGGGCATGTCACAGATTAGGCGGTTCTTGGGCAGGTTAAACTCCTTTTGGAGGTCCGTCAGCCGAGCACTGGCATTATATGACCGGCGGAAATGCACACAGACTTTCCTGGCCTGCCTCAGGACATCCTGTAAGCCCGGGTACCTGCCCAAGAACCGCTGCACCACCAAGTTAAGGACGTGAGCCAAACAGGGCACATGGGTCAGTTGTCCCTGTCGGAGGGCAGAGAGGAGGTTGGTGCCATTGTCGCAAACCACCATTCCTGCCTTAAGTTGGCGTGGCGTCAACCACCTCTGAACCTGCCCCTGCAGAGCTGACAGAACCTCTGCCCCAGTGTGGCTCCTGTCCCCCAAGCACACCAGCTCAAGCACCGCATGGCATCTTTTGGCCTGCGTACTTGCGTAGCCCCTTGAACGCCTACGGAGCACCGCTGGTTCCGAGGAAGAGGCCATGGAGGAAGAAGAAGAGGAGGGGGTGGAGGAGAGAGGTGTGTCACAATCAGCATTTTGGAGGCGTGGTGGCGGAACAACCTCCAACACTACTGCACCTTGTCCTGCATCCTTCCCAGCTGCCAGCAGAGTCACCCAATGCGCCGTGAAACTTAAGTAACGTCCCTGTCCATGCCTGCTGGACCATGAGTCAGCGGTAATATGCACCTTACCGCTGACCGCCCTGTCCAGCGAGGCATGGACATTGCCTTCCACATGCCGGTAGAGAGCCGGAATCGCCTTCCGTGAGAAAAAGTGGCGTTTGGGTACCTGCCACTGAGGAACCGCACATTCCACAAACTCACGGAAGGGGGCAGAGTCTACCAACTGAAAAGGCAGCAGTTGAAGTGCTAGCAATTTTGCCAAGCTAGCATTCAACCGCTGGGCATGTGGATGGCTGGGAGCAAACTTCTTTCGGCGGTGCAGCAGCTGGGGCAGGGAAATTTGCCTGGTACAATCTGACGTCGGTGTACCAAAAGCAGATTGCCCATAAGTACTTGGCTGTGACACACCTAATTCTACACCTTCATTCCTCTCACTGCAGGTCGCAGAGAGGACTGAAGGTCTAGTGGGGTTGGAAATCTCAGCTGATGAGGAGCAAGGAGAGATCGTCTTTGTTCTTTGGTGTGGGTCTTTTAGATACGCTTGCCAACGAACTGCATGGCAGGTCAACATATGTCTGGTCAAGCATGTGGTACCCAAGCGGGAGATGTTTTGGCCACGCGAGATACGCTTGAGACATATATTGCAAATAGCAGCGGTGCGATCTGATGCACTCGTCTCAAAAAAGGCCCACACCAAAGAACTTTTTGAATAACGCGCAGAGACTGCAGCGCCCTGCACATGTGGAGCTTTGGGGTGTGATGCAGTCAATGTGCTGCCCTTAGGCTGGCCCCTGGAGGGCATCCTGCCTAGTTGGTGATGTGCCACCTCCTCCTCCTCCTCCTCCTCCTCCTCCTCCTCCTCCTCTCTCCTATCAGGCACCCACGTTGAGTCAGTGACCTCATCATCCCCTCCCTCCTCATCACTGGAGCAAACCTGGCAGTATGCTGCAGCAGGGGGAGCATGACTGCCAGATTGCTGTCCTTCTTGGGCACCCCCTCTGTCCGTGCTCATGTTACTGCCTTCATTGAGCTCAGTATCATCATCAGAGCCTTCCAAACGCTGGGCATCCTCCTGGAGCATGTACCCAACACTGTGGTCAAACAGTTCGAGGGAATCCTCAGGAGGACATGGTGGGGCTAGGGAAGGAGTCACTGATGACATTGAGCTGAGGGAAGAGGCCGCTGCTTTGCCAGACAAAGCACCCTGGGCATGGGTGAGAGAGGATGAGGAGGATGAGGACGGCTTGGTCATCCACTCGACCAAGTCTTCCGCATGTTGCGGCTCAACACGGCCAGCTGCCGAAAAAAAGGCCAAGCGTGTCCCATGGCCACGTGCTGATGAGGATGCACCGTCTCCACGACCAGCACTAGACACAGAGCCTGCTTGCCCTCTCTTATTGGCTTGTGACTGTCTGCCTCTCCTTCTTGGCCTTCCAGACATACTAATGGCCTGTAGCTGCACTAAGCTGGGATAGAACACCTGTAATTTTCTTCAGGTAGCTTTATATACTGTAACCAGACAAGCCTGCCTGTCAGTAGGAAGATAACAGGAACGGATCTAGCTGAACACTGTGAGCAGGACGTACTGCACTAAATGTATATAGCAGGAACGGATCTAGCTGAACACTGTGAGCAGCACGCACTGCACTGAATGTAAATAGCAGGAACGGATCTAGCTGAACACTGTGAGCAGGACGCACTGTACTGAATGTAAATAGCAGGAACGGATCTAGCTGAACACTGTGAGCAGGACACACTGCACTGAATGTAAATAACAGGAACGGATCTAGCTGAACACTGTGAGCAGGACACACTGTACTAAATGTAAATAGTCTAGCTGCCTGACCGTGGTACTAATAGGATCAAAAAGAACACCTGTAATTTTCTTCAGGTAGCTTTATATACTGTAACCAGACAAGCCTGCCTGTCAGTAGGAAGATAACAGGAACGGATCTAGCTGAACACTGTGAGCAGGACGTACTGCACTAAATGTATATAGCAGGAACGGATCTAGCTGAACACTGTGAGCAGCACGCACTGTACTGAATGTAAATAGCAGGAACGGATCTAGCTGAACACTGTGAGCAGGACACACTGCACTGAATGTAAATAACAGGAACGGATCTAGCTGAACACTGTGAGCAGGACACACTGTACTAAATGTAAATAGTCTAGCTGCCTGACCGTGGTACTAATAGGATCAAAAAGAACACCTGTAATTTTCTTCAGGTAGCTTTATATACTGTAACCAGACAAGCCTGCCTGTCAGTAGGAAGATAACAGGAACGGATCTAGCTGAACACTGTGAGCAGGACGTACTGCACTAAATGTATATAGCAGGAACGGATCTAGCTGAACACTGTGAGCAGCACGCACTGTACTGAATGTAAATAGCAGGAACGGATCTAGCTGAACACTGTGAGCAGGACACACTGCACTGAATGTAAATAACAGGAACGGATCTAGCTGAACACTGTGAGCAGGACACACTGTACTAAATGTAAATAGTCTAGCTGCCTGACCGTGGTACTAATAGGATCAAAAAGAACACCTGTAATTTTCTTCAGGTAGCTTTATATACTGTAACCAGACAAGCCTGCCTGTCAGTAGGAAGATAACAGGAACGGATCTAGCTGAACACTGTGAGCAGGACGCACTGCACTGAATGTAAATAGCAGGAACGGATCTAGCTGAACACTGTGAGCAGCACGCACTGCACTGAATGTAAATAGCAGGAACGGATCTAGCTGAACACTGTGAGCAGGACGCACTGCACTGAATGTAAATAGCAGGAACGGATCTAGCTGAACACTGTGAGCAGGACGCACTGCACTGAATGTAAATAGCAGGAACGGATCTAGCTGAACACTGTGAGCAGCACGCACTGCACTGAATGTAAATAGCAGGAACGGATCTAGCTGAACACTGTGAGCAGCACGCACTGCACTGAATGTAAATAGCAGGAACGGATCTAGCTGAACACTGTGAGCAGGAAGCACTGTACTGAATGTAAATAGCAGGAACGGATCTAGCTGAACACTGTGAGCAGGACACACTGCACTGAATGTAAATAGTCTAGATAGAAGATAACAGGAACGGATCTAGCTAAACTGAATACAGTGTATATATATATATGCAACACCTGGGATGCATATATATACACAATACACTGTAAGTGCAGCTAACTGACTGACTGTTCTGCCTAATCTATCTAACTCAAATCAAACACTGTCTCTCTGTCTATCTCTTTCAACGCCGGAACACACACTACACAGGGCCGCCGTGCAGGCGGCCTTATATAGTGTGGGGCGTGTACTAAATCCCCTGAGCCATAATTGGCCAAAGCCTCCTTGGCTTTGGCCAATTACGGCTCTCTGTTCAGGCGGCGCTGTGATTGGCCAAGCATGCGGGTCATAGTGCATGCTTGGCCAATCATCAGCCAGCAATGCACTGCGATGCCGCAGTGAATTATGGGCCGTGACGCGCCACACGAATTTGGCGCGAACGGCCCATATCGTTCGCAATTCGACGGACGGTCGAACAGCCGATGTTCGAGTCGAACATGGGTTCGACTCGAACACGAAGCTCATCCCTACTGTACAGTCTAATCAAAATCTTTCCAATCTATCCTGAAAGACATAGTAGACTATTAAGACTTTCATATCACATTCTTATATTGTCATAGACTGTAAGCTCCATTCCCTGTTTTACCAGAATCAAATGTACATTCTTACTCTTTCCATATGTAGGCAGGTAAAGGCCTGCCTGCCTGCCTATAGATGGCACTGTGCTGATGCTAAGGGGAAGGAGAGTCTTATAAAGGAAACTGAACTCTTATGGATTCTGTAAGTTTTCTCTGGGTAGGTAGCTGATTTAATGCCAAACTCTTGTGAGAGTTCAGGCAGCCATTTTAATGTGGGAGCCTTTACATAGCGGATCCCACATTGCTTGGGCTCGCTTTGAGTGAGTGGAAAGTTAGGGACAGAGCTTAATGTAGGGAAAGGTTCCTTGTAAGTAGGGATGGTTTAGAGGACACTGTCTGGTGCTGGAAGAGCATTGTGAGTAGTTCAGCTGCAGTTATACAAGGAGCCCCCTCCCCTCCAGCAGAAGCTGTCCTCTGATAACCTTTCCATGAAATCGCAATACAGAAGTTGTACTAAAACTGTTATTTTGACCAATGTGCCACAACTTTATCTGATTAGGATTGCTATAACTCTGAACGATCACCATAAAGTTTAATACACTGCTGAAGGCCGCGTGTGTGCTTTCTCCTGAGTAGGTACCTTGCCTGAGGCCCGCCTAGATATCCCTTTCATATACACTAATAGACAGCAAGAGTTTGTTAGCAGCATGTTTCTATTATTTTGCAGCTATGTAAATGATAGTAGTAAGGGAGATAAGTGGTGCTCATGATATAGACTCATTAGCAGAGGCTTCCAAAGTATGGGTAACATCTTTTTCTATTGGACCATTAGTTAGACCTGTAATTTACTCCAGAGTCCAGATCCCTTTGACGTTGGTGGGTATTTCAAATAGCCAGTCATGACACACTGACAACACATTCTCTAACAACCTGTCATACAAACTAATGCCGCGTACACACGGTCGGACTTTACGGCAGACTTTGCCCGGCGGATTTTTCGACGTACTTTACGACGGACTTTCTGAATGAACGGACTTGCCTACACACAATCCACCAAAGTCTGTCGAATTCGTACGTGATGACGTACGACCAGACTAAAATAAGGAAATTCATAGCCAGTAGCCAATAGCTGCCCTAGCGTGGCTTTTTGTCCTTCTAACTAGCATACAGACAAGCGGACTTTTCGACCGGACTCGAGTTCGATGGATAGATTTAAAACATGTTTCAAATCTAAGTCCGTCCAACTTTTGAGCAAACAAAGTCCGCTGGAGCCCACACACGATCGAATTGTCCGATGAAATCCCATCCGCCGGGCAAAGTCTGCCGTAAAGTCCGCTTGTGTGTACGCGGCATCACACTCTTTGGATTATTTTACTTTTCAGATAACATTTTCTCAATGCAATTGAATTGTAATAATTCTTTTTTTAAAGTAGATATTAAAGTTCTATAGCTCTGATTAGTATGAAAACCAACGTAAAGGAAGAGGAAGCACTGCTTAACTTCCCGACTTCATCAGTGACAGGCTGTAGCCCGCATTAAATGTTGTTTTGCAATGACCACCATTACCTTTAATGACAACCGTTGAACCAAAAATTTGCCTACCACTTTTGCCTAGGTCACCTAACAATTAATCAAGCCATTCTTTCTATTCATTCCTACTAATTTAAATGAGTGTTGACAATGCAGTATTGGTCACTGCACTCAGGTCAAGGGGAAAAATAGCCTGGGGGGACTTCTGAACAGCAGAGCCACGACTTAGAGGCACTCGTTGATCTTGAAGTGTAGAGCATATCAACGATTCCAGGGGCCATGATCTGTGACTCATTAAAAGTTGATGCAATAAAGTTTATGCTTTACTCTACACTTCAAGAACCACAAGTTCCTCTCTATCCTGACCTATAAGTCATATCTGAATGTTCACACTCAGTAGTCCTCCTTTTTGAGTTGCCTAACATAACAAAATAGTTTTATCTAGTTTTACTGAATCCCAGAGGGTTCATATCTTTCATGGACTTCCAAAGGTCCTATTTTTTACCTCCAGCTGAACTCTTTCGCTATATGCAGGTCAAGCATTACATGATGTCGGCTCTGCACCTAGGGGGAACCCCCTAAACTTTAAAACCCTTTTAGTCCAAATGTAAAAATTACCATCATTCAGCTGGCCTGATTTCCCTGCTTTGTGGAATCCTAACCTCTAAGCAACTGACGATGCCCTTAAACTATATCAGAAAGTGGGAGGGAGACCTTCAATTGCACCTTGACCCTGTACACTGGGATCAAATCTGATCCACCACTAAATCTTGTTCTGGCAATGGTATGGCGATGTAAACCAATTATGAAGTACAACTCCCAGGGCTTTACTGGTTTCCACTAGGTTAGCCCACATTAATTGTAAAACTTCCATGCTTTCATGGTTGCTCGGAGATGGGTCCTTTCATCCATACCTGGTGGACCTGCCCTGTGGTGCAGCAACTTTGGCAACAAGTATATGATATGATTCAAACTTTCTTTCACCAAACAGCATCGCTGAACCCACTGGAGATCCTCCTCAACCGAAAAACTGGAGGGACTGACTAAATCTCAGGTCACTCCCATGACTTATATCCTTGCAGGCAAGGAAGCAGGTGATTACAAAAGCATGGCTCTGGACAGACTTATCTGCCTCCAAGGTCAAAACCTGAATACACTGGGTCCGCCTCAGTGAGAAGCTTACTGGTAGACTTCAGGGCAACATGCCCAAATTCTGCAAAGTCTGGGACCTGTGGGTCTCTAATTTGCTTCTGTATGATTTTAATCCCAGTTATTGGATTTATGACAATATTCTGTACAACACACATACATCCCAGCTTGGTGACACTCCCCCTGGTCAATATGTAGATATTCGCCAGCACATCAAGGATCATCAATTTCATCCAAACGTTTTTTTATTCAAAGAATGATCACATCACAAAACGGTGTATTGCAACGTTTCAGAGCCACACAGGACCCCTTAGTCAGGCACGTGATGGTCCTGCGTGGCTCCAAAACATTGCACTACACCGTTCTTTGAATAGAAAACTGTTTGGACCGTTTGTATCGCCCCCTTTTCCTTGGAAGCCATATCTGGGACACAGCCCTGTACTGGACCACTGTGCGATTCACACTACCACAGTTCCCGGAAAAGATGGTCCCCCTCTCTGGGGGTTTCCGGGCCATAGTGTCCCTCTCTGATTACACAGTTGTTTTTGTAAGTATTAAGTTAGTCTATATCCCCAAAATATACCCAACTGCTTAGGACAACTGCCAGACCTTATAGCAAGTTACTTATATCATTACAGATCTATTTCATGTGCCTGCTCCTGAAGAGTGAATTAATTTACGAAGTGCGTCAAGCTTTCCTCCTGCCGTGTTTCCACCTTTTATTACATGTGAATCACCCTTTTTTGGTTATATACCTTTGTTCATCATATGGTTTAAGATCACATTTTATGTAAATTTGTACCCAGTTATTATGTTTATTGATTGTGATGCCCTACAGAGAGGGTGGTGGGTTACCTACCCACCCCTCCCTCCATTGTTCAGTAGCACCAAGGTTTCATATGATTGTACATATATTAACTGTACCGGGATTTGAACCATTGCTATCGCTAACATGCTCTAACAATTGTATCTTGTAAAATACTGCTATACAATAAACTTTGACTTTTTTATTTAACTGCATGCTTCATTTAAAGTCCCACCTGTTTTATCCTCCCTCTATAATAGATAGGGATGGAAGCATATGACCTTACCAGGTCACCGCTTCATTTAAAGTCCCCAACCCCAATCCCCCTTCCTCATATGTATCGCATAGGTTCCAGTATCCAGTTTGCTGCCGCTACAGCACCCAATACTCTAATGCCCTGTACACACAGTCAGGTTTTCCGACGGAAAATGTTCGATGGGAGCTTTTTGGCGGAAATTACGACCGTGTGTAGGCTCCATCGGAATTTCCGTCACACAAAATTTGAGAGCTGGTTCTCAAATTTTCCGACAACAAAATCTGTTGTCGTAAATTCCAATCATGTGTAGACAATTCCGGCGCACAAAGTTCCACACATGCTCGGAATCAAGCAGAAGAGCCACACTGGCTAACTTCATTTTCCTCAGCTCGTCGTACGTGTTGTACGTAACCGCGTTCTTGACGTTTGGAATTTCCGACCAACTTTGTGTGACCGTGTGTATGCAAGACAAGTTTGAGCCAACATCCGTCAGAAAAAAAAACATAGATTTTGTTGTCGGACTGTGCGAACGTGTGTACGCGGCATTAGAGCTTATTCCAGGAATGTGTGCAATGGGAATATGGACTGTGGACTCCCCCTAGTTAGCCCCCCCTCTTCTTTAACCTTTCTCCTGCTGCTCCACTTTCTCCTTTCTGTTTCTTTCCTATTCTTCTCTTTGGGTATTTCCAAGTACATATGCAGTTTGTGTGACCCCTACTGGACCGTACACCATTCCCACTATGCTTATTCATCAATCTTAAATATTGTTCTGGTATAAACGATTTGTTATCCTATGCTATGTAGCGCTGATAGATTTGCAATCTACCGCATGTTAGGAAATTTAGTAAATTGTTTGTTAGGAAGGTTAAAAGTTCGCCTCTGTTCCAGCTTGGCTGACATTGTGGGTGTTTCCGTGCTGACCGGTGGGTGTCGCTGTTACCACTGGTCAGGGTTGGAAAGGCAACCTGTTGAAGCGTATGGATGCTCCTCTGTCCCGGAGGCACGCTCGGTGGGGGTGGTGCTCCAAGTTGTATTCTGGGCGAGGGTATTTATGGGACAGACGCCATATTTTGGGGTTCGTTTTACAGCCACCTGCTGGCCCTCCTGGCCGACAGGTATGCATTAAGGAGCTACCTCTTGGTCCTCCGATCAGGGGAGGCCAACCATACAGCGGCGCAGGGGTGGGTCCAGAGGCTTGTCTGGAGCCTACCACCGTGGCCGAGGAATGGTCCTGAGCTGTCGGTCCTGTGTGACGAAGCTGGACAACCGAGGAGATCCCAGGGGAGGACCCATCTTGGAGAGATCACACAGCGTGCTGGTCTGTAGAGGGGCCTGGTGATTCGGTTGGAGGATGTATCCAAAAGTAACTATACAGCATAGTGTTGCCGGCTCGGCTTAAAGGTTCAAGCACTGTGACTGACTTTCACTACAGCAAACCTATACATCCTGTGGCAGAGGATTGTACGGATTTTATTCCCAAACAAGTCTGTGGCAGAGACTTTGATTCGTGCTGCGTACTGGCTGCTAGACTGGTGAGAGAGGCCTATTCAGACGAGCAAGGAGTGTGTCCCATAAGGAGAGTGCATTTCAAATATTATTTGAATTATACCAAGACCTTTTGCCAAGACAACCCTTTCAGAGAATATTTGAGTTTCTTCTGTGAGTTTCCTTTCTACCTCTTTCCTGCTACTTCCTAAGTTGTTTGTATAATAAAGCATTGAAAACTTATTCCAGTGTTGGTGCGTGTGTGTCGTCCAGAGGTAAACTCAACGGAACCCTAGACCCGGTGCCGGTGAAACAGAGGGAAGCAGAGTGAAGGTAACAGACCCGCTTAAACCAGCAGCTCCACCGTGAGTTAGTACTACACTACGTACTGTATGGCTACAGGTTACGAAGTTTGCAACGCTATATGCCATATGTATGTAAACTTTGAATTTACTTGCTCTTTGTATGTTTGTAAAACTTCTCTTAATCGCATTAAAAATTATTGAACAAGAAAAATTAAGTTTTATGTTTTCAGTATAAGTATATTATATACGATTGTTAAATCCGCGCTTAGGAAATATTCCTGGGCTGCTGCCTCTCCTGGAGATCCCTGGTAAGAGGCATCTAGATTGTGTAAAGTATGTTATGTGTTGGGGTAGATGGCGCTGCCCTCCAATTAGATAATAATGTGGGTAGAGATGTATTTATGTCCTACTATAGTTTAACTTACGTACGTTTCGTCATGTGACTTCTTCTGAGGCTGTGTCATCTCATCATGCTACATGTCTTTTATAGCAAGTGTTCCGCAGGTTACTCCCTCACTGAGCGTGGTGTACTGAGGGCTTGGTCTTGGAGAAAATTCCCTCAATGTGCCATACATGCGGCCTCTAGTGGTATATTAAGGTACCGCACTCTTGTGTGTCCCACTACCTTACTGCGTCCCTTGTGGCCACTTTAGGGACTTGCTCCCTGCGAGACCACTTGCCTTTTGCAATCCAGATACTACTCAGTAAAAATGCATATAATAAATAAATTGCAAATTGTAAAGTACTGGAAGCAGGAATATCTGAAAAACAGGAAGGAAGATGGAGAATCTCCTCGGGGCCAGGTATAGGCCCTCTTTGCCAATTGTGATTTGCTCTTCATAGGTGGCATAAAGCAATGGGTTCAAAGGGACAAAATTATCAAATACAATTTTACCACTTTGGAGGATTCACTATCTCTTTGGCTATAATTACCCAATAGGGAGAGGATTTTAAATCACCCAATAGGGAGTGTATTCTAACTAATAATCACAGTATCACAAGTTAAACTATAGTAGGACATAAATACATCTCTACCCACATTATTATCTGATTGGAGGGCAGCGCCATCTACCCCAACACCAAACATACTTTACACATGTCATAAGTATATGCCTACAGTATAACCTGTACAGACACATGCTTTTTTATCCAATATTCTGAGAAACATTGAAGGGCTAGGTTTGATTTTCCTGGTCAATTGTTACTATGCTCCCAATAATACACCACTGATGGATGGATATATCTGCACAGTGTATAAACATGTATGCTTGGCCTGTCTGAGCATTCATATTTATGCACTGATCATTCCCATGATCCGATAATTCCACCACTAACTCAAGTATGAAATGTAATCCCACTCTGGTATATATACAATATGCAGCATTATAAGACTCAAACAGCAAACAGATCTCTTTGTATTGCACAGACATAGGCTCCAGTGCTAACCTTTAGACATTTTAATGGTTCTATCTGCTAACAAGGACATTACAGATCACATTTGTCATAAGCTGTTACATTATGTCTGCACACTGCAGCTGTGAAAATATGCTTTAAGCAATAGCAGTTACACTACAAATGACATTTTCATATGGACACTATCTGTAAATTCAATTACAAATTGTAAACTGAGAAATAATTCCCTGCCAGAAAGCAATAATAGAATATTAGACGTTAATAGTTACTTTTTTTTCTTTGGGCAGCTAGTGGCCCATAATCAGTACAATACCATTTTCCATAGGAATAAGTATTACTTTTATTTCAAGGCTTTCATTGCCAGTTGTTGTACAATTCCCAGGCTTCATACTGGTTTTATATTTAAAGTGTTTCTAAAGCCAAAACATTTCCTTTTTCTTGTTTTAGACAGGGGTGGAGAAGGGTTAAAATGCCTTTCAGTGTTTTTTTTTTTTTATGTTGTCCCACTGGAGACGTTTCACTTTAATTTCACTTCCCAATCATAAAATGCAACAGGAAATGAGGGGAAGTTTCTCATTACAAAATTATCTTAATTTCTTGTGCTTTGGTTACAAGTCAACATTTTTGGATCTTCCCCTTTTTTTTTTGTCTCTGTTTCTGGAAAAATAGAGGTGTACATTTTCCCAGCAAGGACACAAACAGCAATCAAAAATTGGACAAACAGTCCCTCCCCTACTTTACCCAATACTAAAAAACTATGAAAAAAGTTGGCTTTATGTACACTTTAACCACACCACCCAGTTATCACATACCTGGCGGAGACAGAGTAGATGAGGGGGCTCCCACTGCACCTCCTGTCCAACACTTCTGAAGGGGATGATAGGGGGCACACTATCACCACCCCAACAGTTCCTGACCACCCAAGCTGAATAGCTGGATCGGGTTCCTTTTTTAAGGAATCTTGCTTTACCACAAAAGTGTACTGTACCTTTAAGACAAAAAGGTCAGTGGCACAACCCAGAACTCCCACTGAATTGTGAACATACAAAAGCTGGTGGGGATCTGTAATTTGTAGTGGTAGCAGCAGGTAGCTGCTGGGCAACATTGTCGTTCACGGGGTCATCTTGGTAGTGTTCATTGTGAATGCCAAGAATCTACATTGCTGGACAATGTAATTGACGTGGAATTACATTGTAAGACAGTGTTTTTTACTTTCTTCACATTGTGGTTGATTTAATTAGCTTTTTCGTTGATTTGTTTGTGAATAAGTATCAAGGGGTACTTCATACCCTGTACTCATTCCCATTTTTACGTAGGAGTATTCCAGATATCTGGAAGCCCCATTGTTCTAAAGGGGGCTTCCAGATTACAAAAAGTTACACCCACAGACCCTCAACATCTATTTATGATGTGGGAATAAGGTCCTTGTCTTCTGAATATCAAAACAAGGTGCTTTGCAATGAGGGCGAGCATTTGCCACCCTTCTTGTGAGGTTTCCTCCCAATGTTGAAGGCGTGTGGCCTGGTATGGTTCATTAGCACATGCTTGTTGTCCCTCTCTTCTGGCCAGTCAGGCTGCATGCCTGGATAAGGCATAAGGCATAAGGCATTATTAATTTTTAGGGGGACCCTAAACATTTTTTACTCCATTTCTGAAGCATACCAGGACACATGCCTTCATGTGGATTTAAAAGAATCTGGAAGCCCCTTTAAAACAAGGAGGCCCACAGATATCCATTCCCCATATGAATGAGTATTACAAAAATTGATAAAGTAATACAAACAACCACACCATGAATAGAATTATTTTACTGAGAAAATAAACAATGTCATACATTATAAATCCAATATCAATCACATCATCCAGTTATGTAGATCCTTGTCAATCACAATGATCCACTGCTACAACAACCAACCAAATAACAAAGGTATTTCTAATGCAAATGACAGATCCCTGCTGGCTTCTCTGTAAATGTAGCACCCCTTGACCACCAGGGGCATGGTGGCAACCCCCAGACACAGGGTGGGATGACATTTCACCTAAGGGTGCAGGTTGCCCGGCATGGTGGGTGGTGAACAGTGTAGAAAAATGGGTGCCAGTCACTTTTATGCTGAACATAAGTGAGTTAATTACATATGACAACAAACGATTTAGGTAAAGAGGGGTAGGGCATATGACACCCTAAGTCATATAAAGCAGGAGACTAGCAGATTCCTAATGTCACGTACACACGAGCGGACTTGTGAACGGGCTAAACTCCGTCTGCATTTCCGACGGAAAGATTTAGAACATGTTCTACATCTGAGTCCGTCGGAAATGCCGACAGAAAAAGTGCGAAGGGGCATACACACGGTTGGAATGTCCGACCAAAAGCTCCTATCGGACTTTTTCTGCCGGAAAGTCCGGCCATGTGTACGCAGCATTAGACTAAAATAAAAAGGTAGCAGTACAGAAAAGAGCCTTTAACTGTAACCAACATCAAGAAAGTGCCGGAATTCTCAGGATAAGGCCGTCTCGTTGGTTTCCCAGGCTCTCCACAGTTCTCTGGTCTATGGTAGAGTAGCTTCATCTCAGGCCTCCATCCTTTCCTTCGTGCCTCCAGGCAGCAGGCAGGCTCTCTCTGGCAGAGAGTGGTTGTAAAGTTCAATCTTTGACTTGTACCTATAGGTAAGCCTATAATAGGCTTTCCTATAGGTACTGTAAATAACTGCTAAACGTGCACCATTTAGGAGATGTTTGCTATATATATTTATATACGGTATATATATATATATATATATATATATATATGCAGCCAATGACTCCAACGGTGCATGGGCTCTGAAGGAATGGCTGCCCAGCCTGCTCCTTCAGAATCCTGTGCCGTAAACGGTGGCTCCCCCGCGCATGTGCGGGAGTAACGTCATTGCGGCTCTGGCTAGTTACACAGCCAGTGTCCACGGACCCGGAAAGAAGACGGGTAAAGATGGAAGTGGCCTCCAGCGATGCTGTGTTTTCTTACACATAATGTGCTAGCATGTGATGTATACTAGCACATCATGGCTTTACCTTGCAGGTCAGAAAAAAAAGGCACCTAGCGGTTTACAACCACTTTAAGCTCATGACTAGGCCTAAGGCTTCTAGCCTACCCAAAACAGAAGTTCCGCAACATTCACACCAGATCAAGGTCTGGGTTGGAAAACCTTGATCACTTGACCTCCCCAAATATTTATACTTTCTACCAGCATGCTCAGTGGCCATATAACTCCTACTGATTGGTTGAGAGAAGTATGTAATAACTCAGTTTTACTGCAGCTCATCATACTAATGCCAAAGGTCCCAGTGACACCTACTAGCAAACGGGAGGAACTACAGTAGATGTATACTGAGCATAGGAGAAAACCCAAATGATCACAATGACTACAAATCAACCAGGTTAATTACAAACCAGCAAAGCTGAATTAATTGGTAGTGATTGTTTAAGACAAGGGTGCTACATAAACAAGCAGATGGGGATACTGACTGAAGTCAAATATGGCCAGTTTGATCACCCACTCATCAAACAGCGGACAAATTGGGTCTGGGAAGAATGCACATTTAACCTTAACCTCATCCCTAATGATGGTGGGTACTTAGTTTGTGAATATTGCTTGACAGAACAATACTCATCCAATTAGCACCAGTTCTCTTAAATCACAACCAACTATTTGGGACACATAGCAAAGAACAAAGAGAAGCCCGAGGTCTGCACCTGTGATCCATCCTGCACCTGATTTTGCCTGGAGCGGTGTGCTTCTCTTTGTTCTTTGCTATGTGTCCCAAATAGTTGGTTGTGATTTAAGAGAACTGGTGCTAATTGGATGAGTATTGTTCTGTCAAGCAATATTCACAAACTAAGTACCCACCATCGTTAGGGATGAGGTTAAGGTTAAATGTGCATTCTTCCCAAACCCAATTCGGCAAAATCAGGTGCAGGATGGATCACAGGTGCAGACCTCGGCTCACCACCATGGAAGATGAACAAAACAAGGAATTGGTCGCACACTGGAACTCCAAATTATCTCGATGTCATCTTTATGGTCAAAAGGGTCAGACAGATACAGGCAATGGTAGACGTTTCACAAGCGATAGCTTGTTCACAACCCAAGCAAGTTATCGCTTGTGAAACCTCTACCATTGCCTGTATCTGTCTGACCCTTTTGATCTTAAAGGTGACATTGAGATAATTTGGAGTTCCAGTGTGCGACCAATTCCTTGTTTTGTTTATTTGGGACACATAGAGAGGATTTCCACATGCTACAAATGTTACATATTACACATGTTACATCATTGAGCAACCAAGATCAAGATCTGTTAAAGGAAACAACTTTTTCTAATTTCCACCTAGGTACATAAGTGAACTGTGCAACAGGGACATACGCAATATAAAATATATACATAAATAACTAACATTATTTACATAGCTATCAACTGCAGTGGGGACCACTGCCTTGGAGTCAAATACTTTCATATTTTTAATGCAAGCTCAATTTAATTTGCATTTTTTTTGTCAGTTTCAGAGGATTGTTTTAGACTACATGTTCAAGTTTTTTCCTTTAATTCACAACTGCTCGTTAGATAATCATGTTCAATGCTTCATTTAATTTAGACAATTTTGTCTCACTCCTGCTATTAAATCAGTGAAATGACAGGTTTGTGACAGTGTAAAACACCACAAGAGATGCTTCAGAATATTTAAAAATCATTAGATAAACAAACTAACCGGAACAGTCGAGTCAATTACAGAAGTCTACTCTATGGTTTTTTCACCATATTTATGCCCTATTTACACGGTCGGATTTTCCGACGGAGAATGTGTGATAGGACCTTGTTGTCAGAAAATCCGACCGTGTGTGGGCTCCATCACACATTTTCCATCGGAATTTCTGACACACAAAGTTTGAGAGCAGGATATAAAATTTTCCGACAACAAAATCCGTTGTCGGAAATTCCGATCGTGTGTACACAAATCCGACGCACAAAGTGCCACGCATGCTCAGAATAAATAAAGAGATGAAAGCTATTGACTACGGCCCCGTTTATGGATACGGCGTACGTGTTTTACGTCACCGCGTTCAGAACGATCAGATTTTCCGACAACTTTGTGTGACTGTGTGTATGCAAGACAAGTTTGAGCCAACATCCATCGGAAAAAATCCTAGGATTTTGTTGTCGGAATGTCCGATCAATGTCCGACCGTGTGTACGGGGCATTAGTGTTACACAACTCCAGAAACCCACTGCAGAATGCAAACCCAATAACTTTTTTTTATTTTTTTTTTCTGAGCAGCAAACAGATTTTGCTATTAAATGCATTTAATAGATGTGGTGACATCATCAGGAATTCTACAGATTTTATTCTCCTCTTCAAATTGTGCAAAGAGGTCCACGGAAAAAGTTGCCAATTTTTCCCTCCGTTGACTGAACGAGGCTCCAACACACCTAGGTGTCACCCTGAAACAATGGGTGACAGAATGGCTTATAAAACTGTGAACAGCCTGCTACACATAAAAGTGTGTTTTATAGAGCAGGTGTGCCTACGTTTATCGATATTTTAAAGCAATGAGATCATGGCCATCATAAAAATAAAAAAGGGGGAAAATCCATTAATTAAAAATGTGATAAGCTAAATAAAACCAAATGGGGTCTTTAATAAATCTACATGGCATTTTTTTGTATTGTCGTATTTATATCCGTTGTCGGAGTGTTCCAAAAGGTGGAAGAACGATTTAGGAATAGGATTTATTTGAAGACTATATAAAAACTATATGCCAGATTTAAGTACAGTAAAAAAAAACAAAAAAAAAAACATGTATGCAAAGAGATCAAATTAATAAGCTAGAAAAAGCCAAAAAGTGTTTTGTGCTCCTATTAGGGCATGAATGGGAAAAATTATGAATAGGAAATCCTGCTTGAGGTTTTATTGCCGATTTCCTTAAGGGAAGATGGCATTGTTTGCCTCTACAATGAATAGGGAAAAGGGTGTAAAGTAAGACAAGGCGTGTGACACACATTCTTCAAAGCAAGAAGCAAGATGTGAATTGTGTGTTTTTAACTTCTTCCATAGAAAGCTCGGGCTATTTATAAGTATGGCAGCGTACAAGATATGTTTTGCGTATCCTCAAAAGGGCTCTTGGCATAATGTTGTTTTGATTAAGTGAGATATCTCAGCAAAAAGAAAAAAAAAAAAGTCTTGTTTTTTTCCAGACCTGCCAGTGTTTTGTGGTTGGGCAGCCTTTGCAATGCCTCAATAAACAATTGCTACAGAAATTCGTGTGCAAGTCTAAACTACACATAAAAAAAAAAAGCAACAAGGGAACATAATTTGTATTCCAAACGTTCTAAGCAAAAAAGTGGGGACTGTTATCTTAGGTTGGTAGCTGCCACCACGCATCATTTTATATTCGAAACAGACAAATCCCAAGAGCCAGACAGCCCATGCAGTCTCATAATCAATCAGGTGCTTTTTTTTTCTAACCTTTTCTATAGTTGTCAATAGAAACATATGTTCCCGGGTTCCTTAAAGGGAATCTGTCACCAAAAAAAAAAGGACTTACTAGTAGGAGTGTATTTTCACAGGGCTCATCGTTGTCTTAGTTTAACACTAAATTCAGTCTACATGTAGCCATTTTGAATAATGATCTGAGATATATAAAAATTCCTCGAATAGATGATACATATAGAATTTCTTCCACCTAAATGTTTTTTTTTATTACAAAATGCTTTTATTAGGAGTTTAACCACTTCAGCCCCGGAAGATTTTACCCCCTTCCTGACCAGAGCACTTTTTACAATTTGGAACTGCGTCGCTTTAACCTCCCTGGCGGTATTCTTCGCGAGTCTGGCTCTGGGTGGAATTTCAGAACCAAAAGCGGTAACCCCAGAGCCAGACTCGGGAACGCATTGCAGGATCCAGGAAGAGCTTCCTTACCTTGTCCCCTGGATCCTGCGATGTCTCCCCGCTGTGTGAGAGGCTCGTCCTCCGCTTGATTCATCACGGAGCCAGGCTCTGTTCCCTGTGAGCGGTGCGACGCACGGGGACGGAGAACGGCGCCAAATTCAAAAAGTGAAACACACACAATACATTCAGTACACTGTAATCTTACAGATTACATTACTGTATGAAATTATTTCACCTCCCTTTTGTCCCTAGTGGTTTGTCCGATGCCCTGCATGCAGTTTTATATTATAAATACTGTTCTTTCTGCCTGGAAACTGGAGATTGTCCATAGCAACCAAAACTGTCCCTTTACATCAAAAGTGGTTTTAGACCAGCTAGAAAACAGCAATAATAAATTAGAATCACTCGCAGAACTGAGCGATAGTAATTTGTGGGGAAATCCATCACCAAACACTGGAAAGTAATGACAGCGACAATTCTGCAACTGAGCAAATTTCAGTGTTTTTGATTTGATTACATTATTAAATAATGTTTATTATTATTATATTCTTATTTGGTATAATTATTTATAGTTATTTATCATATTATAATTTATAATTTCGTTTTTCAAACTTTATACCCGGGCTGTCTACTAGACTCTGGTTTGGACAGATTTAAGTGAGTTATTCCTAAGAATTACAGGCCTACGATATAAAATGACAAATTTCCATGCAAAATAATTGTACTGCTTTCAGCACCAAAAATCTGAAATAATCATACCGCTAGGGAGGTTAACTGACAATTGCATGGACGTGCGACGCTATACCCAAATGAAATTTGAGTCCTTTTTTTTTTTCCACAAATAGATTTTTCTTTTGGTGGTATTTGATCACCTCTGTGGTTTTTATTTTTTGAACTATAACCAAAAAAGACAGACAATTTTGAAAAAAACACCCTTTTTTTTAGTTTCTGCTATAATAAATATCCCCTAAAAATATATAAAAAAACAAAAGTCTTCCTCAGTTTAGGCCGATATGTATTCTTCTACATATTTTTGGTAAAAAAAAATCACAATAAGTGTATAATGATTGGTTTGCGCAAAAGTTGTAGCGTCTACAAAATAGAGGATATATTTATGGCATTTTTCTAAAAAAAAATGATTTCTTATTAGTAATCTACGATTTTTATCGGGACTGCGACATTGGGGCGGACAGATCGGACACTTTTGACTATTTTGGGACCATTGATATTTATACAGCGATCAAAGCTAAAAATAGCCACTGATTACTGTATAAATGTCACTAGCAGGGAAGGGGTTAAACGCTAGGGGGCGATCAAGGGGTTAAGTGTGTTCCCTCAGCGTTTTCTAACTGTAGGGGGGATGGGCTACCACTGACATGACAGAGATCGATGTTCTCGATGAAAGGGAACAGTAGATCTCTGTCACGTTACTAGGCGGAATAGGGAAATGCCTTGTTTACATAGGCAGTTCCCTGTTCTGCCTCTCCTCGCTGTGATCGCAGGCCGCCGGCGGACATCAAGTCACGGGACGCTCGGCTATCCTGCTTTTGCAGACTGGCGTACAGGTACGTTAGTTTGCGCTGGTGTGCCACTCTGCCAACGTATATCGGTGTGAGCCAGTCGGCAAGCGGTTAAAAAGAAAGAATCTTTGTAAGAAAGAATCTTACAACATTGAGGCAATCAATAAAGTGTTAGGTATAGACTTATATAACAATAGTCTTACTAAAGCAATAAATGCCTAACACAGGATATCTTGAAAACTAAAGAACAAACACAGCCCCTCACCATTCCTCACGTACAATTCAGATTATTGGCCCTAAATTGTATGTGATGATGTCATTGTGTGATTGCAGCCTGAAGTGTCTTGTAGAAAAGGTTTCAGGGCACCAATTACACATTCAAATGGGGACACATTTGAAGGGAGCCTGCTGGTGCAAGGAGTAAGTAAGTATTAAACCTTGTGTAGCGCTCTACCTGCCCCTGCTCCTCTGGAACCCTCCTGGAGAGATAGAGCTTTGCTCTTCAGTGTACCAGACTACTTACAGACTACTTACAGGCATACCCCACTTTTAAGTACACAATGGGACCAGAGCATGTATGTAAAAAAGGAAAATATACTTAAAGTGAAGCAATACCTTTTTTCACTTCTGGGGTGTCAGGGGCTGTAGTGGGGGTGTCAAGGGCTGTAGAGGGGGGTCAGGGACTTTAGTGGGGGGGTTTAGGGAGTGAAGTTTGTAGTATTGTACAGTTCAACATGGGAGAATGGCACGGATGCTAGGCTGTAACAGCTGACCAGACCAGTGGAAATAAAGTTCTCGGGGGGGGGGGGGATTGTAACACCTCTCAGCTTCAATCCTCCCGGCCGATAGCTATACTGTATAGTCTTTCTGTGCACATAAATTCCACGGCAATAACTGTGACAGCTGTAGATAGTGTTATCTTGGCATTTAGCCGACTCACAGTTAGTAGAGTGTGTTTCCAAGTAACAGGGAATCTGAACTGCCCGCGCACGGATTACTCAGCTGCAGCTTTAGCTTGCGAGCCACTTTACATACATTCGCGGGTATGTCTGTACTCACAAGTGTATGTACAGTGAGTGTACTTAAAGCGGGGTATGCCTGTATACAGACCCCGTACTGGACACTTCAACTCCAGGGATAAGCAGGAGCCTTAAAAACATTCAGGCTGGTTGATTTGAATCTCCCGCCCTAAGCTCTGGAAGCTTCTTCCAGTGACAGGGGGAAGCAATCAAACGCCAAACTTGTGAGACCATGAACAGGCCAGAATAAACAATATCCCCCCCTTGACTAAAGAAACAGCCACAGCTAAATTCGCCTAGCAGTCTATGCTAGGCGGGTGCTATATTTGCAATGGTACAAGGACACATTGCTCCACCTCTACTTTTGATCTGTGTTTCTACAGTGTGGTGCACAGATACAGATATAATCCCCCTTCTCGGGATACGCAGTGCTTTATAAGATAATAAGCTTGTTACTGTAAGGAGCAAGATGGCATGAAATAAAAGCTATTTTAGTGGAATTCATGTGTCCCGGGACTTTTGTATCTACACAAAATATATATCTTATTATCCCTTACAACTAGCAAGAATGTAGCCCTTATAGTGCGAGGGAGTAGGGGGGTATCACATATCTGGTGACAATGGGAATGTAGTTGGTGCACCTCCTGCCCAACACTCCTGAATGTGGAGACAGAGAGTGTGAGCGCACAGAGTGGCACGAGTGCCGGAGTTGCTGGCTGGGGGAGTCGCAGTCCTAAAAACAGTCCCAAAAACAGGATAATGTAGAATCTTGGCACCAGAGCATTAGATACTAGCAGAGCCAGTTTGCAGGCAGTGACCAGCATCAGCCGGCAACAAAGGACCGAGTCAGCAGGCAGAGTAAAGTCCAGGAATCAGCCCAAGGTTGGTAATAGAATCAGCACAGTACAGAAACAGGTCGAGATCAGGTGAACAAGGTTAAAGCAGAGGTCCGCCAACTTTTTTTTTTTTTTTAAAGTCAACAGCTACAAATACTGCAGCTGTTGACTTTTAAAATAAGGACACTTACCTGTCCAGGGCACCCGCGATGTCGGCACCCGAGGCCCGAACCATCCCTCGGTCCTTGGGTACTACCGCTGCCATCTTCGGTTAGGGAATCAGGAAGTGAAGCCTTGCGGCTTCACTTCCTGGTTCCCTTCTGCACATACGCCAGTTGCGCATGCGCGAGTTGCGCTGCGCAATCCGAATGGTCCTTGCTGTCTCTGGGACCTGTGTGTCTCCCAGCAGACAGTGCAGGGGGACGGGAAGTGGCGTAGACCCCCCGCGGGAGTCTATGCCCAGAAGTGGGTGCAAATACCTGTATTATACAGGTAATTGCACCCCCTCCCCCCTGAAATGTGCCAAATGTGACACCGGAGGGGGGGAGGGTTCCAAAAAGCGGAAGTTCCATTTTTGTGTGCAACTCCTTTTTAATGCAGGAGCAAAGGCAAAGTCCAGGAGAAAGCCAGGTCATACACAGATAAGCAGGTTCAATGGATCAGGTCACAGGAATACAGGCAGGGCTTTTTTTCTCAAACAATAGGTGCTGGAACTTAACCACAGCCCCACAAAACCCCTCTCCCTACACACACACCCTCCAAATCACATCAAATAGTGGGTGTGTTCAGTCAAATTTCATTAAAACAGTAGGAGGGTCTTAAAGGGGCATTAAATACCAAGATTGCATTACATACAGAGTACAGAGCTGTCACTTTTAAACACAGAAACCAGACTTCTGTGTTTACAAGTGATTGTGGTGAGCAGGCACCAAAGGGTCTGAGCCAGAGGCGGTGTAACCGAGTTCCACCAAGTTCCCCCTGAAAAAAAGCCCTGAATACAGGTACAAGCTGAAAACCATTCAGCAACTGCTCATGGTGACAGGCCAGTTTAAATAGGCAACTGGGTGTCAAGTACG
>JBBGZY010000103.1:6587500-6705000 GCA_037952925.1 Lithobates clamitans | reverse complement strand
CTTGGCATTGCCTCATGGTAAGTGTAGGACCTTTTACTCATAAGGTCTGCCTTTCCTTACCATGTTGTCAAATGATTCCTGTCACGGAACGTCCCTCACTCCGCTTGAGTGCTTCCGTCATATACCACTTCCTCCCAGTCTGTATACAGATATCAGATATTCCAACCTTTCTGAGCACAAAACAAGGCGACACTTGCTTGTTGCTAACATGAACTCACTTTATTTAGAATCAAAATTACAAGACTTTATATGCCGTTGGAACCTCCTATAACAATACAACTGTAACCTAATTAACCTTTATACAGCCTAGGTGACTGAGACATGACCTATTGCCCAGACTGAGTTAATTATAAGAGGACATTTTCTCACAATAGCAGCAGCTCCAATAGGAGTCGTCCCATCTCCTACATTGTATAGAGGACAATGTAATAAGCTCATTCAATTAACATAAACACAGGTAGTTGGAGTTGATGACACCAGCATCTCCTCGCCGGATGTGTCCCAACAGTATGAATCAGTCTTATCAGCAGGGGCTGCTGGAGGAATCCCCCCTCCCTCTTCAGGGACACAAATCCCAGATGACCACAACAAGCAGTCCCCAACAGAATCAAACAACATACAATATATACATATATGCACGACTGAGTCCGATTAGTACAGTTCAGACTGGATTTCTAATTCACCTCACAAAGAGTATTGTTCCATTGAAAATCCAGGGCCCATAATCAAAAGGCAAGAGGCTTGCATTCAGTCCTCTCCAACAGCCTCTGTCCCGGCTAGGTCTGTCACAATTCCCATCATCATGACATATACCTATCATTGATGTTTTCTATTTTAGATACACTGTTAATGTACTTACTCCTGAAGCAAGCATTGACCCGCCAAACACGTTGAGTTCTAGATGTTGTGTATTATATTACTTGGATCTTTGCAACAGATATGTTCACATCATATTATGTATCCTGTTCATCACCAGTTTTTATCTCTACTGATGTAAACTATGTATGACTATCTTTATATACTCAATAAAGTTACTCTTTTACATATGTTGGCCTCACAGTGTTCACCTCTACAAAGTCCCAGGGCAAATATCTGTTTTATTGTTATGTCTGATTTAGGGACGTATCATTGGTGCCACCTGACCTATTCTCTGTTTTTCATTGTGATTGCTAATGCACTAAATAATTGCCTTTTTTTTTTAATAAACGGCTTGTTTTGACCTTTTAGTCATCCTTTGTTTGCTCGCTTGCAGGTGTTCTATCAGATTAGGTGACCCTTCAAATTTTTTAATGGAAGTGACGTTCCACGACGTCCATCTTGGTACACCCCGCAATCGGCCACAGTAAGGATACAGTGAGAAGGCGGCAAGATGACATCTTTTTACACCCACCGGAGTCATGCATTTCACACTTATTTTTACCAGTTAACTGAGCTTATATGGTGAAATACAGTGTTTTGAAATCCGTCTGAGTGTTTTCATGTTGAATTTTAAAAGCAGTGGCAAGCGTGCTGGTCTCACAAGTTTGCTAATGTGACAGAATTTTAAAATTCAACATCAAAACAGTCACACGGATTTAAAAATCCTGTATTTCACTATATAAGCTCAGTTTACTGGTAAAAATAAGCGTGAAATGCAAGACTCCGGTGGGTATAAAAAGATGTCCGCTGCCGCCTTCTCACTGTATACTTACAGTGGGTTGACTGCAGGGTGCACCAAGATGGCCGTGACAGAACGTCACTTCCGTTACAAAATTTGACGGGTTGCCGAATCTGACAGAACACAGGCTCTTTGCAGCCGTTTCCAGTCTATGTGCACTTTAGCGATGTCTGCTTGGTATTTCTCAGGGCATGTTCCTTGGTGGTGCCTGCATAGTAAATGACTACTTGCAGTCTCCATCAGTAATCTGTATGACAGGATAACAAAGCAAGAGCACAATTTGATGACAGGGACAGAGTATTGTCACCCTATAACAGCAAGTGCCTGAAGAAGGACCTTAATGGCAGGATCTTCAGGTAATGTTTTAATTAAAGCTCCAATTTTAAAGATAATAAAAATGTCCTTCAAAAATACAGTTACATTAAAAAGTTACCTTTGCAGCAGGGCTCCCCCACACCCTGCAAGGGATGAATGCTAGCTGTGTAGGGGAAACGTGAACAGCAGTTATACTTACCTTATACCTTATCCCTCACTCCCACAGGCTTCCTCCAAGATGCCCAACTGGTCCCCTGAAGCCACTTCTCTTCTCCACTCCATCGGACACAAGCACTCTGACATCATCACCTACAAGGCAGGACCAGCAATTTTACCCTGTACTTGAGGATGCCAAGTCCATGCCTACAACCCAGAGTATTGCAGAGAAAAGAAGAGAGTGACGAAAACTGATGTCAGAACCTTGCCCTTCGCACCAACTCGTGACAAAGGACTGGCCAATCTCACACTGTGCTGTCACATACGTAACAATGCCACTCTAAGCTGCACAAACATATTCTAGCTCACGGGAGCACAATCTAGGTGCCAGCAGCTTAGGAGCCAATCACTGGGTTAAGTTAATTAAGCAATTAACTTCCATCACCGACTTTTACTGAAGAGTCAGAACTTCCACAAGAATATTAATAACAATTATGAAAAATACATACATATACTGTCACCACAGACAGGTTTATGCAGAGATTTATCATATACAGTAGCGCTCTTCAAGAGACAGGAACTCTTTAAGTTTGCATAGTGCATTTAGAGACAATTTCAACACTTTCCAAAATAGGGTTTAATAAGGAAAACGGTCAACACGATGCAAATAAAATATTTACAAAAACAAAGATGTCATAAAGTAACAACGAGAACAAGCAACAGCAATACAAGAGGTGAAGGGAGGTAAATACTTGCAAAGTCATTGGTTTTAGCAGAGTTCAGTCAATGAGCAAGGTGTTATTGTCTCTCATAACTTGACAGATGTTCCTTGGTTGATGGTACATGAAAACTGTCACACTGTCCTGGCATTTTCCTTTTCTCTGGTATCAAAGGGGTGTTGACAGAGACCATCTGACCAATTAGGTGTCTGAGGAGTGGCCATTGTGCTTATGACTATATCATGGCCCTCCCTTACACACAGTTTTATACTAATATTAATATCTTCCAACCTATGCAGGTTGCAGTATAGAAACCAGTAGATTATTGTTCAGCATTCAATTTTATGTCCAGTGACAACAAACACAGAGTATATCAGATGGGCCTGTCGCCCAGGAGGTAGGAGACTGCTATCTCCCCTTCTGTATGCTCTAGCTTAGTCATGTGTGACCTCGATTTGTTAGGTATAATATTCCCCATTCAAATATATTTTTAATATTAATGTGTCTTAGTCCTGTTTGATTTTATGAATTGTGAGTGGATTTTGTTAAGTTGTGATTCGGGCAGAGAGGTCTCAGAGAGGTCACCACATGCCTGACTGCTTTCTGGGTAGACATATTATAGCACGCTGTGTGTTCCTAGTGCTTTAATTGCCCTACAAACCATGGGTGACAGAACTGAAGGTTTTTGATATAGTTTTACAATAGGTCAGAGGAAGGTGTTAATCTGTAGATTTTTTATGGTCAGCAGAAACTAAGTGACATCCTGCCAGAACTAAATAATCTGTTTACAACTCTGCAAAGGCCTGTGCTGGTATCTGCCATCCCTAAGTTGAGATAACCAGCTCTTATGAAGTGTGCTAAAAGTTAAGGCCATGAATTCCATAAATTGAAGGATGAGTCTGGGGGTACGATCACTGGGCTATTCTCATGACAAACATGGCTGAGACCTGAACAAAATGGATTTCGCCTAGAGTTTCTCATGGGTTCAATGCACACAGAGCACTGGCTGCTGGGGGAGCAAACGTAGGAAAATGAGAAAAACCACTGTATGCACACCAAGAACAAGGGTCCTCTCCACAGCATACCGTTATGTAGAGGGACCACTGATTCCACACAGAGAGCAAATGTTCCTCTCTACTAGGGATGAGCCGAACACCCCCCTGTTCGGTTCGCACCAGAACATGCGAACAGGAAAAAAGTTTGTTCGAACACGCAAACACTGTTAAAGTCTATGGGACACGAACATGAATAATCAAAAGTGCTAATTTTAAAGGCTTATATGCAAATTATTGTCATAAAAAGTGTTTGGGGACCTGGGTCCTGCCCCAGGGGACATGGATCAATGCAAAAAGAAGTTTTAAAAACTTATCGGAATCTGGAAGCCCCCTTTAACTAGTGGACCCCCAGATCCCGGCCCCCCCTGTGGGAAATGGTAAGGGGGTACAAAAGTACGCCTACCATTTCACTAAAAAACTGTCAAAATGTTAAAAATGACAAAAGACAGTTTTTGACAATTCCTTTATTTAAATGCTTCTTCTTTCTTCTTTCTTCTATCTTCCTTCATCTTCTTCTTCTTCTTCTGGTTCTTCTGGCTCTTCTGGTTCTTCCTCCGGTGTTCTCGTCTAGCATCTCCTCTGCGGCGTCTTCTATCTTCTTCTCCTCGGGCCGCTCCGCACCCATGACATGGGGGAGGCTCCCGCTATTCTCTTCATCTTCTTCTCTTCTTCATCTTCTTCTCTTCTTCTCTTCTTCATCTTCTTCATCTTCTTCTCCAGGCCGCTCCGCATCCATGCCGGCATGGAGGGAGGCTTCCGCTGTGTGACGCATCTCCTCTTCTGTCGGTTCTTAAATAACGGGGGGCGGGGCCGCCCGGTGACCCCATGGAGCGGCCCAGAGAAGAAGATGAAGAAGAGAAGAAGAGAAGAAGATGAAGAAGAGAAGAAGATGAAGAGAATAGCAGGAGCCTCCCCCCATGCCATGGGTGTGGAGCGGCCCGAGGAGAAGGAGATGCTGGACGAGAACACTGGAGAAAGAACCAGAAGAGCCAGAAGAACCAGAAGAAGAAGAAGATGAAGGAAGATACAAGAAAGAAGAAGCATTTAAATGAAGGAATTGTCAAAAACTGTCTCTTGTCATTTTTAACATTTTTGACAGTTTTTTAGTGAAATGGTAGGGATACTTTTGTACCCCCTTACCATTTCACACAGGGGGGGCCGGGATCTGGGGTCCCCTTGTTAAAGGGGGCTTCCAGATTCAAATAAGCCCCCCGCCCGCAGACCCCCACAACCACCGGCCAGGGTTGTGGGGATGAGGCCCTTGTCCTCATCAACATTGGGACAAGGTGTTTTGGGGGGCTACCCCAAAGCACCCTCCCAATGTTGAGGGCATGTGGCCTGGTACGGTTCAGGAGGGGGGGCGCTCTCTCGCTTCTTTTCCTGCGGCCTGCCAGGTTGCGTGTTCGGATAAGGGTCTGGTATGGATTTTTGGGGGGACCCCACGCCGTTTCTTTTGTTAAATTTTGGCGCTGGGTTCCCGCTTAAAATCCATACCAGACCACGTCATTTTTTTAAAAATTTTGGCCGGGGTTCCCTTTAATATCCATACCAGACCTGAAGGGCCTGGTATGGAATTTAGGGGGAACCCCACGTCATTTTTTTAAAAAATTTTGGTTCGGGGTTCCCCTGTGGGGAATTCCCATGCCGGTTTTATCAATGAACTTTTATGTGTATTGTCGGACATGCAATACAATAGCCGCGAGTAGTTTTAAATTACTTTTTTCCTTTGAAATGTCATTTTGCTGTCAGACTGTTCTAAACACAGGAAACATGCGCCCCTTTACAGGCATACTATAGACACCCCCCAGCTACGAAATTTAAAGGAATATTACACTTTTATTGTTTGAATTTAGGCATTATTAAAATCACTGCTCCTGAAAAAACGTCCGTTTTTAAAACTTTTTTTTGTATTGATCCATGTCCCCTGGGGCAGGACCCAGGTCCCCACACACTTTTTATGACAATAACTTGCATATAAGCCTTTAAAATTAGCACTTTTGATTTCTCCCATAGACTTTTAAAGGGTGTTCCGCGGCATTCGAATTCGCCGCGAACACCCCAAATTGTTCGCTGTTCGACGAACTTGCGAACAGCCGATGTTCGAGTCGAACATGAGTTTGACTCGAACTCGCAGCTCATCCCTACTCTCTACAGCATGCCGCCATGTGGAGAGATCACTGCTTCCACACAGAGAGCAAATGTCCTTCTGTACATCATGCTGCCATGTGGAGAGACCACTGCTTCCACACAGAGAGCAAATGTCCCTCACTACTGCATTCCGCCATGTAGGGAGACCGCTGCTTCCGCACAGAGAGCAAATGTCCCTCTCTATAGAATGTCGCCATGTAGAAAGACCACTGCTTCCACACAGAGAGCAAATGTCTCTCCCAACTGCATTCTGCCATGTAGGGAGACCACTGCTTCCACACAGCGGGCAAACATCCTTCTCTACAGCATGCCACCATGTAGAAAGACCACTGCTTCCACACAGCGAGCAAATGTCCTTTTCTACTGGATGCCGCCATGTAGAGAGACCACTGCTTCCACACAGAGCAAATGTCCCTCTCTACAGCAAGCTGGCATGTAGAGAGATTACTGCTTCCATACAGTGAGTAAGTTTCTTTCTCTACAGCATGCTGTCAGTACAGATTTTTCTACACAGGCTGTGCCTGCTTTCTAAAGGGAACAAACTATAAGGGCCCAGTAACCTTTTTTTATTACTGTAATGCTACATACAGTCAGGTCCATAAATATTGGGACATCGACACAATTCTTATCTTTTTGGCTCTATACACCACAATGGATTTGAAATTAAACAAACAAGATGTGCTTTAACTGCAGACTTTCAGCTTTAATTTGAGGGTATTTACTAATCTAAATCAGGTGAACGGTGTAGGAATTACAACAGTTTGTATATGTGCCTCCCACTTTTTAAGGGACCAAAAGTAATGGGACAATTGGCTGCTCTGCTGTTCCATGGCCAGGTGTGTGATATTCCCTCATTATCCCATTTACAAGGAGCAGATAAAAGGTCCAGAGTTCATTTCAAGTGTGCTATTTGCATTTTGAATCTGTTGCTGTCAATTCTCAATATGTGATCCAAAGAGCTGTCACTATCAGTGAAGCAAGCCATCATTAGGCTGAAAAAACAAAACAAACCCATCAGAGAGATAGCAAAAACATTAGGTGTGGCCAAATCAACTGTTTGGAACATCCTTAAAAAGAAAGAATGCACTGGTGAGCTCAGCAACACCAAAAGACCCGGAAGACCATGGAAAACAACTGTGGCGGATGACCGAAGAATTCTTTCCCTGGTGAAGAAAACACCCTTTACAACAGTTGGCCAGATCAAGAACACTCTCCAGGAGGTAGGTGTATGTGTGTCAAAGTCAACAATCAAGAGAAAACCAGAGTGAATACAGAGGGTTCACCACAAGATGTAAACCATTGGTGAGCCTCAAAAACAGGAAGGCCAGATTAGAGTTTGCCAAGCAACATCTAAAAAAGCCTTCACAGTTCTGGAACAACATCCTATGGACAGATGAGACCAAGATCAACTTGTACCAGAGTGATGGGAAGAGAAGAGTTTGGACAAGGAAAGGAACTGCTCATGATCCAAAGCATACCAACTCATCAGTGAAGCATGGTGATGGTAGTGTAATGGCGTGGCCATGGAACTTGTTCTCTTGTATTTATTGATGATGTGACTGCTGAGAAAAGCAGCAGGATGAATTCTGAAGTGTTTCGGGCAATATTATCTGCTCATATTCAGCAAAATGCTTCAGAACTCATTGGACGGCGCTTCACAGTGCAGATGGACAATGAGCCGAAGCATACTGCGAAAGCAACCAAAGAGTATTTTAAGGGAAAGAAGTGGAATGTTATGCAATGGCCAAGTCAATCACCTGACCTGAATCCGATTGAGCATGCATTTCACTTGCTGAAGACAAAACTGAAGGGAAAATGCCCCAAGAACAAGCAGGAACTGAAGACAGTTGCAGTATAGGCCTGGCAGAGCATCACCAGGGATGAAACCCAGCGTCTGGTGATGTCTATGTGTTCCAGACTTCAGTCTGTAATTGACTGCAAAGAATTTGCAACCAAGTATTAAAAAGTGAAAGTTTGATGGATGATTGTTAATCTGTCCCATTACTTTTGGTCCCTTAAAAAGTGGGAGGCACATATACAAACTGTTGTAATTCCTACATCGTTCACCTGATTTGGATATAAATACCCTCAAATTAAAGCTGAAAGTCTGCAGTTAAAGCACACCGTGTTTGTTTAATTTCAAATCCATTGTGGTGGTGTATAGAGTCAAAAAGATTAGAATTGTGTCAAAGTCCCAATATTTATGGTCCTGACTGTACATTGTGGTGTCCTTCATTTTCAATGGCAACCCATTGCACTGAGCCAACAACGGGTGCTTTGGCAGCCCATTTATTTCAACACATAATAACGTGCAACATAACACACATTACTGCGCCACAACCATATAAATCGGCCGTAGGACTTTGTGCGCGTTTTGTTTTGATATACTTGGAACGCATTTAGCTGTTCAAAACTAGCAGTTCAGCTGGGCTTTATTACAAAGTTAATTCATAACACTTATAGTACAAATAAAAAATATACATTTTTAAACTTATAAATTTTGAAAAATTGGAATGCAAAACAAATATATGATCAAATACCATTATACTTTGCTAAAAGCTGGAAGGTTGCTATAGGCTTCTGCACTCTGCACATTGTTACAGCTATTTGTACTGCCTCCTTATATAAGCTAACATGTGCTATGATTTTAATCCGAACATATACCTATCTTAAGGTGTAACGTCACGTGCACACATTAAGAGAATTTTATATATTTGGTGTAAATCTTGAGCAAAAGTAAAGAACTCAGATGGGATTCATGAAAAATTTTGCCATAGGCAAAAGCGCAGACTACCTCGCTGGAGAATGAAATCCTACACAATACACAAGCTGCACAAGCCCAATTACATCAAAATAAAACACCTGGAAGATTTTCCCTGGAATATAAAAACAATCTGTCAAAATTGCTGCGAATATTTGTAATAAAAGAATAGAACAGGTCAAATTGCATATGTGATGCATTTCTCTATTATAATTATATAATGAAATAAATAAAAAAAAAGTGAACATGTAGTTTAAGCAACCTAAATGCAACACCTTTGTTTTTTGCAGTTTCTGAAAATAAAATTGAAAAATGGCACAAAATATATAAATGGTGAAAAAATGATTGAAAAGAGAATAGAGAATGTATATAATATTTTTGTTGCACGGCTAAATTACAATTGTAAAAAGAACCTTTTTTTTACTTGGGGATGAAGAGACCTAAATGTGGCTAAATACACAGGTGAAATACTATATAATTATTGCATATGTTTTACCTGTTTGCGATTCTGTGCAGCTAGATTTGTGCTCCAGGCACTCCCAGCAGATAACACAGGCAGATCGTCATCAGATGAACCCACCCTCTTGTGATGGGGGCGAGACCTGGGAGCTTCCACATTCCAATAAGCCCCCTGCCCGCAGACCTCCACAACCACCGACCAGGGTTGTAGGGAAGAGGCATTGGCACAAGGTGCTTTGGGGGGGGCAGAGACCTCCCTGCCCCAAAGCACTCCCCATGTTGAGGGCACGTGGCCTGGTATGATTCAGGGGGGTGAGGGCTGCTCAACCCCCCCCCCCCCCCCGCCGCCGCCTGGCCTGCCTGGCTGCATGCTCAGATGAGGTTCTGGAAAGGATTTTTTTTATTTTGGTGTGGTTTTTTTTTCCCTTAAAATCCAAACCAGACTCCCCTCCCAATCTTGGTATGGTTTCCTCTGCGCTCCTCTACGCTGTTTCCTCTGCATTTTTCATTGCTGGAATTCTTTCGTTTACATTCATCTGTCAGCGGGAAAGCCTGCTGACAGCTGATAAGTCATCGGTTGTCAAGGACGTGGCAGCTGGCTTCCCGGCCCTCTCTTTAACAACCAGCTATTCGCCACACAAAATTTAAATTGGTCGATCATTTTTCTATGGATCCGAATTCGAACATATAAAACAAAATTAAATTAATTGCAACTAAATTTGTTACTATTTCATTTGGAGATTTGGATACTCCCGTGGAGCTATTGTGTTCTCTCAGCAGGGGGGCGTGGGGCAATAATTGCATGTAAAAATCTGACATGCTAGTTGTACCCAAGTCGATTGGTGGATCAACTTGGGTACAATCAGCCTGCCCATAGATGGCTCAGCAGGGACCGGCCGAGATTCTAACCATTTATGACTAGCTTAAAGCGGTGTTCCTCTGACCCCTCCAAAAATTAAAAGTCAGCAGCTACACATACTGTAGCTGCTGACATTTTAACATTAGGACACTTATCTGTCCTGGAGTCCATCGATGTCAGCACCCCAGCCGATGTTTCTATCAGCTGTAGGGTGCTGCCACTGCCATTGTCGGTAAGGGAACCCTACTGCTCATGCGCGAAGCACGCTGCGCTCCCTTACTGGTTCAGCAGCAGGGGAAGGAGGGGGGCTTCTGATGTACCTCGCAGCGGCGAGTTCCGACGGAAGTGGGGACAAGGTACCTGTCAAGCACAGGTGTATGCTCCCCCCCGAAAGGTGTCAAATGTGGCACCGGAGGGTGAGAGAAAGCAGAATAGCGGAAGTTCCACTTTTGGGTGAAACTCAGCTTTAAGGGGGTATATCACTCACAAAAGGAAGGCATTTTCTCTATTCCTGTTGAGTCTACAGGAATAGAGTAAGTTAGAATAGAGGAAATACAGGGAAATCTCCCTATCTGAAATAGATGGCAGAAAAAGAAAGAAAAAAAAAAAACATTGTATTTTAACCTTCTCACTATTCAAAATGTAAAAAAAAAAAAAAAAAAAAAAAGTTTTGGCTTTAGATAGACTAATTCCATTTGATAAGGGCTGATTATTAATCATTTCAGACTGCATCCTGTGTCCTGCTAGCCATGTTTAACCTCTATTTTCACTCTCATTTTTTGCCCTCTTACCGACCTCAGGCCAGCCGAGTAATTTGGAATCCGAACTTTGTCTAAGTGTTAATGACAAAAGCTCTGGGAAGTTTTGTCTGTAATGAGGCACCATGCAGACGGGGGGACCAGTTGGGATTCCTATTACAGCCATATGCGAGTCCAATGTTGCATGAATTAACATACGGTGGGTCAAGTTAACATATGTACAGTGAAGAATGACTAATGACTTATCACACCGATGTTATTTTTGGACCTTCATTCTTGTGTGCAACCTTTCAGAAAGGAACAAGTAAAAGCAGTTTATGCCTTCCCTGCCTAGAGAGGGGAAAGTGAAACCATATGCTGAGCAGAGAGAGGAAGGAAAATTGAAGCATATTGGAAAAAAAAAAAAAAAACAGCATGGGGCACCAGCATCCAGAAGTAACCAGCCAAAGGGGATGCATGCCCAGTAATGTCCCTCTTACTGGCAAGTCAGCGGAGTGCCTGGATGACAGATGCTATCCGCTTTGTCCCACAGGCTGAATTTGGTGCCCTTCGTGCCACCAATATGGAGATGGCTGCAGGGGCACCAAAATTAGATTGGCAGGATGTGGAGAGTCAACTTTTTTAATGCCATCAATTTGTGGCGGAGGAGACAGGTATTAGCTCAGGGACTTCCGAGGTCCCCACATGCCATTAGTTTCCTCCACAGCTGCACCGAGTTCCGAAATATGAGCTTGCCACAGTTGGTCATTCATCAGCTCGCAGTCCTCATTCCAGCATACTCTAAAATACAAAAAAAAAAAATAAAATTTAAAAAAATCGTTGTTACTGCATTTACTACATAACCGAAATCTCAGCTATCAGCAGAATTTCACCATGTGCCCAGGACTAGGCGATGAAACCGATTATAAATTATACAGATTCCAGTAAGCTAATGTTTTATGTTGTTCGGCGCTTGGCTCTGTAGCAATGAGCAACTTCCTCGCTTTTCCCTGTCAAACAGGAAATCTTTAAAAACTCTGCAGAGGAGTTATGGAATTACCTGTGGAAACATATTGAGCAGGGTCACAGAAGGGGGTCAGTGGTGTCAGACATTCTGTCAGAAATCTTCTGTATCCACTGCTGTAATTTGTTTTTTTAACGCTTTTCCCTCCTCCTTCTCCTCCAGGATGTGTAGCAGCAAAAAAAGACTGAGCCTATAAATTGCTAACTTTTTAAAAAGATGTTCATTGTTTAGTTTCCTTATTTTATTATTGTTTTTTTTTTTTTTTACGACTGATCTTTTGCACCTAAAATCACAAGATGTCTTTTATATGTGTTATTTTACACATAATAATCGTGTAAGGCTATTTAGGAATATAAATCAGGCATAGATAAATACACACATTTTACACATTTTTTACTTTATTTGTTTTTATGTATTTATTTAATAATTATTTAGTCAAGGAATGTCACCATACAGTACTCAAATGAATACTTCTTACAGCCACACAAAATGTAAAAGACAAATAATAAACCTCTGTCTATTGTTAAGATTTAGCATCACCTTATTTCAATAAAGGTTAAATTGGTCCAAGACCTAAGTATGTGTCATCCAGTGTCATTTTCTAATATGTTTCTTCATGGTTTTTGACAGTTTGTGCCTATTTTATAATTCTGCTACATGCCATTCCTAAAGTGACACTAAACGATATGCTTATTCTCCAAAAAGAATCCATACACATTTACTATGTAATGGCCCTGTAACATAGCTCCCAACTGTCCCTGATTTCAAGGGACTGTCCCTGATTTGGAGCAATGTCCCCTTTGTCCCTCATTCCTCCTCATTTGTCCCTCATTTTGGTCTGATCTCTATAGTTGTATAAAAAATGCACTTTTTATCTATCAAAAAGTGTTTTCCAGCGTTAAACTTTTCATCTGATTTCTAAATTGCTGCATTTCTAAATTCCAAAAGCCAAAAAAAAAAAGGAAAAGTAGTGGGTTTATCCCATCGTGTTTTTTTTGTAAAATTCTCCTTTAAGGGGGCGTGGCAAGGGGTGTGTCCTATGCCTGCATACTTTTGCTGATAGGTGTCCCTCATTCCCATCTCAGAAAGTTGGGAGATATGTATGCCTGTAATCTATTTTCTATGTAATGTTTTCTGTGTTTTTCTGCCGTCTTTAAGGTCCTCCATGAGCTCCTGAACATTTCCTTTTACCCCTTATTTCTGTTTGTGGTGCAGTGCACGTTAGTTGTGGTCATATGCACTGCTTTATGTACGCTACACATCCCAAAGTCCACAGTTCATAGTCAGTCCAGCAAGAGAGGGTGGCTACATTCCTACATACAGCCATGGCCAAACATTTTGAGAATGATATACAGTGGGGACGGAAAGTATTCAGACCCCCTTAAACTTTTCACTCTTTGTTATATTGCAACCATTTGCTAAAATCATTTAAGTTCATTTTTTTCCTCATTACACAGCACCCCATATTGACAGAAAAACACAGAATTGTTGACATTTTTGCAGATTTATTAATAAATTTATTAATTATATCACATGGTCCTAAGTATTCAGACCCTTTGCTCAGTATTTAGTAAAAGCACCCTTTTGATCTAATACAGCCATGAGTCTTTTTGGGAAAGATGAAACAAGTTTTTCACACCTGGATTTGGGGATCCTCTGCCATTCCTCCTTGCAGATCCTCCCAAGTTCTGTCAGGTTGGATGGTAAACGTTGGTGGACAGCCATTTTTAGGTCTCTCCAGAGATGCTCAATTGGGTTTAAGTCAGGGCTCTGGCTGGGCGATTCAAGAACAGTCACGGAGTTGTTGTGAAGCCACTCCTTCGGTATTTTAGCTGTGTGCTTTGGGTCATTGTCTTGTTGGAAGGTAAACCTTCGGCCCAGTCTGAGGTCCTGAGCACTCTGGAGAAGGTTTTCGTCCAGGATATGCCTGTACTTGGCCGCATTCATCTTTCTCTCGATTGCAACCAGTCGTCCTGTCCCTGCAGGACGACTAGTTGCAAGGTGCTCCATAATGCTGGAAAAGGCATTGTTCATCACCAAACTGTTCTCGGATGGTTGGGAGAAGTTGCTCTCGGAGGATGTTTTTGTACCATTCTTTATTCATGGCTGTGTTCTTAGGCAAAATTGTGAGTGAGCCTACTGCCTTGGCTGAGAAGCAACCCCACACATGAATGGTCTCCGGATGCTTTACTGTTGGCATGACACAGGACTGATGGTAGCGCTCACCTTTTCTTCTCTGGACAAGGTTTTTTACGGGTGCCCCAAACAGTCAGAAAGGGGGTTCATCAGAGAAAATGACTTTATCCCAGTCCTCAGCAGTCCAATCCCTGTATCTTTTGTAGAATATCTGTCTGTCTCTGATGTTTTTCCTGGAGAGAAGTGGCTTCTTTGCTGCCCTTCTTGACACCAGGCCATCCTCCAAACATCTTTGCCTCACTGTGTATGCCGATGTACTCACACCCGCCTTCTGCCATTCCTGAGCAATCTCTGCACTGGTGGTGCCCCGATCCTGCAGCTGAATCAACTGTAGGAGACGGTCCTGGTCGCTTGCTGGACTTTCTTGGGCTCCCTGAAGCCTTCTTCACAAATGCAGTGGAAATGTTCTTTATGGGATTAAGCTAATTTTCATGGCAAAGAGGGACTTCGCAATTAATTGCATTTCATCTGATCACTTTTCATAACATTCTGGAGTATATGCAAATTGCCATCATAAAAACTAAGGCAGCAAACTTTGTGAAAATTAATATTTGTGTCATTCTCAAAACTTTTGGCAACGGCTGTACAGTGGGACAATTGAGAATGAAGGTAGCCACTCTCTAACAGGAAGTTGGAGCACAGCAGCAAAACAAAGGAATTTGGAGATTTGAAGGGTAATGAGAGGATTAAAAGTTTTTTTTTTTTTTGTTTTTTTTTAACCACTTACTAACCAGGCCTTTTCTGGAACTTTTCGTTTACAAGATTGAATTAATATTTTTTGCTAGAAAATTATTTAGAACCCCCCAAACATTAAAAATGGCGATTGTTGCGTTATTTTATGTCACACTGTATTTGCACAGCAGTCAAAAAAACCAATTTTTTGGGGAAAATTTTCTTTTAATAAAATAAAAAAAAAAAACACTAAAGTTAGCCCAAACTTTTTTTAGAATGAGAAAGATGATGTTACGTTGAGTAAATAGATACCTAACACCTCATGCTTTAAGGTTGCGCACGCTCGTGGAATGGTGACAGACTACAGTGCTGAAAAATTTCTTTAAAAATGTTTTTTATGAATGACTTGCAAATTGTTTTGCAAAGTATGTAAGATTTTTTATCTGTAAAAACTTAATAAAAAAACAATTATGAAAAAAAAATGTTTACAGGTTACCTGTTTAGAGTTATAGAAGAGGAGGTCTAGGGCTAGAATAATTGCTCTCACTTTAAGAATTGCAAC
Organism: Lithobates clamitans; assembly: GCA_037952925.1. Classification (NCBI taxonomy): domain Eukaryota; kingdom Metazoa; phylum Chordata; class Amphibia; order Anura; family Ranidae; genus Lithobates; species Lithobates clamitans. The sequence goes on along the minus strand of JBBGZY010000103.1, from coordinate 6,689,680 downwards.
CTGTTGGTATTAGCTTTGATAGGTATGCAGGCATAGCAACTACCTGACTCTGGTGACACCCTTGAAATTCTGTGATATGTTGAGACAGACTATAGGGTTGATTTACTAAAACTAGAGTGTAAAACTGGTGCAGCTCTGCATAGAAACTGGCCAGGTTTTATTGTCAAAGTTTAGTTGAACAAGCTGAAGTTAGAAGCTGATTGGCTACCATGTGCAGCTGCTCCAGGTTTTGCACGCTCCAGTTTTAGTAAATCACCCCCAATATACAGTGTATTCTACAAAATATTAAGCAACTTTACTCAGCGATGGCTGCATGCTAAAAGTAAAAAAAAATGGTTAATACAAACAGCAACATCTATCATTTAAAGTGGAATCATGGTCTTGGTATTAGAACATCAACAAATGTGATATAGCAGTTCACTTTACACTATCTAGCTAAAATAAACTATAATTTAAGTGAAAACATGTCTGTTGGTGAGCTCATGGGTCTACACTGGGGTGCTGAACAACCTTAACGTCACAAATTATTTTCCTAGCAACAGTAGAAATCAATGTGCTGTCTTTTTAAGATACTACATACTAAAGCTGCAAAAAGTGTGAAGTCTCCTTAACCGCTTTCCATCCGTCCTAGAGCAGTTTTACTGCTGTATACACACTATATTATCAAAAGTATTGGGACACCTGCCTTTACACGCACATGAACTTTAATGGCATCCCAGTCTTAGTCCGTAGGGTTCAATATTGAGTTGGACCACCCTTTGCAGCTATAACAGCTTCAACTCTTCTGGTAAGGCTGTCCACAAGGTTTAGGAGTGTGTCTATGGGAATGTTCGACCCTTCTTCCAGATGCTCATTTGTGAAGTCAGGCACTGTTGTGGATGAGGAGGCCTGGCTCACAGTCTCCGCTCTAATTCATCCTAAAGGTGTTCTATCGGGTAGAGGTCAGGAAAGTCAAGTTCCCCCACCCCAAACTCGCTCATCCATGTCTCTAAGGACCTTGCTTTGTGTACTGTTCCAAATCATTTGTTGGAGGGGGGATTATGGTGTGGGGTTGTTTTTCAGGGGTTGGGCTTGGCCCCTTATTTCCAGTAAAGGACACTCTTAAGGCGTCAGCTTACCAAGACATTAGGGACAATTTCATGCTCCCAACTTTGTGGGAGCAATTTGGGAATGGCCCCTTCCTGTTTCAACATGACTGCTCACCAGAGCACAAAGCAAGGTCCATAAAGATATGGATGATCGAGTTTGGGGTGGAGGAACTTGACCTCCTGACCTCACAAATGCGCGTTTTGCATATATACATGCGTCATCAGGAGCTGACGCATGAAGAAACATTGATGATCTCCTAAACGGTGAATGTTTAGGAGATATTCCTTGTACCTACAGGTAAGCCTTATTATAAGCTTCCCTGTAGGTAGAAGTGTCCAGGTGGTGCTTACTACTGCTTTAATCAAAGTCTCTTCCATGACATTTTACCTTATCCAGCAGACACTAATGTATATCAAATATCTGTATGTATCCTCTGTACGTAGATGAACTCTATCCTTGACTACGCAATAAGGTCTATCACACTATCTTCCAATTAGATGAACAGGATTGTATGACAGCAAAGTAATGTGATTCTAGAAATCTGATGGACAGTCATTGTATCACAAATCCTCCTGTGTTGGAATGTCTTTACAGGGAGCATGTGGCATGTACAATACAGCGGTCAGTTCTCCTCAGTCCTTTTCCGCAGCCATAAGAAAATGGTCACATCAGTTCCAGGCTCTCTGTGTTGTCCTCTACATGCTGAAAAAACTAACAGAAATCTGAAAAATACATCACGATGTCTCTCTGAAGTCTATCTGCCTTCTTTCAGAAAGTTCTCACCAATCTCTCTCTTCTTGTGCTATTTTGCAGAACATTCTTCCCTCTGATGTCAAACGCTTTACAGGCTGGCACATATGACTTCCTTTTCAGTAACCATTTCATTAAGGTAGATGGTACCAGCAGGGGCGGCTTGTCCATTAAGAGTGCAAGGGCGTCGCTCCCCCGTTCATCACCGCCGCCTCCCCCCTGTTCAACGCCGCCTCCCCTATCCATGCGTCCGGCCCCTTTCAGGACAGCGCTGCATGAATTCCAATGGGGGGGTGTTTTTTTGAACCACCGATAAGAGCCAGAGGCTATAATGGGCTTCAATATAGAGTGGGCATGGTTCGCAGAGAGTGCGCTCTCAGCCCACCCAGGTGTGTTACAACAGTAAATGAATATTCACTATTGTAACACTGATCCTCCTCCCGGCCAATCAGGAAGCAGGTTTTTACACCGGTCACCCGATTGGCTGAAAGGACAGGCGATCCTTTTGGACGCATAGGAGGAGAAGGGGAGGAGCTGGAAGCCACTATGAAGGAAAGGACTCAGAGCCAAGCCGCTGCACCATGCTGCCTGCCACCCACCACTCGCCACGATGGGGTAATTGCAAAAACAACAGGGGTGGTGCTGCTGGGGGGGGGGCGGTTGGTTGTTTGCCGCCCCCCCCAAAAAAAAAACACCAGCCGCCACTGGTTACCAGTTATTTTGGGATTGACTGAAAAAATCTTTTGCTGGCAAGCTCCTGGGAACAGAGTGTCATCGGGTGTCAGAAAACAGTCTGTGTGAAATTGCAAACTGCAGTAACATAACAGGTGCAAATGTCAGTTCTGAAAAATAAACCAGTTCTCCTTCATACCTACAGAATAGGTAGCATATTGAATGTCTCTGGATAAGCTACATTTATTTATAATTTCTTTATAATCTATTTATTTATCTGTTTTATTTTTGGATAAGATAAGGAACAGTGTCAAAACAGATAGATTTTTTTTTTCTTTTCTGATGATTTTTTGCAAAGATTTCCCCTCAGTTCCTATCCTGGTGACAGAAATAGCAAGGTGACTGCTAGTTAGGAGAAGTCTCCAGTGGGAACAAAAAGAGCAATAAAAAGTTAACAGAAATCTTCTACCACCGTATTAATTAAAAGTATTTTTGCTGCCACTGTGCCACTGCTCTTTTCCCTAGGCCCTCAGACCTTCTTACCCAGCTTTCCTGGCTCTCTTGACTCACTCAGTCTATTTTTACTGCCCCCTGCTGTATGCGCCCATTCCTGGTCTCTTGCCACCTCAGACTCTCTCACTCCTCCTAGACTTCCAGATTCCCTCAGTCCCCTGGACTTACCTAGTCGTCCTGGCTCTCTCAGTTTCCAGACTTGCTTAGCCACCTTGACTCTCTCAGCCTGATGGACATGGGATCTCTTCTCCAGCATGGAGTTCTGTCTTTTGAGTGGATCATGCCTCTCTGCACTATGCCCAATCCTATCATTATAAGGGATGTGCACACCTGGACACGCAGTGTGCTGGTCGTCAAGACCTGGACACTGGGTTGTAGATTTCTTCCCTCCCAAAGCACTTTGAAAACTCCAAACTCTGGAGCCCAATCTGGGAATACCAAAACCCAGAGAAAGCTGTAAAAACTGTTTTCTCTGCTTACAACTGATACTCTGGAGCCCGCACACTGCATGCGTGCAAACCCTTTGTCCATTTTACAGCCATTTTCACAGTGGCAGGGCACAACGCTGCCATACTACATAGAGTAGCCATTCTCAACTGGGACTCCGTTGAACCCTATGGTTCACGAAAGGTTGCTAGGGGTTCCTTGAGCTGTGGTTGATTGATCTCCAAGTTGATGGTGCCTTCACAGTCCAATGCCACTTGGCAGAGCCACCAGCATGACACTAATAATCTGCTTAGCTTTTCCCATTGACATCTGGTGAATTCATCTTAGTAGGGTTCCCTGACAGTTGAAACTTATTTTAAGGGTCCCTTTGAGATTAAAAGGTTGAAACAGGCTGATAAAGTATATGGTACCAAAAAATGATAGTAAAAGGAAAATGGAGGAGCTTCAGGATAAATACTGAAAAGGAAGCATTTTGAGAATACTTTGCACAGTCCCTTGTCCTGTCCTTCTGAAGATGCCATCAATCAAACTCAATGGGTGGTACAGGACAAGTACTAAGGACCCTTTTCCATGTACAGTAACACTCTTGGAAGGGTATGTGAATGTGCCAACATCATCCTTTGTAGTCCAAAGGCACTAAGGGGAAAGTTAGTGTGCGGGCTTGCAATGCTGGGGGGGGGGGGGGGGGCTCAACAGGAGAGTGGTTGTTAAGCTACAACACAAGGGCAAACCAGTTTGTTTTTGAGCTAATAGGTAGGATGATAATTCAAAAATTTGGCAACGCATAAACTGAGCCCACACCTTTCCTGTTACAGTATATTGGGGCATCAGCATGTCAACTATTTACTGTTGTTGAGCACTAGGTCCAGCTATAAAGAGCAAGGTAAATACAACTTAGCAGTGAACTTTGTATGCTGTACAGGAAATGTTGATATGCGTGATACAATTAGAAATTTATAAGAAGCATTGAAAATGTGACAAAATAAGAAATTCTAACCTTAGTCTACATTTTGTTTAATCCATTCCAGTAAGCTCTTCACTGTGATTCTGACTGCAACCTCTTGTCCCATGATTGTGTGCTCTGCAGGCTTCCTTCCTAAAAAGTACAGAGAACAGTTCTTCAAAGTAGGTAATACATCTAAAGGTTGAGTCTGGCTCAGGAGTGCATGCACACGGGTACCCCCAAAGCACATGGCTAAAGGGGCACTCAGAAGAAGGAGCAGACAGCACCAGCAGGGGTCCTTCAAAAAGGAGGTAAGGTAAGTATAACATCTATTTTATTTTAGTTAGAGAAATAAATTACCTTTAATATCATGATAAACTGTATGTCAAATCAAAAGTTGTTTTCTTAGTTTTGAATAGCGAAGTAAAGAGTTAGAACCCCTGTTTAGTATTTACAGCTGTTTGGGGCCCTGTTAGAGAGATTACCCCCCACTTTCTGCCCTGCTGGAAGATCAGAAAAGGAATTGAGGAAAAATTTCCAATAGTAACACAAAAAGAAACATTTTTTTTTTTTATTAGAGTAGAGGATGGTTAGAACCTTTGGCTTGACATACACTCCAACATTTTTGCCCCTGTCCCTTGGTTCATGCTCATTTTCTGGGTGGTCCTTCCTCTGATTATGCAGGAACTGCCCACTTGCAGCCATGATCCCCTTAGTTAAAATGTTTGTTACCCCAACATTTATTTTTCCTGATATGTGTCTGCTGTACCATGTACTTGTATGAAGAAGTATCCTGTTCACGTTGTACTGCTTCCTTTGTGTGAAATGCTGGATGTTCTTGTCAGTCCTATTAAAAAATGACCACACTAAGCAGGATAGCACACCGTGGTCAGTTCTCTAGCTATGCTGGGAACTCAGCCTACTCTCCTCCAATGATCACTTGTTCTGACACACACCCTGCACAGCCATTCACTGGAAAGCTCAACGTACTATTGTTTCTCCTGCCCCAGCTCTTATGCCGCGTACACACGATCTAATTTTTTTTACCAACAAATAAACGTATCCTGTATTTATTTATTGCGTTTTAGTCTGATTCTCCTTTGTATATCTCTGTGGTTTGAGCTACTGTTGGGTGCTCATTGAAGGAAGCCTAAAAGTTTCCAGCGGCTCTTTGAGTATGTTGTTCTGGAGTCAAATATGAGTGATGCATCATTAAAACAGAGCACCTAGATGTGGGACTGTCCTGAAAAATTGGAGACAGTTGTCATCTATGCATGCCTATAGTGGCCAAGCTGCAAATCTCTGTTGTGTACTACAAAAATAAAAAAAATATATGTTTGCTGAAAATAAATGTTTTCCTTTAAAAGAATATTTAGGCCCAGCATTTCATATTCTTGATATGCGCCTGCTGTACCATTTACTTGTATAAACGTTTCCTTTTCTCTTTATATTGCTTCCTTTGTGTGCAATCCCCGGTGTTCCTGCAGTCCCTCTGCTTTCCTGTCAAAAATTATATGGCGTTAAACTGGCAGCAACGCACACAGAACTATATGGCATTAAACTGGCAGTAACGCACACAGAACTATATGGCGTTAAACTGGCAGTAACTCACACAGAACTATATGGCGTTAAACTGGCAGTAACGCACGCGAAATGATATGGCGTTAAACTGGCAGTAATGCACGCAAAACTATATGGTGTTAAGCTGGCAGTATATTAATCTTGTATTTATATATTGGGTTTTAGTCTGATTCTCCTTTCTGTATCTCCTTGGTTTGAGCTACTATTGGGTGCCCATTGAGGGAAGCCTAAAATTTTCCAGCGCCTCTTTGAGTATGTTGTTCTGGAGTCAAATATGAGTGATGCATCATTAAAACATAGGAACACCTAGATGTGGGACTGTCCTGTCTACTACAAAAATAAAAAAAATATATGTTTGCTGAAAATAAATGTTTTCCTTTTAAAGAATATTTAAGCCCAGCATTTCATATTCTTGAAATGCACCTGCTGTACCATTTACTTGTATAAACATTTCCTGTTCTCTTTGTATTGCTTCCTTTGTGTGCAATTCCCAGCGTTCCTGCAATCCCTCTGCTATTCTGTCAAAAACTGACCACACTAGACAGGAGAGCACAGCATGGTCAGTTTTCTAGCTCTCCTCCAATTATCAGACTTGTGCTGACATGCCTCCCCCCTACACAGCCATTCACTGGGAAGACTAATTGTACTGCTGTTTCCCCTCCCCCAGCTCTCTGAACTTGTCAGGGACGTGCTGGTCATAGAGTTACTAATGCTCAAGGGAGGACGCAAATGTGCATGCACGATCCCGCAAATGCCCATTGTGTCAGGCACACAAATGTGAGCATGTGCATCAATGTTCTCAAAGGGCCAATAAATGTTGGCGCCAAAATGCCGTATATAAGTGTAGCTATTGCACTAATGCTTTGCTGTCTGATCTGAAGCTGTATCTGTGTTCCTGAAACCTGGTCCTGTTTATCCTGTATTTGACCCGGCTTGCCTTGGACTCCATAGGACCTCTCCTACCTTGACCCTGGGCCTGTATCTGGACTTCGCTTCTGTCTCTTACTCATCTGCTTGAACTCACATTGCCGATCTCTGCCTATACCCTAACTATTCTTTGCCTGCCATCTATGCCTGCATCTCTTACCAACCCAGCTTGTCTTACCACGCATCCTGTGTCTCTTCTGCTCTGCATGCACCTGCCTGGTCCCTGCTGCCTGCTGCCACCAGCTCAGAATCTGCTGGCCTGCCAACGTCTGCCATTTAACCTGCTGGTCCACCCTGGTAACACATCCACTACACATAAGAAGATCCAGGCACCCATACACCACCACGCTCTCGCAGCCACTGTTACAACATCATTGGTCCCTGAGCTGGGGTTACACAAGAGGCCTTCCCTCTGCAAGTCAGGCTCAGCCATCAGGTACATGACAGAGCTCCTTATGCAGCTGAGAATAGAGGGTATGTGATCACTTGTGTAGCACCCTCTAGTTAGTAGGTGCTGGAGTGAGATTTTTCTTGCAGTGTAGGTAAATTTAGGCAGGCCTAGCTGGCTGCTAGGCCTGTTTGTTTTCGTTCTGGACTGGGAGGGGCTTAGGGCAGCAGCTGATGACTCAAAGGCAGTGTCACTTCTCAATTACCTCCGTCTTCCTTCTGGCATTTTCTAGAAGGAGAGGAGGGGAAGAGAGGTGGTGCTGCCTGTGGTATCTTAAGGAGCCCTGACCAATCCCCAACTTGGATTGGCAGGAGGCAGGCCTCCTTAAATACATGGGGTCAGCCCAGCTGGAGGGGAGTTGTCAGGTGGAAGAGATGGAGCGAGAGAGTGAGGAGGCTGTCGGGCCCACGGGGAGCTCCCCAATCTGGGGGGGTGACCCTGGGCTGGGGCTTGGGTGCAGAGTTCCCAGAACCAGAGGCACATGAGAGAGCAAGAGAGAGGACAGCAGGAAAGAACACTAAGAGTCTTCATGGAGGACTAAAGGTCGCAGCCAAGAGGGATGGTGAGTGAGCACAGTCGGGAGGACTGGGGAGGCACGCCTGAGAGAACTGGGAGATTGCAGTTTGAGATGGGTGCTGAGCCAGTGGAGAGAGTATTGTGGAAAAGGGCAGTGAAAAGGGGTCTCTGTAGCCAGGCTGGCTGGTAGGGCCTGAAGAGAGCTATCTGGGAGTGGTAGCTGAGCAGAGGACAGCTAGCACCCAAACTATTCTACACCACAGGTACCCGCGGCCCCTGCCCACAGAAGGCAGTTCATTGAGGCCTGGCTGAAGTAGTGTCAGGCCTACCCATGTGGTGCTAGCTAGTCTGGAGGAATGACAGTCTGCAGCAAGGGAAGTCCTGGAGGAGGAAACAGTGAGCAGCAAATGTTTGTGCTGGAGAGAGAAGAGTGAAACGAATATACAGGAGTGTATATAGGAGTCCTAAGCAACTTTGCACTAAATTTCCTTGGGCATCCCACAATTCCTAAATCCAATGGACTTGTTTTCTGTCTCCGAGTGACTGGGATGGACGTCTGGCTGGGCAGGGTGATGGGAGAACCACTGCACACAGCAACCCCTAAGGGGGCATGGCTAGACGTGGAACCTTGGTTTACGAGTAATGCGGTTAACGAGCGTTTTGAAAGACAAGCAACTTTCTTTTTTAAACTCTGACTCGGTTTGCGAGTGTTGTCTCGCAAAACAAGCAGAATTCAAGCTAATGGGGTATGCAGTACCGCATTTGGCCAGAGGTGCGGGGGAGCAGGTGACACTCAGAATGGTTCGGAGCCGTTCGGAAATACTCGGAAGCACTCGGAAATACTAGTAAACACTTGGAAATACTCCTTTCCCAAGTGTTTCCAAGCCTTTCCGAGGCTTTCCGAGTTCAGCCGAGCTGTCCCCAAGTATTTCCGAGGCTCTCCGGAACCCCCCACCTCTGGCCACATGCAGTATTGCATGCAATAGAAGTCAATGCGGAACGAATTATCTTTGGAAATACTTGGAAACACTCGGAAATACTCTGAAACACTCAGAAATACTCAATAAATAAAAATGATTTTGCGCAAAACACAAAACTTAAATGTGTGGGTAAAAATACATATATGTGAAAAACTTAATCAATTGCGTGACCTTTGATACAGCCTGTCATCAGGTGTGAGTAACTAAATACCAATTGAAATATAAGGGTGAAATATGTAAACATAAGTCCAATAGTGGAAACATTCTTCCGTGCTTAAGTTGGCAGAGATAAAATCTATGCATACTCCACATGTATTCATTCTCCCATTGCCCTTACCTCAAGGGGCTTATATATAAGCCTTGTAGAAAGTGCTGTCTGGTGGTAGAAATGTCTTTTCCCCAATATTGATGGATAATGGAGGCTGGCTTCAGCTGGATTATTGTCCGTGATCGATCCTCATTAGATTGGGCTCAAGGTCCTGGACCTTCTTGATGTCAGGTGGCCATAATACCTTAGACAAACTGAATGTGAGGATACTCAGTTCCCGAGCCTTTCCGAGGCTTTCTGAGTTCAGCAGAGCTCTCTGGCCACATGCGGTATTGCATGCAATAGAAGTCAATGTGGAACGAATTATCTCTGGAAATACTCGGAACCACTCAGAAATATTCGGAAACACTCAGAAATACTCTGTTCCCAAGTGTTTCAGAGCCTTTCCGAGGCTTTCTGAGTTCAGCCGAGCTGTCCTCGAGTATTTCCAAGGCTCTCCGGCGCCCCCCCACCTCTGGCCACATGCGGTATTGCATGCAATAGAAGTCAATGCGGAACGAATTATCTTCATTTCCATTGACTTCTATGGGGAAACTCGCTTTGATATGCGAGTGCTTTGGATTACAAGCATTCTCCTGGTACGGATGATGCTCCTAATCCAAGGTTCAACTGTATAATGTTTTTTGTATTTATTTACAAATGTTTTGCCTTTCATTTCTGTTTGAAACTGAATGGGTTGTTTTACAAGGTGAGGGTTTACATATACTTTAAGGGAATTCATTTTAATAAAAATGCATAAACCAAGTCTTTTGTGAGCCCATCGCTGACCTATTTCTACCTACGTAAAAAAAAAAAAGAAAACTCCTTGACTCCCATGTTCCAATCTACATAAAGCATATAGACATGTTTGCTAGCTTTAGACTGGTAAAACAGATGAAGAATAACACTAAACATTTCCAGTTTTATGCAGACGTAAAATGTTACCACTGCCACTGGCATATAAGATTCAGAGGAAAGACGTTAAATTTCATTGTTTCAATTCCGTTTGATTTTTCATTAAGTGGTACATGCCATCACATTTCAGTCTTTTTTTTTTTTTTTTTTTTTTCGTAGCTGTCTGACTGCCATTAATTCTGAAGGGTTTTAACTGATTGAGCCGTTCCGCTTAAAAGTTATGTTCTTTTCAATTTGGCCGGCGCTCCATCCTCGCACGCTCCTAAAGAAATCAAGTCGCGGAACGTCTGCATATACAAATAAGGTTAGACACCTTTGGTCACCGACGGTTCAGCATTATTGCAAAATTAATTTTTCAAATGTGACTGAAATAAAAGCTGTCTGGCCATCACTCTCTTCCGCGCTACAAGATTGAATAAAGCATTTGAATAAAAATGTGTGTTACAGCCTTCTTTAATATTTAAGCCTGACATCCATTGATTTGTTTCCTGTTTTCCGCAAAGCTTGACAACATGATAAAATAAATCATAAGAAGAAAATATAGTGGTAACATCTTTTATGGACTTCACATAGTCATCAATCTCACGCTGTGAGTGAATTATCAGCACAACAAAAAGATCTATGCTTTAAGAGTTCCAACCTCGTGGAAGCTGGAGGTTTTTTTTTTTTTTTTTTTTTAGTTTTTTTTTTTTTTTCACCGGCAAACTCAGAGAGGGTGACTGATAAGTATCATTATTGTTTTCTGAGAGCCTAGTTTATAGTGGGTTGTGAAGGTGTTGGCATATATGTTTCAGAATGCCGAGGTTTGATCAATGCTAAGTAGACGTCCTCCAATGCATAAAAAAAATATAACAAGGTTTCCAGCTGAGCGGTATTAAAGTACCCATCACACCATGTCAGCATGACAGAGCCTATGGTGCTTGCCTTTTTAGATTTGATGCAGAATTAACCTTTCTTAACGCATTGCAATGCATAAAGTACATGGATCACAACATCTGTTCCCGCTGCATAAATACGATGTCAACAGCAACGGTATTCTTAACCAAACAGGTACAATTCTAATCCAGTTACCAAACAGAAAGCTTGCCTTTGCTTCTTTTTTATGTTGGATATTTTATAAAAAAAGAAAGTAAAACCGTAGGTGTGCGCACAGGGTGTGCCAGGTGGGCTTGGGCACACCCTAATCACCTTGTGTGGCGCAGATTCCCCTTGTTTAAACCCCTAATATTCACCAAAGCACCTTAATGAGGCATCTAAAAAATGTGTAAAAAAAAAAATTTTAAAAATATCACCAACCACTGCCCTACTGACTCTGTAATGCCCCGTACACACGGTCGGACATTGATCGGACATTCCGACAACAAAATCCTAGGATTTTTTCAGACGGTTGTTGGCTCAAACTTGTCTTGCATACACACGGTCACACAAAGTTGTCGGAAAATCCGATCATTCTGAACGCGGTGACGTAAAACACATACGTCGGGACTATAAACGGGGCAGTAGACAATAGCTTTCATCTCTTTATTTATTCTGAGCATGCGTGGCACTTTGTGCGTCAGATTTGTGTACACACGATCAGAATTTCCGACAACGGATTTTGTTGTCAGAAAATTTTATAGCCTGCTCTCAAACTTTGTGTGTCGGAAAATCCGATGTAAAATGTGTGATGGAGCCCACACACGGTCGGAATTTCCGACAACAAGGTCCTATCACACATTTTCCATCGGAAAATCCGACCGTGTGTACGGGGCATTAGTATAAATATACATGAACACACACATGTTTCATAGTTACATAGTTGGTGAGGTTGAAAGAAGACACAAGTCCATCCAGTACAACCTGTGTGTGTGCTTTTATGTTAATAGTACATTATATATCCCTGTATGTTGTGGTCGTTAAAGTGGTTGTACACACTGTACAACCACTTTTACCTACAGGTAAGCCTATATTAAGGCTTACCTGTAGGTGCTTGAAATATCTCCTAAACCTTCACGGTTTAGGAGATATTTACTAAAAAGCCGAGCGCTGATGACTACGGCACATGCGCCCTTTAGAAAGGGTACATCGTGCCATTTCTAATTGGGGTCATGCTGTGACTGGCGGCTCCAGCGGCCAGTCACAGAGCCGGAGTTTGCGGCCCCGGAAGGAAGAGGGACGAAGATGGACGCTCCCTGCTAGTGGGGACAGCGGAGACATTGTGGGCTTCGGTGTCAGGTAAGTGACACATAATGGGCTACTATGCGATGCATAGTAGCCTATTATGCTTTACTTTTGCAGGGAAATAAAGAGGAAGTAAAAACCATCAGGGTTTACTTCCTTTCTACGGTACCCATCTAATCGTTTTTTGAAACTATCGATGCTCCCTGCTGATATCACTACTTGTGGAAGAGAACTCCACATCCTTGCTGCTCTGATAGTAAAGCACCCTGTACGCAGTTTAAGGTTAAACCTCTTTTCTTCTAATTTTAGTGAATGGCCGCAAGTCTTTTTAAATTCCCTTTCAATGCAAAGTTTTTTCCCTATGCTAGGGTCACCAGTACAGTGTTTGTACATTGATATCATACCCCCTCTCAAGCGTCTCTTCTGCAGAGAGAATAGGCTCAATGCTTAAACCTTTCCTCATAACTAATATCCTCCAGTCCCTTAATTAGCTTTGTTGCCCTTCTTTGTACTCGCTCCATTTCCAGTACATCCTTCCTGAGGACTGGTGCCCAGAACTGGACAGCATACTCCAGGTGCAGCCGGACCAGAGCCTTGTAGAGCGGGAGAATTATCGTTTTATCTCTGGAGTTGATCCCCTTTTTAATTCATGCCAATATTCTGTTTGCTTTGTTTGCAGCAGCTTGGCATTGCATGCCATTGCTGAGCCTATCTTCTACTAGGACCCCCGGGTCCTTTTCCATCCTAGATTCCCCCAGAGGTTCTCCCCCCAGTGTATAGATTGCATTCATATTTTTGGCACCCAAATGCATTATTTTACATTTTTCTTGTCAAAAGAAGTTCATTGAGTATACAATGTTATAAAGATACATAAAGTAAGTTTACAAGGATCTATAAAGTAAGCTCATTGTTTTACAGTAGGGTTTATATAGGTAAATATCATGAAATTTCAAATATTAAACATTGGGTTCACGTAAACCTAAATTAAAGATATATATCATTTCCTTAGTTACTTTTGTAGGTATTTAAATGATTTATACCTACTATACATATTGTTTACAAGTAGAGTGTATATAGGTCAAATAAATTCTAATAATGAGCTTTAATCGTAAGGTGGAGAAAAGGAAAGAGAAAGAAGAAAAAGGGTTGAAAAGTAGAGGTATGGTCCACAAGGTTGTCCCGCTCGTCAGTTTATTATTCTTTTTAGTTCTCTTTGAAGCCTTAGAATGGGTGTCTCTGTAAGTCATTTAATCTGTTACCATGGCAACAGGACAGAGTCATTGAAATTTGACAGGAACTGTTGTTTTATCCAAGGGTGCCAAAGTTTTTCAAATTTTGGAATTTGATTTTGATCGATGGCTACCATCTTTGCATGGGACATTGTATTATTCATTCTGTGAATTGTTTCTGCTAGTACCAATGTAGGAGATTTCCATGCCTTGGCCACTGTTTGTTTTGCAGCCGTTATTAGTTGGATCATAAGTTTGAATTGAGAGAGTGTTAACCATTCCGGTTTTAGATTAAGTAAAGTTAAATATGGATCTGGTTGTATTATTTTTTAAATATTTTAGATGCAATCACGAAGACTTCCTTCCAGAAGGTTTGGATTACTGGGCACGTCCACCATATGTGTAAATATGTGCCTATTTCTGGGCATCCTCGAAAACAAAGAGCTGAGGTATTAGGTGAATATTTTGCCACTCTAGCGGGTACAAGGTACCAGCGAGTTAGGACTTTATAATTTGTCTCCAGTGCTAAGATGTTGGGTGAAGATGACTTAGATGTGAGCCATATGTTAGACCAGTCCGTATCTTCTAAAGTTCGTCCCAGGTCCTCCTCCCACCTCTGAACGTAAGAGGGTCTATTAAGATTTGCTACTCCATATAATTGATTATAAAGTGATGAAATTGTACCTTTAGCAAATGGATCTTTTGTACAGATTGATTCAAAAATGGATAATTGGGATAATGGTGTATCCCCCTTTAGGAATGGTGTATAGAAATTTTTGATTTGGAGATATCTAAATATCTCAGAGTTTGGTAGATCATATTTTTCTCTAAGCGATGGGAATGAAAGGAATGATTTAGATGCTATGAAGTCATTTAGTGTCTGAATGCCTGATGTTGTCCAAGCTTTAAAAGAATTTGGGTAGATCCATGCCGGATAAAAGGCCGGATTTCTGATAAAAGAAAGGAGAGGATTGTGTGGAGATTGTAACTGATATTTGGTTTTTAGTTTATCCCAGAGAGATAAGAAGTGTTTAGTTATGGGATTATGAATTTTAAAGCGGTCTTTAGGATCAAGCCATAATAAATTTGATATTAATAGAGGGTCATTTTCTGAAGCCTCTATAAATACCCATAATGGGATTTCCTGTTTTGCATGGTATTTGGACAGACTGGCCAAATGTGCTGCTCTGTAGTAGTTAGTAAAATTAGGGTATCCCAGGCCTCCTTTATTTTTGGGAAGATGTAGTGTGTGTATAGGTATACGTGGTTTAGAAGAGCCCCATATAAACGAAGTTGCTCTTTTTTGTACTATTCTCAAAAAATAGGAAGGAATTGGGATAGGGAGGACTCTGAATAGATAAAGCAGTTTGGGTAGAATAGTCATTTTGATTGCATTAATCTTCCCTATCCAGGATAAAGGAAGTTGCGACCATTGTTTTATTAGATTTGTGATCTGTCTTAATACAGGAGGATAATTGGTTGAGAATAAGTCAGAATGAGATGCTGTTAAATGAATTCCAAGATATGGGATTGATTTTTCTGCCCATGTGAATGGGAGTGCAGCCCTAGCCGGGATCAATTCCATGTTTGTGAGTGAAATATTAAGCACTAGGCATTTCTTAGGAATTTTACATTTTTCTAAATTAAACCTGATTTGCCATGTAGTTGCCCACCCCATTAATTTGTTCAGATCTTCTCGCAAGGTTTCCACATCCTGCGGAGAAGTTATTGCCCTGCTTAGCTTAGTGTCGTCCACAAATACAGAGATTGATCTGTTTATCCCATCCTCCAGATCGTTTATGAACAGAATAAATAGGATTGGTCCCAGCACAGAACCCTGGGGGACCCCACAACCCACCCCTGACCATTCCAAGTACTCCTCATTTATCACCACCCTCTGAACACGCCCTTGTAGCCAGTTTTCAATCCATGTACTCACCCTTTGGTCCATGCCAACGAACCTTATTTTGTACAGTAAACGTTTATGGGGAACTGTGTCAAATGCTTTTGCAAAATCCAGATACACCACGTCTACGGGCCTTCCTTTATCTAGAGGGCAACTCACCTCCTCATAGAAGGTTAATAGGTTGGTCTGGCAAGAACGATTCTTCATGAATCCATGCTGATTATTGCTAATGAAATCTTGTACATAGTGTTTGAGCATTGAGATGCACACCCTAAAGCAATAGGCTGTGCACACCTATGAGTAAAACAGTGTATAAACGGTAGGTTAGTATATTTAGGCTCCATGCACACTGGCATTTTTTTAAGCTCCTAGAAGCTGTTATTAGTGTCTTCTTTTTGTGTTCATGCACATTACTTTAGGCTATTAGCATTTTTTGAGCTTCAGCATCTAGGAGAGTTTCTTGGGGCATTTTTCTAGCAGAAACGCCCCTAAATGCTGCTAGTAATGTTTTTTGAGGTTTTTTTTGTTTTTTTTACTGGAAAAACACTAATAAAATGCTAATGCTCCTAAACGCTCTTAAGGCTCCATTCACATCTCGGCATTTCGGGTGACAGTCGATGTAAAATCGTGCAAAACAGAATCGCGGGACACCTGTCGCCCAAAAGAAGCTGTTGTACTCTTGTACTGTAAGTGCCCCTAAAACGCTACATTCAGTTTACAATAGAAATGAAAGGCAAAACATTTGTGAAAAAAAAAAACATTATACATACCTTTTTTCCCTTTGTTCTAAGTGATCACGTTCCCTCTGTTCTCAGCTACATAAGGGGAAAGATAATCAGCAGCACACTGAGCTTCCCAGTGATAGGCGGTGCAGGGGGGACAGGTCTGATCATTGAAGAAGAGCACACTGAACGATTTTTAGCAGGACTGCGACATTGTGGCGGACAGATCAGACACTTTTTTAGGACCAGTGACATTTATACAATGATCAGTGCTATAAAAATGCATAATAATGCTGTAAAAATGACACTGGCAGGGAAATGGTTAACACTAGGGGGCGATCCAAGGGTTAAATGTGTTCCCTGGGAGGTGTCTCTAACTGTAGGGGGAGGGGACTGACTGGGAGTAGAGAGAGATCGCTGTTCCTGGTCACTAGGAACAGATGATCACTCTGTACTTCCCAGTCAGAACGGGGATCTGTTTATTTACATTGACAGATCCTGTTCTGGCTCTCTGTGGCGCAATCACGGGTGGCCACCGGACATCGCGGCCACTGGCAACACACATCAGCTCCCCTGCCGTGCAGTGGGTGCGTGCGCCTGCTATAGCTCTTAAAGGGACTGCCGCACCGGTACGGCGATTTGCAGGAACAAGCCGACCTGCCGCCGTATAATGATGGCCGCTGGTCGGCAAGTGGTTAAAATAATGAAGGTCCTTTTCAGGTGTTTCGTGTTGCAGGGTGACAACTAGCAATCAACCCTGTTCCTTCTCTGTCCCATGAGCTCCTGGTGAAGAAAACATTGTCCTTGTTCTTATCAGGAATCCTGTCCAAAGTAATTATGTGCAGCTGACGCCGGAGTGTGTGTGAATGGACAGGAAGTGGCGGAAAAAAGATGAATAATCAGTGGTAAAGTAGCAATAAACCTTCAGCATTTTTTAGCTTAACATATTAAGCAGAATAAACTTTCTACGGTAAACTATTTGTTAAAATTCTTACACTGGCACTTGCAGTTTACAACTTTCATTACTGCTGGCTCCTTCTCTTTCAGCGCTGTTTCCATGAATATCTGATCTTCACAGGAAGAGTTAACAACGGACAGTGCAGTCTCCAGACAATCTATTAAAGTGGAGTTCTACCCACTTTTACAACTCTTCAGCATCCCTCAATAAACTGCGCACTGTAAACGAATTGGATATTTTTTTATTACTGTATATCTGCTGTATTCACTTTTCACTTCCTCCTCCCTGGCCGCGGCCCATCGCATCATTTCCTGTTTGCAATGCCTTCTGGGAAGGGGCGGCAACTTCCTCTGACACTGCCGTTGCTATGGAAACCTGACCTGAAACCTATTACACTGCTTGTGCTGCACCGAGCATGTGCGAGATCTGCAAGGATGAGATCCAGGAAGAAATACAGTCTGGCTTCAGATGCCCACACTTAAGATGGCCACGGCCTGCTGTAAGTTTTTAAAATAACAAAATACTGCTAAACTAACAAAACAGACCTTAGTTTACAGACTAACTTTACTAGAATACATTAAGCTTGTGTATTATAGGGGTATTTTTATTTAAAAAGTATAATTTTGGCCAGAACACCACTTTAAGTTGGAGAAGGGAGGGAGGGCAGAAAAGTATCTTTCAATGCTAGACTAAAGGGCTGTGTGTTTCTACTAATGCACACAGTGCAGGGAGACACAACTGTAGCCCTTGCATGCAAGGGTGGCTCCATAGGATGCTGCAAGAGAAAGAAGCCACCCTGAAACAGGAAACCTGGGGCAGTGCTCATGGCACCAGCTTAAACTGGTACATAGGCAAAGATTAAAAAAAAAAGAATCTGCATTCAGTAAGTGATTAAATCAGCTGCTGAAAGTGCTTAGAAACCAAGGGTCTAATATCACTTTAGGCTGGGTTCACACCTATGCAAATTGGATGTGGGTATGCCCGCTTCCAATTTGCATAGCAGGAGAATGTGACTGTCTTTCTATGGAGCCGGTTCACAAATCTCCGGGGCGGCTGTGAAGCGCACTGTGCGTCTTTGGCTCCTTTTCAGGTCCGAATTCAGGCAAAGATTCGCCCCTTATTCGTACCTGAAACGGAGGACAGGGACGCACAGCGTTGCTGTGCAATCCGCAGCCGGTTCCAGTGTGAACCGAGCCTTAAAAGGATATTAAAGTCTTGTTTTTTTTTTTTAAATATCAAACATGTTATACTTACCTGCTCTGTAAAATTGGTTTTGCACAGGGCAGCCCAGATCCTCCTCTTTTAGGGTCCTATGCCAGTGCTCCTGGCCTCTCCCTCCTGCCGGGTTCCCCCACAGCAAGAATCTTGCTCTGTAGGCACCTAAACAAGCGCTCTCCCGACTCACACACAGACCTGCTACTCGTGCCCGCCCCCTGTCTCCTGATTTGCTCCCTGGCTGTGATTGACAGCAGCGGCAGCCAATGGCTCCCATGGCTGCCAAAAGCCGAAAAGGAGTGCGAGTTCCCGGAGAGACAAGGCCCTCGTGGACATTGCTGGATCGAGTTGGGGTTCAGGTAAGTATTAGGGGGGACCAGCCAGAGCCGGAGGGTGACACTCCATTATGCAGCGCTTGCGAAACTGCTAGTTTCCTGCACTTAAACTCAAGCAGCTATTTTAAAGCTGCTTTTAAGCCTTCCCATGACAGGGGGTCCCCTAGTTACAAACATCCGACTTACAAACGACTCCTACTTACAAACGGAGGGAGACAACAGGAAGTGAGAGGAAATCTACCCCTAGAAAGGGAAATTCACTCCTGTAAGAGCTATTATGGGGTAAAAGTACCTCCCTTGATGCTTTGTCACCAAGGCTTGTCTCCACAACAACCCAAAATTTTCAAAATCCAATTGTCATTCGGACAAAAAGTGAGGTGAAATCTTCTGAACAGGGGCACACACAGCAAAACAAATGTTACAGCGGTGTTAACCCTTCCCTATGCTATCCAAAAAGCTTAAAAATAGGTTTTTTGGATGGAGCTACCCTTAAAAAATGTTCCTGTTCCGACTTACAAACAGATTCAACTTAAGAACAAACCTACAGTCCCTAACTTGTTTGTAACCCGGGGACCCCCTGTATATAGATAAACAAGCACATAGATCTTTCTTTTCGCCCTTCTGTCCTCTATGGCCACTTATCTGACCGATTTCCTCAATTTGGCGTATTTGGGTTGATTGTTGAGTCCGGCCTGGTTTGTTGCTGCTGGTAACTGTTGCTTGGTGTTCCTAATTGATTTCGCACATCCCCTGAAGAAGCAAACAGTGAAACATGTTGGGCTAGTGTGCAATGTATTCTTCACCGATTTTGAATTGATCATTCAATAGGACCACCAAATATCTGTTATTATTGTGATTTCTTATTCAATATATTTTTTAGACTTTGTAATAATAAAATTTATTGATTATTTTATACCTAAGCAACTCTCTTGTATCCTCTATGGCACCGCAAAAATCCCCTCAAACCTCCAGTTCTTTTCTGTTGCACACAGAAGGTTTTTTTAACCTTCACGCAGAGAATGCATTAAGGTAAAAAAAAAAACCTGTGCCTTTACAAAAACTTTAAAGGGGTTGTAAAGGTAATTAAAAAATAAATAAATAAATAAGAAACATGTTATACTTACCTTCACTGTGCAGCTCGTTCTGCACAGAGTGGCCCCGAACCTGCTCTTCTGGGGTCCCTCGGTGGCTGTTTCAGCTCCTCCCCGCAAGAACTAACCACCTTAATGCGAGCTCCCTCGCATGGTGGTTAATTATTGCGGGCGGGCTCCCGTGATACAGCCGGCGGCTATAGCCGCTCGCTGTATCACTCGCCCCGCCCCCCCCCCGGCGCGTCGCGTCATTGGATGTGATTGACAGCAGCGCGAGCCAATGGCTGCGCTGCTTTCACTCCATCCACTATAGCCAATCAGCGACCAGGCTGAGCAGCGAACTGGAGGTCGGGAGCGAGCGGCTGAGTTTCGAGGTGTCAGGTAAGTAAAACGGGGGGGGGGGGGGCTGGGGGCGGCGGTATTGTCAAAAGTTTTTTCACCTTAATGCATAGAATGCATTAAGGTGAAAAAATGTATACCTTTACAACCTCTTTAAGCTACGAAAAAGGATGGAAAAAAAAGTGAAATATAAAAAAACAGCTATGGCAATCATCTATGATGCAAAATGCTTGAGCAATCTGAATGTAGTTCAGAGAGAGTTGAAAAAACTACTTTAAAATTCTGCCTGATTTCAAACAACCTGTCATCAAAAAGACGTAGTAGGCAGGACTACAACTGACCATTAAATAACTGTAATTTAACTGTTCTGACAATGTGAAAAGCAAGTATTGATGTCAGGATGAGCTCTTTATACAGATAAAACGTACAAGACGTGCTCTAGACACTTTACAGTTTGATAAAGAAGCTCCTGACTCCTGGAGACGTTCAGATTGCCGCTGTAAAGTTTATGGAAGAAATACTTTATTTTTTTTCCCATCAGTTGTGTAAGTGCTTGGTCAATCTATAATGCCTGGGGCAGGACAGGATCACACATTCTTTATCATTCCTCCTGTAGTGTCAGGCTCCTTTGCTTGGGTGTTACTTGCTCTTCTACATGTCTTCCAGTATCTTCAAGAACATTATTTTTCAACACCCATTTTTTTTTTTTTTTTTCTCATATAAAACCGAGCTTGTAGATCATTCTTCAACTCTGCCACTTCAATCTGTCTTTCTGGGAATTTTAATCAAATCAGCAATTGTAGGTGAGAAGAATTGTGATGGGGGCTCACATCTTCCCTTTCGGAAACACTGAGCATGAAGAAGACGGAGTTCTGTTCGGTTATGATTATTATATGTGTGATAACAAAGTGCAATTGGACTTGTAAAATAAGGTAATGATGACATAACCAGAATGACTTACTCCTTTAAGGGAAATAGCAAAGAAGTGTAGTTTCCAATCACAACCCAACACAATTGCCATTTCAATAGTCCCAATAATACCGGTAATTTCAATGGTGGTTTTTGAATGAACCAATTAACAGCATTATGCCCCGTACACACGGTCGGATTTTCCGTCGGAAAATGTTCGATGGGAGCTTGTTGTCGGAAATTCCGACCGTGTGTAGGCTCCATCGGACATTTTCCATCGGAATTTCCGTCGCACAAAATTTGAGATCTGGATCTCAAATTTTCTGACAACAAAATCCGTTGTCGTAAATTCCGATCGTGTGTACACAATTCTGACGCACAAAGTTCCACGCATGCTCGGAATCAAGTAGAAGAGCCGCACTGGCTATTGAACTACATTTTTCTCGGGTCGTCGTACGTGTTGCACGTCACCGCGTTCTTGACGTTCTTAATTTCCGACAAGATTTGTGTGACCGTGTGTATGCAAGACAAGTTTGAGCCAACATCCGTCGGAAAAAATCCATGGATTTTGTTGTCGGAATGTCCGACCGTGTGTACAGGGCATTAATCAGTGTTTTGCAGTCAATATTATTGTACAACCACAGATGTGCCAACATTTGAAAGAAATTAGAGGGGACACCTTGAAGAGGCACACACGAGGTCATGGCCTACAAATGGGTGTTGTTTCATGGCGCAAGGCTTGTAATGTTGCAATTTTTTCTCTTTGCATTTGCGATTAAATGTGAACAGCTGTGGAGCCTATCAACTTGGTATTGATTTGTACAACCTAAAACTGGATACACATTACAGGCATACCGCACTTTTAAGTACACAATGGACCAGAGCATGTATGTAAAATGTACTTAACAACTTGCCGACCGCTGCACGCCGATATACGTCGGCACAATGGCAGCGGTGGGCAAATGGGCATGTCTGTACGTCCCCTTTAATTGGCGGGGCTAGCGGGCGCGTGCGTGCACACCGCGTACATCATGCCCATGCCCGCAGGACCCGCGGACTGGATGTCCACCGGTGTCCCGCCGATCGTGTCACGGAGCCGCAGAATGGGGAGATGCCAATGTAAACAAGACATTTCCCCGTTCTGCCCAGTGACATGACAGAGATCACTGTTTCCTGTCATCAGGAGCAGTGATCGCTGTCATGTGAGGAGTAGCCCATCCCCCCCAGTTAGGATCACTCCGTAGGACACACCTAACCCCTTGATCCCCCCCTAGTGTTTAACCCCTTCCCTGCCAGTGTCATTCACACAGTAATCAGTGCATTTTTATACCACGGATCGCTGTATAAATGACGGTGGTCCCAAATTAGTGTCAAAAGTGTCCGATGTGTCCGCCATAATGTCGCAGTCATGATAAAAATCACAGATCGCCGACATTAATAATAGAAAAGATGAATAATAAAAATGCCATAAAACTATCCCCTATTTTGTAGACTCTATAACTTTTGCGCAAACCAATGAATATATGCTTATTGTGATTTTCTTTACCAAAAATATGTAGAAAAATATGTATCGGCCTAAACTGAGGAAAAAATTAGTTTTTTCATTTTTGGGGGATATTTATTATAGCAAAAAGTAAAAAAATATTGCTTTTTTTCAAAATTGGCGCTCTTTATTTGTTTATAGCGCAAAAAATTAAAACCGAAGAGGTGATCAAATACCACCAAAAGAAAGCTCTATTTGTGGGGAAAAAAGGACATCAATTTTGTTTGGGTGCAATGTAGCACGCCCGCACAATTGTCAGTTAAAGTGACGCAGTGCTCTGGTCAGGAAGGGGGTAAAATATTCCGGGGCTGAAGCAGTTAAAGTGAAGCAATATCTTTTTTTCACTTCTCAATGCGTGTACTGCATTGCAATAGTCATTCACAGGCATAACTGATTACCTAGGCAAGCTGGCCAATCCCAAAATCTGATATGGTCCTGGGTCCCCTCTCGGTGCTCCTTACGTTTGTTGTCCCTGTCACTTATGGTTCGGGAGCAGTGCCATGTCAAGCTGACCAAGATTTCCCATAGACTCCTATGTGTCCATACTCGCGAGTGTGCGTAAAGTGAGGGTACGTAAAGCAGTGTACGCCTGTATACAATTATTGTTGTTCAATTTCCTTTAAACTTACCTTTAACTATGTAGTGCAAGGACCTGCCTGATTGCATACAAATTGAAAGTGTTTAGGTTTGACCTCATATTATATGGTTTTGGTAAATCTAAAGGAAAGTTGTACAAGAAAATGGTTGTTGTTTCAGTAAATGGGAGACCCCTTCCCTATCTCATTGCTAGCGGGGCCACTAGGAGAACTATTTGTGAAGATCATTTCAAAGGCAAATGGGAACCAGCAGAACCCTCTTTGGGAATTAATGGGATACTGACAAAAACATATAGGACCCCACCCCTACCAATAGAAGATGATGAAGGTTACACCATATGCACATACTCTTTTAGGATAATACCAAGGTGCCATGTAAATTTGATGGGAAGAGACTTGTTTGGGCCACTAGGAATCACAATTAGAACCAACTCAGAAGGAGGTTTAGACATTTCCTCAGATAAAATCACTATAGTAGCATGTAAACCAGGTTTGTTGATGCTGTCACAACAAAGTGAAGAAGATTTTGAAGTGAAGTGAAGAAGATTTTGAGGATATAGACCCCCAGGTCTGGTCTACATCAAGTGGCATAGTGTGTAGCAAGCTTAAGCAACCATAGAGGATCACAGACACCAGGCCGTACCTGCTGCAGATATACACTGATAGGCGGTGTACAGCCCTGGACGGCTGTGTGAACGAGCCCCTAATTTGCAGAAGATTGTTTAGAGTTTATTTAATATCTTCAGTGCAAATGTGCAAAGAAGAATAGAATAGAATAAAATCAGACTTCAAACTTGCAGCACAATTGTTTGCTATCGGGGATACCAGACCCTCAGGATAAGGGTCCGGTATGTATTTTATTTTCCTTGTAAATGTCAGTTTTGTTGTAGTAAGTTGCATACATTGTACAGGTGCATCACTTCACAGGCAGACTTAGGGGGGCTGCATATTAGTTTAAGAATTTTGAATTTTTATTGTCCGATTTTTTAGCATTATTGAAGTTTCTGCTCCCTGTCAAACAGAATTTAAACCCACCCCGAACCACACCCAGGGATCAGCTGATCCCTATTCCAGACCAACTTTTTTGGGCACTTTCAGGAAATGTAGTCACTGCTGTGCTTTCATAATAACCGCAATACTTTCCGCAGACCAATATAAGTCATCAGAAATATTAGTTTATGGAAATATAAATCTGGTACCCTTTCCACACAGTTGCCATTAATGTGGAGCTGGGCCAAAACTACCAAATCAATTAAAATTCTTTAATTTTACAGTGTTTATCAGATTTTCAGTTATCAGAGAGTTTCCAATCTAAATAGCTAACAATTTTATGAAATGTAATAGAAAAACCTATACAACTGTTTATTTTGTAGGTTCTGATCACTAATTATCTGACTTCAGTGTTCCTTAGCAATAGGAATTTTTTATAAATTTAATGAAGAGAATTAGGGCTGCGAGATCAGAGTAGACACCACATCCCAATTTTTATGAAGAATACATGAAAAGAGGAAAACTGCGGGACTTTTATCAAATTTCATTGATAATAATTAGTATAAAAACAAATGTATGTCTGTATACCTATATTCTGATAATTTGTAATTAGTTTTAATTTACAAAAATCCTTAAGTATCCTTGTTGTCTCTTTTTTTACTATTTCTTTGTAGTAATCATTTCATACAGCACTCTAGAATTTCCTGAAGAAGCTCAGACGAAGCGAAACACGTAGAACGGTAGTGTCTGTATATGTATATGAAATAAACTTGACGTGCAACAAGGGATTTTTTATCACAATGTTTTTATTGTTAATAATAAAATATATTTTTAATATCTAAAAAATATTATTGAAACCGCTAGAGTACATGCAGAAAGCAGTGCTTATATGCAGGGCAGGGACAAGGAGTGGGCAGGAGGGGCAGCTGCCCTGGGCACGGTGGTATTATGTGAGGTGGGGGGGCACCACAAGGAGATTGGGGGAGAGGATTTGTGTTGAGAGGGTGAATTTGGGGGGGGTGGCAAGGGGTAAGTATTGTTCATGGAGGGGGAGTGCTAAGAAAGGTAATTTAGGGGGATTTGTGTTGGAGGTGGATGGAAGAAGATTTTTGTTAGGAGGGAATTTGGGGGAGTTTGTGTTGGGAGGGGGGATTTGAAGCAGGGAGGAGATGTTTACTAGGAGGGGAAATTTTAGGGGTAGAGGATTTGTGCTAGGAGGATTGAATTTTTTTTTAAGGGGGGGGTTGAGAGCTAGAGAGGGGGAAGATTTGTGCTGGGAGGGGGGATTTCAGCAGGGGGCGGATTTGTACTGGGAGGAGGGGGGATTTACAGTATGCTTAGGGGGTAAGCATGCAGATTAGTGCTCAGTGTTTTTTTGGGGGTATTTTTGCTGACACATAATGCTCATACATCTTGGGGGGGGGGGGTGCAGTTTGGCATGTTTGCTCGGGGGTCTAGATGACCTTGTCCCGGCACTGCTTATATGATCCAAAAATGAAAATGAATTTTATTTTTAAAAATAGCTGTTGTTTCAGATACAAAGTGCTTTAGCAAATTAAATGTCATTCACTTCTACTTTTGAGTATTTTTGTCCATACATCTACTGAACACTTATAAAACAATAATGTCAACTAGTTCTCCCTTTTTAATCTAATTTAAAACAAATGTAAGTAATAATTTCTCTAGTTCTCGAATACGTTTTCAAACTTAAGCTATAGTAAAATTTCAAGCACTAACTTTGATATTGGCTATGCAATGCAAACTTTCAAACTCTGTTTTAAAAACAAATCTAATTCATTAATTGGATCTACTTTTAATATTTAAAGTTGTTGGGCAACATGACCAATTAGCTGACACTTCTTATTATAAATATAATAATTCAAGCGTTATAATTGGACATCAGCACTTTAACTAGCATGGAACATTGACATCTTTATTAGCTTTTATTTTCTTTTACGATAGACTGTCTCAGGATATTTTGTTTCACATCAAAAATAATACAGTTTAACTAATGGTGACTATTATTAAGAAAAAATATACTGTTTTAATGAACGAGAGGCTGTATTAGGAGGTTTGTCCCTATAGATGCCTGTGGACAGTAAGCAAAATATTTAATATTGAATAATATGGAACGTTATGAGCTAATTGGCATTGTGTTCTTTTTTGGTAAGCTATTAACAATAAATTTAAAGAGTCACTCATCCAGAAATACATAAAGAAGCAGATAACCTCACCTAAAAAGGATCATTTTAATGCGTTTGGATGCTGGGATGAATTATCTAGCTGCTTCTAAAGCCGCGTACACACGAGCGGAATGTCCGACAGAAAAAGTCAGACGGAAGCTTTTCATCATCTATTCCGATCGTGTGTATGCCTCATCTGACTTAATTTTTCAAAAATTCTGATGGACCTAGAAATAGAACATGTTCTAAATATTTCCGACGGAACCAAATTGGGAAAACCGATCGTCTGCATGCTGTTCCGACGGACCAAAAACGATGCATGCTCTAAAGCAAGTACGAGACGGAAGCTATTGGCTACTGGCTATTGAACTTCCTTGTTCTAGTCCCATCGTAAGTGTTGTAGGTCACCGCATTCTTGACGGTCAGATTTTGGTCGGACTTTGGGTTGACCGTGTGTAGGCAAGACCGCTTGAATGGAATTCTGTCGGAGTTCCGTTGGAGAAACCTTCGGAGTTTATTCCAACGGCAATACCGGTCGTGTGTACACAGCATAACAAGGTATTTTCTCTGCATTTCTGGGCCTGGGTTCTCTGCCTATGACTACCCAGATAGCAAGAAATTGTGCTGCAAGTTTGAAAATGACTTGCTAAGCTATTGCTAGACTTGCCAGGCTTCACAAGTTTGTTGCACATTTACAGCAAGTCCGCATGACATGACTCCAGATCCACTTTCTTTGCAAACATTCTGCAAATCTGCTGCAAGTTCTGGTTCAATGTAACAGTCATCCCACCACAGGGGGTCACTATGACTTGCAGAGCTCTTGCTGTAGACTCACCACTGCAACTTTGCTCTTGCTAGAGACTTGCCACGCAAATTTGCTACAAATTGGAAAATTGTCAACTAGAACTTTTGCTTCAAGTGCTCTGCAAGTGTACAACTTGCCAGTGAAAATGTGCAGAAAGTTAACAAGACTTACAATTCAACACAAATTTTTGGTAAGTTATCCTTGTTATTTGGGTACTTGT
Source organism: Lithobates clamitans (assembly GCA_037952925.1). Classification (NCBI taxonomy): domain Eukaryota; kingdom Metazoa; phylum Chordata; class Amphibia; order Anura; family Ranidae; genus Lithobates; species Lithobates clamitans. The sequence goes on along the minus strand of JBBGZY010000103.1, from coordinate 6,662,391 downwards.
TATAGCATCACAAAAAGGATTGAAAAAAAGATGATTTTATTTAACCTCTTTAGATCCGCGCTATTGCCAAATGACGGCAACAATGCGGACCTACATTGCCGGGACTACGTCTATTGACGTCGTCCCGTGCACGAGCGGCCTGCGCGCCCCCTGCAGGGCGCGTGCAGCGCGCTCAGTGATCAGCGAGTCTATGAGACTTGCCTGATCACAGATCAGAGTAAGGGGTCGCTGTTATGTTTATACATCCATAAAGAAGTACGTGCCGCTCATAACTATGTGCCTGGGCATATTTCTCCTTTCCTGACACTGTACTGTGTGCCTCCAGCTTGATCCTCTGCAAAACCTTTTGCACTGGGGGCATCTGGATGTGGGTCCACAAGCTCTAGCTGGGACCCCAAAAAGGATTTCTTTTGCCCTGCAGCTGCCAGCCCAGGGAGCCTCAGCCATCAGCCTGGGTCTTCTTCCCCGAGGAACAAAAGACTGCTGTCCCAGGCCCCAAACTATTTATATACCTCTCAGAACCCTGATGGCCACTCTCCTGACCAGGGATTGGCTGAGGCTGCATGCATACTCAGACCAGGGTCTGACTCTCCCACCTACTATATTCCAGAGCTCATTGGAATGCAGGGGGGGGGGGAAGCAGTCAAACTCGCACCAGCAGAACCCAGAACAGCCAAAAGCAATTGAGTACTGCTCCCCTGCTGCAGGGAAGCAAAAAACTAAATTTACCTCTAATTTAGCAACATAACTAGGAGGGTGCAAAATATACAAAAGCAAACCATGTTACTAAGAACTATTTCTAAGCCTCAACTCACTGTTAACATCAAATAAATTCTTTTTACAAAGCATCTCGGGTCAGTTACAGAGGAAGAAAGTCATTAGTGATCTGCCTGGGGCCTCAACATATTTACACAAGAAACAATTTATGAATCCTATATCCACAATTTGTTCCTGTGAATATCAATACGGAGCACTTGAAATACAATTACCCTTCTCAACCCATCTAACTGTTAAGAGGCAACCTTATTCAATTCTGTAATATCACGTCAATATTCTCCTAATAAAGAACAATGTGTACGTTTCTCTTCCTGCTGCCTTTCTATTTGCCCCTTTTTAAGGGATTATTTGCAGCCCTGACTTATCAGGGCCAACTTGACAGAGAGTTAAATTAAACATGCAAGAGGTTGCTGTCTATTCAATATTGGGCTATATTGACCCTAATATGGAAGTTAATCATTGACAGCTTGTAAATTGTGACATGCATATTTTTGGCACAGCAACAATTACTGTTTGCGGAAAATAAATAATAAAGCACCGTATTTTAATAGTGCGGTTATTCCGCGCGTTCCCCTGGGCATATGACTCAAGGTTGTCGAGAAATTAACAATTATATTTTCTTCATTGTTTTTGATGATCTTTTTTTTTTCTTCTGTTTCTGATAGTTCTACATAGCATGTCATTTATTTATTTTTTCCAAACACTTTTTATTAAAGTTTTTCAATATTACAATGGAAATAAAACCCATATAGATTGTGATTTAAATGCTTTGAAGAAATGTTTAGGGTATCACTATGAAGCCTTCTTCTTTATATGCTGCAAATAAAAGAGAGACTGAGATTTTTAAATCAGAAGCGGTGCACTATGGGATCTGTTTAGACCTTTTCAATTGGTTGTTGGGGGTTAATCCACCAGGTCATGGTTCAAACCATTTTTAAACACTCTGCTGTGGCTTGCACAACCTAAAGATTTTCATCCTCCTACCCTGTTTTGGAGAATCCTATTTTTTCAAATGCTTATCTGTCCATTGGAAATTCTAGAATTCTAGCAATTCACCTACAACCGAGAATCCCCTGGACAACTGACGTATATATGCACCACAGACCCTCTAGTGTTTAAAATTCTGTATTATGCACCACCTTAAAAAAAAACACTGAATGATGTTTTCAAATGTCAGTGATGATATGGCTAACATCTATAAATAGGGCCCACTAACGAACATTTTTCTTAAAGTGGTTGTAAACCCTTTACAACCACTTTTTACTACAGGTAAGCCTACAATAAGGCTTACCTGTAGCTACCCCCGTATATCTCCTAAACCTGTATGGTTTATGAGATATCCCCTGTATCAGCATGTGCCCTGAGCACGTCATCGGCACGTCATCGGCACATGCGCACTGAAGCAACGACATGTACGCGCCGTTGCTTCAGTTAGTGTGCCGTTACCGGCGGCTCCCGCACGAGTGACGTCATCGCGGCTCCGGCCAATCACAGCTCCGGAGCCCGCAATGCCCGGAAGTAACTCCGGGAGCGATGTCACCGGCCGGAGAGCTGTATGAGGACCGCTGCGGGGGCTTCGATCTAAGGTAATCTATAATAAGCTAGTATGCTATGCATACTAGCTCATCGTGTCTTTGTCTTGCAGATTTTTTTTTTTTCTGTTAGTGGGTTTACAACCACTTTAACCGCTTCAGCCCCGTAAGATTTTACCCCCTTCCTGACCAGAGCACTTTTTGCCATATGGCACTGCGTCGCTTTAACCGCCAATTGCGCGGTCGTGCGACGTTTCAGCCAAACAAAATTGATGTCCTTTTTTTCCCACAAATAGAGCTTTCTTTTGGTGGTATTTGATCACCTCTGTGGCTTTTATTTTTTGCGGTATAAACAAAAAAAAGAGCGACAATTTAAAAAAATTGCAATATTTTTTTTACTTTTTGCTATAATAAATATTTCCCAAAAATATATGAAAAAAAAATAATTTTTTCCTCTGTTTAGGCCGATATGTATTCTTCTACATATTTTTGGTAAAAAAATGGCAATAATCGTATATTGATTGGTTTGCGCAAAAGTTATAGCATCTACAAAATAGGGGATAGTTTTATTCATTTTTATTACAAATTTTTTTTTATTAGAAATGGCGGGACTGCGACATTATGGCGGACACATCGGACACTTTTGACACTATTTTGGGACCATTGTCATTTATACAGCGATCAGTGCTATAAAAATGCACTGATTACTATGTAAATGACACTGGCAGGAAAGGGGTTAACCACTAGGGGGTAATGAAGGGGTTAAGTGTGTCCTAGGGAGTGATTCTAACTGTGGGGGGGACGGGCTTCAACTCACATGACAGCGATCACTGCTTCCTATGACAGGGAGCAGTAGATCCCTGTCATGTCACAAGGCAGAACAGGGAAATGCCTTGTTTACATAGGCACTTCCCCGTTCTGCGGCTCTGTGACACAATCCCCGGGAGACCGGCGGACATCGAGTCTGCCAGTCCAGCAGGCACAGTCAAGCTGTATGCGGCGGGTGCGCACCCGCTATACCCGCCATTTAAAGGGGACGTACAGGTACGCCCATTTGCCCACCACTGCCATTGTGCCGACGTATATCAGCGCGCATCGGTCTGCAAGTGGTTAATGCTTTGGCCTATTCAAAAGTGTGCTTTTTGAATTTCAAATAATACTCCATATTGCCATCGCACACCTTCCTGGAGAAAGCTCTAGGGTTTTGGGTGCTGTAGCAAACATCAGCTGGAGACTGTGATCAGAGAGCCACAATGATAATATTTGCTAGCACTCCACGAATCATCAAGTTGAGTCCAAACAGTTTTTATTGACGAGTGATCACATCACATTATAGATGTGATATTTATTACATATAATTTTATATAATAATTCACATAATTTCAGTCTCGTGGGCTGAGTCACCCACTGACTTTTTATAATTCTTGGGGACTATGCACCACAGTGGATAGTTATGCTTCCACCCAACTCCCTAGGAGCCTCACTTCTAATACAACAGAGATGCCCCTAGTCTTCTTGATATACTGTGTTTAAGATCAAATAAATTGAAGGAAACCTGTGCTGAGAGAATTGCACAGGCCTCTTCTAAAAAAGTTATTTTATTGACCCTCAGGCAAATTTAATGGATTTATTACTTTATAAGTCACAGACTTCATGCAAATGAAGTATACAGATCAGGAATTCTGAAGTCACTCAATCATCACTCCTTTCTGCTTATTCTACGCCAGTAACTTAGAAAGTTTTTAATCCAGCCCTGAGTTTTCTGATAGACTACTGTATACCAAGTCAAAACAGCACCTCCAAGAATCTATGCTGAGTGCACAGACAAGTACAATGAAACATGATCTTGTCTTTAAACGACTGTTAAGGGAGCAAAAATGGTCAGTTGAATTGCAGATCCTACTACCCTGTTTCCCCGAAAATAAGACCTAGAGTGATTGTCGGTGATGGCTACAATATAAGCCCTACCCCCCAAATAAGCCCTACCCTGTTTCCTCGAAAATAAGCCCTACCCTGAAAATAAGACCTACAAGGACTTTAACTAGGGCTTATTTGGGGGGTAGGGCTTATATTGCAGCCATCACCGACAATCACGCTAGGTCTTATTTTCGGGGAAACAGGGTAACATCTACTATCTTCACACATCTTTAGAGGAATTTTCTAGTTTTATACTGGACACTATACTTACACACTAACATTAAGTAGGAACCTGTCTGGTCAGCCTCAAATAATGTTTTCTGTGAAGAATTGAAAGTAAAAAAAATTCAAAGGTGGAGCTGCATCACATCAAACAAGCCTGAACAACTCCAAGAGCTCCAACAACTTCACAGATGCTTTCTCTATCATGGCACATATCTTGAGCCATATATACCACTACTGTGCAAAAGTTCTAGGCAGGTGGTAATAAAGTAAAGTAAGTAAAGTAAGAATGTTTTCAAAAATATATCTTAATTGTTGTTTTTTTTTTTTTATCATTTTACAAAATCCAAAGTGAGTGAACAGAAAAAAAAATCTAAATCAAATCAATACTTGGTGTGACTACTCTTTGGCTTCAAACAAGCATTAGTTCTTCTAGGTACACTTGCACACAGTTTTTGAAGGAACTTGGCAGGTAGGTTGTTTCAAACATTCTGGAGAACTGACCGCAGATCGTCTGTAGATGTTGGATGCCTCAAATCTTTCCGTCTCTTCATTTAATCCCAGACAGACTCGATGATGTTGAGATCAGGGCTCTGTGCTGGCAAAACCATGACTTCCAGGACTCCTTGTTCTTCTTTACACTGAAGATAGTTCTTAATGATATTGGTTGTATGTTCAGGGTGGTTGTTCTGCTACAGAATAATTACACATCTCCCTGATGGTATGGCATGATAGATAAGTATAAGATGGATGGATAAGTATCTACCTGTATTTCTTAGCATTGAGGACATTTATTTATTTTTATTTATTTATTTATTTCAGGTACTTATATAGCGCTGTCAATTTACGCAGCGCTTCACATATTCATTGTACATTCACATCAGTCCCTACCCTCAAGGAGCTTACAATCTAAGGTCCCTAACTCACACTCATACATACTAGGGACAATTTAGACAGGATCCAATTAACCTACCAGCATGTCTTTGGAGTGTGGGAGGAAACCGGAGTACCCGGAGGAAACCCACGCAGGCACAGGGAGAACATGCAAACTCCAGGCAGGTAGTGTCGTGGTTGGGATTCGAACCAGCGACCCTTCTTACTGCTAGGCGAGAGTGCTACCCACTAGACCACTGTGCCGCCCACAATCATTGATTAGGCAACATTGAGGACCGAAGATGCAGTGGTCGGCCAAGGAAACTTATCACAACAGATGAAAGACACATCATGCCTACTTTCCTTTAACAGTGAAAGATGTCCAGCAGTGCCATCAGCACAGAACTGGTGAAAACCCATCTACTCTCTTGGGAAGTCTGGCCAGAAGTGGCCTTCGTGGAAGAATTTAGGCCAAAAAGCCATACTTGCGTGGAAACAAGGCTAAGTGATTTGACTATGCACAAAAACGTAGGAACTGAGGTACAGAAAAATGGCAGGAGGTGTTCTGGACCGATGTGTCACAATTTGAAATATTTGGCAGTAGGAGGAGGCAGTTTGTTCGCCGAAGGGCTAAAAAGAGATACACTAATGAGTGTCTTCAGGCAACAGTGAAGTATGGTGGAGGTTCCTTGCAAGTTTGGGACTGTATTTCTGGAGTTGGAGAATTGGTCAGGATAAATTGTGTCTTTAATGCTGAGAAATACAGACAGATACTTATGCATCATGCCATACTATGAAGGAGGTGTGCGATCGGCCCCACATTTATGCTGCAGCAGGACAACGCCCTCAGACACACAGCCAATGTCATTAGGAACTTTCTTAAGCATAACAAAGAACAAGGAGTCCTGGAAGTGATGGTTTGGCCCTCACAGAGCCCTGATGTCAAAATTATCGAATCTGTCTTGGATTACATGACAATACAGAAGGATGTGAGGCAGTCTACATCCACAAAAGATCTGTGCTTAGTTCTCCATGATGCTTGAAAACAAACTAACTGAGTTCCTTCAAAAACTGTTTGCAAGTGTACCTAGAAGAACTGATGCTGGTTTGAAGCCTATGAGTAGTCACACCAAATATTGATTTGATTTAGATTTTGCTTCTGCTTCCCCGCTTTACATTTTGTAAACTGATAAAAATAAACAATTCAATTATATATTTTAAAGCATTTTAACTTTACAGCATTTCTTCACACTTGCCTAAAACTTTTGCACTGTACAAAAAGTAAAGTGATCAGAAAAGAGGCAGAAACAACCTCCAAAAATATAATAAAAGCAACTATAATATTAGCTATATTATGCTGAAAACCCAGTTCAACAGAATTATGACATTACTGAATTCATTTGGCACTCATGTGCCTTTAAACCATCCTTTTCCATGCATGCTGAGTTTATCCTTTCAGTTTGCATTTTGTTTTTGCTCTTTTTTTTTTTTTTTTTTACTGCCTTTAATTATTTATTTTGATTCATCTGATACGTAGGTAAATTAATGCTGAAGCATTTCTCTGTTTGTGCCAAATCAGTGCTTCCCAGTAGGACGTTAGCCCATCTTAGCAAGTGTGCTTTCTTTCTCAGTAGGCAGTCCATTTCTGCAGAGTGCCATTAAGCTAATTTCAAAAAGAACCAGTAAAGGTATATGGAGCACGCATTAATAGCGTGGCAAATATACAAAATTAGTAGACCCCAGCAACACAACTTCCATGCCATTGTCATGCACTAATAATTAGTAGTTTACATATTGGAAGTAACAACAATACTAGTTCCTCGGTTAAATCATTCAAGTAATTAAATACACTGTTAGCCTTTTTTTTTTTTTTCCCCCCTCTTCATCTTAGAGAACGGTGAATTGTTCCTTTGTTTTTTCTTTTTTTTTCCACATCATGTCATTAGCATTTTATAATCAAAATCTATTCGCTAATTCCCCGTCACCAAGATAATCTGACGTTCCTGAATATCAAAAACATTAAAGTGCAAAACCAGTTTCCCCCGCCAGTAAAAATACCCAGAGATTATTTTAAAAAAAAAAAGAAAAGAAAAAAAAGAGACATAAAAAGTGGTTTGTGGGAATTCTAGAACCAGTGGTGCATAATTTGTAAATACAGTATGAATATAATTAGATAAATCTCACAGTAAATTGGAGATATCAGAGGGTTTAGTGGTACAAAACTGCTGTATGTTGTTGTTTTTTTTTTTTTTTTTTTTTGATGTTTTGTTTTTTTGTTTTTTTTCTAAGAACGAAGTCAGATTTCAGAACAGCCAATGGGGTTAATATAAAATCAGCAATGTTTGTTTATCTGTATCTTCTATTCAATGGGGTGTACTCTAGAGATATTGCCTCCAGTTTTCTTATGGCTTCTAGCTAGTTTCATATTAATTTGCTATGCACAATTGTGCACATACAATATGCAGTGCGTTCAGCTGAAAACAGACTAATGCTTGAATATCTCAAACACAAATAGTGAATAAGGACCTTTTGGCCTACATAATCATCACTATTATCCCAGCTTACCCTTTATACAAAATCCCTGAAGAGTTTTCAGCACATACATTATAAATATGGAATTTATACAAGCCACCCAAAGTGTGTTTAATTAATTTATTGTATTAGCCCAAAACTCCGAATCAATATTGCAGCCCTTGAGATGGGGGATGATGCAGTATAAATATACATGTCAGAATACTGATATATCCTTTGTTTGTGCCAAGAGGTATATTAAAATACATTTTTTTTCAAAGGAATTTTCATACTGATTCAGTGCTCTTTTTTTCAATAAATCATTGGTACCTCTTTATTAGAGCAAGCTCATATTTAATAACAGTAGCATGAAATGCATAGCATTCTACAAAAACAGTAACTGTCAAAATTCAGAAGGGTGTTGTCGATTTTCACAGCTGAAGGGGGAATTTGTCCAAATTTTGGAATGGACTACAAAAGCTCAAAGTAAGACCTTAACTAGAGATAAATGGAGGAAGCCAACTTTGGCCTTTGGTTATGAAAAAAGCCTATATCCTGATGTTGTGCGAATGTAATGGTTTCAATGTTTTTGAATAGCTAAATCCAAACAAGCAAATAGATCAGGAGTTCCTACTTGAATCTTAAATCTGGGCTTGGGATCCCCTGCCCCTTCCTTATTGGAGTACCATTGGACACTTCACTCCATACCTACCTTTTTTTTTTTCTGGTGTCCTCAGTCCGGTGACATCACAGGTCTTCTTCAACCTCCTCTTCTTCTGGCATTGGGCAGATCTTGAATTCTACAGAAAGCGTCTGCTTACTCCTGTGAATTCAGGGTGGGGATGGTCATGACACTCTGAGCTCAAAGAAAGTGGGTTGAGTGACACTGGGCATTCCCTCAATTTTACTGACCCACCAATGGGCAGCCAATTTGTCCATGTCATCAGGCAGGAACATGGGCAACCACAGGATGACCGTTGGTCTCTGCAGTCCAGGAGAAGGTAAGAAATTTAGGTAGGTAATCTGACCACGTTGATTAGGTTTTTCATAATTACTAACATTACAGGGGGTAGAGGGGTAAGGTTTAGAGAGTGAGGGAGAATTACTAAAACTGGAGCTCTTAGAATCTGGTGCAACTGTGCATGGTAGCCAATCAGCTTCTAAACTCAGCTTGTTCAATTAAAGTGGTTCTAAAGGCATAAGGTTTTTTTATCTTAATGCATTAGGATAAAAAGTCTCCAGTGTGCACAGCAGCCCCCCTAATACTTATCTAAGTCCCATCTTGATCCAGTGATGTTACACAAGAGCCTTGGCTGTCCAGGGACTCTCCCTCTTTGGCTGAGGCAGCAGTAAGCACCATTGGCTCCTGCTGCTGTCAACCAAAGTCAGTGAGCCAATGAAGAGAGAGAGGAGGTGGGGCTGAGCCACGTCTCTGTGTCTCAATGGACACACAGAGTATCAGCTCGGGTGCCCCCATAGCAAGCTGCTTGCTGTGGGGGCACTTGGCAGGAGCACCGGCAGGGGACCTGAGAAGAGGAGGATCTGGGCTGTTCTGTCCAAAACCACTGCAATTAGCAGGTAAGTATAACATGTTTGTTATTTTTAAACAAAAAGAAGAGACTTTAATATCACTTTAAGCTTTGGCAATAAAACATGGAAGCTGATTGGTTTCTATGCACAGCTACACCAGATTTTGCACATTTCAGTTTTAATAAATAACCCCCCAGTGTGTGTTCCTGGCTGAAGTTGAGCTTTAACAAAGATAAATTAGATTTATAGTATATAGTGGAGTGAATTTGAGTCATCAATATGTAGTCAAGACCCACCCATATAGTTTAAACACAATATGTCATGGGGTGCCAACCTTAGTTATATAGTAGAGGGGGAGGAGAAAGAATTGTGGGCATTAAACGGTCAACTCCAGACATATATATTAATACACAAAAATATATAAAAAATATACAATCTATTACAGATAGAAAAAACATACAAAAAAAAACATATATATAAAATAAAAAAAAAGTATTTTACATAAAAGCAAGCGATAGCTGACATGTTTCGCGGTTGGTATATATATCCCGCCTCTTCAAGGTTTGGTTGCTGTGTTTCTGTATCCAGGAAATAAAAAGTACCAAATACATATACACATATAGACAGATCCATATATAGTTTACATATTAAAAAAAAAGGAGGGGGGGGGGATTAACGGCCATTAGGTAGATATATATATGCATATATATATATATATATATATATATATACATATATATATATATATATATATATATATATATATATATATATATGCATATATATCCCCCCCCTTTTTTAGCAATATTACATGTATATAATATGTGGACTATATATGGATCTGTCTATATATGTATTTTGTACTTTTTATTTCCTGGATACAGACTTTGAGTAGATTACACAGCAACCAAGCCTTGAAGAAGCGGAATATATATATATACAAAACCACAAAACATGTCGGCTATCGCTTGCTTTTATGTAATATACTTTGTATATGTATTATTGTCCTTTGCCATAGGGGATTCGATTCCCTTTTCCCCTACATGTGTGTACTTTTTATATATATAGATTTTTTGTATGTTTTTTCTATCTGTAATAAAACATATATTTTTTTATATATTTTTGTGTATTAATATATATGTCTGGAGTTGACCGTTTAACGCCCACAATTCTTTCTCCTCCCCTTCTACTAAATTTGATTTATATAGTGTTGTGTTATGTGCACTTAGTGTTTGTCTTTTAGATTGCTTTTCAAATAATGAATGTTACAAAATGGTTTCACGGCCAGTCATAGTAACTTCCTCCAAATCCAATGAGCTGCTGAAAATATTGAGCTCGCTATGCTTGTTCCTTAGATTGCGTTTTTATCTATTTTTTGTATATTTTGTAATCACTAATACCTGTACTCATTGATTTGATGTACTGTTCTTTTTATAATAAAAGCCTTCCCGGTTTTGTTGACATACACCATATGGAGTCCCTCCATTTGCTTTTGTTTTTATCCTGGTCCGATTGAGTCCTTTTTTTGTCCAACAACAACCTCCAGATGGCCTCCCCGAGGGTGGAAGTCCTTTACCATGTTGGAGAACCATAAAGAACCAGGATTATTTGGCCTGACCAACACGGATGAGGAGTGGAACTATCCCTCATAAAGTGACAGTCTTCTAACCAACCATAACCTTGTGGCAGCCTGACTGACCCACTACCAAACGGTAAGTGGGTCCACCATGTCCGGTAAGAGTACCCACCTTATTCTTCTTACCGAGGATTTCTTCACAATTGCACAGTTATCTGCACATTGTTTGTGTTTGTTTGTGTCCAATCGAAGATTTACTATCCAGCATGGGATGGCCACATCTTTGAACTATTATTTTCTAGTCCCCTTTAGTGAATATTGGACTTTTTTGTGTATTTATCACTTCTTCACAGGACATCACAGTTTATGTTTGCTTGTTTATAGCGCTATACAGTATATTTTTCTTTCATTTGGACTTTGTTTGTTTGAGTGTTAGCTGATTTTTGTTTTTTACTTTGACACTATAGTGGTTTAGAGCAGTAATTTCACTTTTATTAGCTGAAAATATTGACTGAAATGCATTGTGACCAATGACTGCTTTGTTATTAAATTCTCATAAAATGTACCTATTTCTGCTACAGACTGACGTGTTCACAGAACAGTATTATATCTTAGTCCGCGTACACACGGGCGGACTTTTCGACCAGACTGGTCCGACGGACTTTCCGGCGGACTTTCGACTGACTTTTTAATGAACGGACTTGCCTACACACGATCACACCAAAGTCCAATGGATTTGTACGTGATGACGTATACCGGACTAAAATAAGGAAGATGATATCCAGTAGCCAATAGCTGCCCTAGCATCGTTTTTTGTCCATCGGACTAGCATACAGACGAGCGGATTTCTGGGTCCGGCGGAGTTACGACGTAAAGATTTGAAGCATGTTCCAAATCTAAAGTCCGTCAGATTTTCGACTTGAAAAGTCCGTTGAAGGTCTGATGAAGCCCACACACGATTGGATTGTCCGCCGGACTCGGTCCATCGGACCAGTCCGAGAACAGTCCGCTCGTGTGTACGCTGCATAACAAGTTGTCCACCCAAAATCCAAAAAAACCTCACAGCTATTTATTATTCATATTCATCATTATCCAATTTTGCATTTAGCTTGAAGTTCCACTTTAAAATTTTTGCATCTATAACCGTCTCATTGATAAGGTTTGGGAAACCCAATGCACATTTCTGAAGCTTTTTTAAAGCCTCAGCTGGCTGAACTCGTTTTACTGTATTTCATTTTTTTTTTTTTCTCCATTTGAGCCATTGCTGCTTCTGCACTCTTTCTTTTTTGCCAAGATCAATACGGCACGAGCCAGACTCTTTTCCCAGCTTCCTATTTATACCCTCCTATTCTTGGCGACTTACCTAGATATGTCTTTTCTCAGCGAGAGGGTAAACAAATGAGTCTGCCTCGTCACAAGATCCAGTGCCAAAAAGGCCGGACGGCACGTTTATTTTTTTTACACCCGTTCACGGTGGCCTTGTTGTGGGACCTTGTTCTTACACAAAAGAATTTTTTTTTTTTTTTTACTCCCCGTGTTTTGTAAATAAAAGCTGGAAGATTGCACCGGGCTTCCGATGGCAGAGGGCCCACACATTTCACCGGTAATTTACAAAGAAAACTCATCAGGAAAGTGACCATGACAGTGACAGGATTTTAAGCCAGCGCAGATTAGCAGAGAAATACTTACAGGCATGGGAAAACACCTCGTTCTGACATAACTAGATCATGTACACGTTCCCCTGTGAAATGTGAACATTTGGACCTTAGTCACAAACACAGGCATACAAAGCTGTCCCTTATTCTCCCAGGTAATGTTCCGAGAGAGCAAGAATGAGGAAGAATGGAATTTCTGTATTAATATAATATGAATGCCTTTCATACAGACACACTTTCACACTCACATTATGGCACTGCATCTTAATAAATTAGTTGACGAAATGGCTTTGGATGACACATATGAAGATCAGACGGTCTGACTTGAATGTTCTGATTTTCTATTGTAAGGGAAAAAAATGTATCTGGACAGTGGACCATGCTAGAGTTCCGATCTGGAAAACAAAAATACAGCAGCAAACTTATATGGAGCTACAATTATAATTTTCATAAGAAATTAAACAATAAGAGCTCAAACACATTGAATTTCTCCTCTGAATGACTTTTACTCCTGGCAGGAAGAAGCAGCTTAACCACTTCAGCCCCAGGAAGATTTGGCTGCTCAATGACCAGGTCGGTTTTTTTCAGCAGTGCGTCGCTTTAACTGACAATTGCGCGGTCGTGCGACGTTGTACCCAAACAAAATTGATGTCCTTTTTTTCCCACAAATAGAGATTTCTTTTGGTGGTATTTGATTATCTCTGCGGTTTTTATTTTTTGCGCTATAAACAAAAAAAGAGCGACAATTTTGTAAAAAAAAAAACACAATATTTTGTACTTTTTGCTATAATAAATATCCCCAATTTTTTTTTTTAAAAAAGCACATTTTTTCCCCCAGTTTAGGCCGATATGTATTCTTCTACATATTTTTGCTAACAAAAATTGCAATAAGCTTATATTGATTGGTTCACGCAAAAGTTATAGCATCTGCAAAATAGGGGAAAGATTTATGGCATTTTTTTTATTTTTATTTTTTACTAGTGTGCTAGCCGTGATCAGTGATTTTTATCGGAACTGCGACATTATGGCAGACAGATCGGACACTTTTGACACATTGGCATTTATACAGCCATCAGTGCTATATAAATGCACTGATTACTGTGTAAATGTCACTGGCAGGGAAGGGGTTAACACTAGGGGTTAACTGTGTTTCCTAGGGAGTGATTCTAACTGTGGGGGGAGGGGACTGACTGGGTGAGGAGAGCAATCTGATTCATACTTAGATGTGACAGCACGGAGATCTGTCTGTTTACATTGACAGATCTTGGTTCTGTCTCTGTATGGAGCGATCACGGGTGCCCGGCGGTCATCGCGACCGCTGGGAACACGCATCGGCTCCAGCGTGGCGCTTCCAGCGTGGCGCCCCCGGTGGCGCACATGTGCCCCCTAGTGGTCAAAAGGCGAACCAGCGTACAGTTATGTGTGCATGGGCACAAAGGGGTTGATTTACCAAAACTGGAGAGTGAAAAATCTGGTGCAGCTGTGCATAGCAGCCAATCAGGTTCCAACTTGAGTTTGATTAGGTGATCCAGGAGCCACACATCAAGTCAAAACCTGCTGTATGATAGTGAATGGCAGTATCAGCCTGGAACCTCACAGGGCCACACCCAGAACACGTTTCACTCCGCCCATCAGCCATCCCCAGGAGTAATCTCTGGTGGGTGGAGTGAAACACATTGAAGTGTGGCCTGGCAGGAGTCCAGGCTGAGACTGCCATTCACTATCATACAGCAGGTTTTGACTTGATGTGCATCTCCCGGGACACCTAATCAAACTCAAGTTGGAACCTGGATGGCTACCATGCACAGCTGCACCAGATTTTGCACTCTCCAGTTTTGGTAAATCAACCCCTATGTGCCCATGCACACATAGGCATTTACAGGCATATTATAAGAGGAGCATTTTTAGGCACACAAAAAAAAACATCACCAGAGCATTCACCATTGCCTGGAGCATACCCTGTTTCCCCGAAAATAAGACCTAGCGTGATTGTCGGTGATGGCTGCAGTATAAGCCCTACCCCCCAAATAAGCTCTACCCTGTTTCCCCGAAAATAAGCCCTACCCTGAAAATAAGACCTACAAGGACTTTAACTAGGGCTTATTTGGGGGGTAGGGCTTATATTGCAGCCATCACCGACAATCACGCTAGGTCTTATTTTCGGGGAAACAGGGTAGAAGAGCTCCCTTCTGGGCCAACACTCACAGCAGTGGGCACAGGACTTCATGCCCATACAGCCTGAGCAGCTCAAACACATATTTTGGTTTCCAACCTAAATTTGTTCAATTAAGCTTTGACAAAAAAAACCTGAACGCTGTTTGTTTTTTTGCAGAGCTGCACCAGATTTTGTACTCTCCAGTTTTGGTAAATCAACCCCATTCATTTTACTACCCACGGTCATACTAGTCACATTCCTGCACATACTGCCAATCATCGTACCCTTCACGTTCATCTCCTGAACATACTGCAAACTAAGAATCCTCAGAATTATGTATTGTATCCACAACCTTGTCCATTTTGGAGCAGGCATATTTTTGCTAGTATTAATGTTCATGTGGATACAATGATGATACAACCAATAAAAAGACTTTCTTTTATAACAGATGGACAATGTATCTGACATTTCACCACAGACTACGGATTTCATTGTTTCTGAGCAGAGCAGGGATTGTGAAGAATTTCAGTATTTATGATAAGTATTTGAATAATTCAGTGCTTACAAACTGACTTGTACACAAAGGGGTTGATTTACCAAAGGCAAAAAGACTGTGCACTTTTTCAAGTACAGTTGCTCCAGGGCTTAGTCAATTAGATGAAGCTTCACTTTGCAAGAAAATACCCAATTACATTCAAGGAATAAAAAAACAGCATGTTTACACATAATTGGATGATGGGAATCAGCAGAGCTTCCCCTCATTTAGTAAGCTCTGGAGCAACTGCACTTGCAGAGTGCACAGTCTATTTGCCTTTACTAAAGCCCCCCTGAAGTGTATTATTATCTCCTTAGTGCTGCTCAGAACTAAAGCGATTGTAAAACCTCACCTTGTAAAACAACCAATTCAGATTAAAATAGAAATGAAAGGCAAAATATTTGTGTATAGATATAAAAAAACATTAAAAATACCTCTTTTTTTTTTTCATAAATGATCACATTCCCTCTGTTCTCAGCTGCATAAGAGCTGGAGGAGGAAAAACAACAGTACACTGCGCTTCCAAGTGAAAGGCTGTGTGGGGGGTCAGGACAAGTCTGATCATTGGAGGGGAGTACACTGCGTTCCCATAAGAGCTAGAGAACTGACCATGGTGTGTTCTCCTGCTTAGTGTGGTCAGTTTTTAATAGGAAAGCAGAGGGACTGGCAGGAACACCAGGGATTTCACATAAAGGAAGCAATACAAAGAGAACAGGATACTCTTTCACACAAGAAAGGGTACAGCAGGCACATATTAGGCATATGAAATGTTGGGTTTACATACGCATTAAGACTTCCTGTCTGTACAGTGTTGTTATATAAAGTGTATCTGCAATCAAGACCTTTTTTAAAGAGTGGGGGAGCGTTAGGCCCTCTGTCAATTTTAAATTGCTGTTTGCACCCCCATTGGGGAAAGCAAGGGGAAATCCAAAATGTTACAGTTGTCCCCTAAACAGGAGGTGAGAGGAAATCCTCCAAAACTTGGGGGGGGGGGGGGACACTTACATTAAGAACAACTCTGTAGGAGGAGAATTCCCCTCACGTGGGGAGATTTCCTCTCACTTCCAATTGTGTCCCTGGGGCAGAAAATTAAGGGATATTTACCGAATGATACACAGAAAGCAAAGATGCAGATGTTTTAATCCTTCCCCACTCCATCTAAAAAAAAAAAAAAACTGTTTTGTTATGCATACCTTTTGGGGGGTTGATTTACTAAAGGGAAATAGGCAATTTGCTTTGCAAGGGAACTTGCACTTTACAAAGAAATTTGCCCCAGCGCTTGGTAGATGGGGTAATGCTCAACATTCAATCCTGCAAAAATGCTATTTTTTATTTTCCTTGAACCTGGTCTGGTATTTAATGCAAAGTGAAAATTAATCATCTGTGTCTGTGTCGCCCCTCCTCCTTGGGCCGCGGTGCGCCCTGGTCAATGTAGTATCCTCATGATCCTGGACTCTGGTGCATGCGCGATGGCGTCTACACGTCCGAACTCGGCCAATGACGTCAGACGCCGGTCCAGTGGAAGGTACATAAAGCCAGGATATATGTGCTTTGCACCCTATCTATAGTATATTTTTGTTTTATTTTTTATTTATCCAGCAAACATCTTGTTGGTGCCCTGAGGGTGGCCACACACTGCTACATCATTTCATAAGGTAAACACTTTAAACTAAGTGATTGCTTCTTTCTCTTTTTTCTTCTAAGTATATACATTTTGTGTGCTGATTGCAACTGCAATTGGTTAAAAAACTGGAATTCTGTTATTATGTACTCATATATCCTTGATGTTGACTGTTACTGCCTGAAAATCCTCGGCTGTTGGATTCAGTCGATATGTAGCAACTTAGGTCAGTGATTTTTTAATTACTGACATATCTTTCCCTTCTTAGTTTCTGATATATAAAGACTAAGTATATGCACAGTCTCTATAGAAAACGGTTGCATATATATATGTGTTTTGTACCTTATCTATAGTATATTTTTAAATGTGCTTTGCACCCTATCTACAGTATATTTTTGTTTTATTTTTTATTTTTTCAGCTTGTGCTGGGCTGTTTTCTGATAATCAGTTTCTCAATCTGGCACCCTCGGTCATTCCTACATTAACAACTTGTGCTGTGAATATGTCTCAAAGCTATATGTCTTTTGGTGTGTCACTATGGTTTATGGTGTCCACGTGTTTTTTTGAATTTATTCAGTAATCTCTAAATCACTATATGTTATAGCTTGGTCTTTGTGTGCCCTCTGTGATTACCCGTGCCCCTTGTGTCTTCTGCAATGCCTTGTTGGCTCCTGTCTGGAAGTCCTGGGAGAATGTTCTGGATAAGCAATGATATGGCTAAACATGGCGAACAACAATATTTATCTATCATCTGTTTTTGGATTTGTATATTCAATTTTGAATTATTATATACTATTATAGTATGTTTTGTCCTTTAAATAGTGACTGTCTAAAAAATCCCCCGAGGAAGCCCTTAGTGGCGAAACATGTTGGGATAGACACTTTATCGTCACAGCCTTTGTGTAAAGAAAAAGAAAATAACTTTCTGTGTGACACAACATAAAAGACAAGTTGTTTTTCTCTTTTTAACAACAATTTTAACTCTGCATTAAAAAAAATTGTGTTTTTATATATAAACCTTTTGGCTCCATTGTGTTTATGGCACCGTTAAAATCCCATTACAAACGCTTTCCTGTATTTATTCTTTGTTCGGGGATGTTGGTGCCTTTCTGAATTTGTCACTAATCCATACTACAACCCATTTCACCACATTCACTGATCTCTAGGACAATACAGTTTAGTGGTCTTCAGGGGCGGACTGACCATTGAGCCACTCGGGCACTGCCCGAGGGCCCTGGGCCACTAGGGGGCCCCATCAGGATTGCCAGCCTCAGTAAAACCAGGGACAGTATGTATAAATCTGTGTTTCTTTTACATCTGTTTGTGTATACTGTGTGTACATGTATGTGTATACTGTGTGATTGTATACTGTGTGTGTGTATACTGTGTGGCCCCATAATCTCTCATTGCCTGGGGGCCCCATAATCTCCTATTGCCCGGGGGCCCCATGAGTTATCAGTCCGCCCCTGGTGGTCTTATAAGGAAAAAGCTGATTTGGAAAACTTTAATACTCAGATCAGTATGGATATACCTACTTCTGTCCATGAAATGTCAATAAATCATAAAACAGCAAAACCTTTACCTAAAATATGGAATCAGATTTCCAAGGTGAAAAACGTAGAAGTAATTAGTAACCTTTTTTTAAGGTGAGGTCCCATTATTAAGACAAGGCCTGAAGTGCCAGTTCACTGAAGCAATGGTGTGGTCTTAAATCAACTCGAGGCAAAACAATGTAGAACTCATTTTTACTTTTTATAATTACGTTGTCACCCCCCCCCATATTCTTTGACAGAAAAATGATTTCACAAAAAATATACACTGACAGGGAACTGCTTCTAACATCTGATTAACCAGGTTTTTTAGCCACCCTATTTTTGATTATAATTAGTTTTTTTATGTTTTTAGGTAACATGAAATGTGTCCTGAGTTAGGATCTCCATGATTGGAGGGTTGGGAGTATGTGGCCCCCAATTATACTAATGTCCACCCATTTTTTAGGATTTCAGATTTTTTTTATTCCAATTAGAAAGTCAAGTCAACAGGCCTGGTCTGAGTGTTGGCCAATGGATTGAGTTATATTCCTGGGCATCGACCAACACTCGGTGGATCAATTCCCCCATCTCTATTTGCCATGTAAATTATTATGGATGCTGACTTAAGAAATTACTTTTAACTTTCTTTAAACGCTTTGCGAAAGCCAGTAATTCAATGCGTCCCTGTGTCTGTCATATGTTTCAGCAGTTTGCTACATATTAGGATTGAATTCTGGAAAAATATTTGAGTACAGTTGCATCTTGCAAATCTACTCACACTCATGTTTGCTTATTTGCTCATTGTCACAGTTATTCTTTCTAAATTCAGTAATAATTCTACAGCTAATTATAACTCATTATGGAATTGCACATTTCTGAAAATTAGGAGGTGCCCATACAGTAATACCATTGGTTGCCCACCTCTCTTCTAGAGAACCTGTTTTCTGCTTTGGATTAAACCTGGGTATGTGTACTTCAAATAGTAGCACTAAGTGGTAACATGCTATTGCTTAATATTAGAAGGCCATCCAATCACAATGAAGAGAAGTAGCACTTAATGATCTGTATTGCTGCTAAGGATTACATGCATGCCTAGTATGTAAAATTCTACAATATATGTATATGTCCACCTACACAATTAACTAGAGAAATTCTATGAAGAGGTATGGTGCCAGCTAGGTTTCTTCATGATTAATGAACCCAGAAGCAAGCTTCCCATGAGAAGAGGCACAAATCAAGCCCCATATGGCACCTTGGTTCATGTAGACACCAGCGCCTCACCTCCTCTCCTTGCCAAAACATCTACAACTATTTACCATCATTCCTATTAAACCATTAACACTTTAATCATTAAAGTAATCGATTGAAATATTATAAATAATGTATTAAAAGCATGTAAATTGAAAGCTGAAGTTTAGGTATGGAAAGTTATACATAGTCACAGTGGTCCAGCCAGGACTGATGTAAGTATGTCATACCTGGGGGATTTACATGGAAGCTGGAAACCACTATACAGTGGGGACGGAAAGTATTCAGACCCCCTTAAATTTTTCACTCTTTGTTATATTGCAGCCATTTGCTAAAATCATTTAAGTTCATTTTTTTCCTCATGAATGTATACATAGCATATTGACAGAAAAACACTGAATTGTTGACATTTTTACAGATTTATTAAAAAAGAAAAACTGAAATATCACATGGTCCTAAGTATTCAGACCCTTTGCTGTGACACTCATATCTTTAACTTGAGTGCTGTCCATTTCTTCTGATCATCCTTGAGATGGTTCTACACCTTCATTTGAGTCCAGCTGTGTTTGATTATACTAATTGGACTTGATTAGGAAAGCCACACACCTGTCTATATAAGACCTTACAGCTCAAAGTGCAGAGCAAATGAGAATCATGAGGTCAAAGGAACTACCTGAAGAGCTCAGAGACAGAATTGTGGCAAGGCACAGATCTGGCCAAGGTTACAAAATAATTTCTGCTGCACTTAAGGTTCCTAAGAGCACAGTGGCCTCCATAATCCTTAAATGGAAGATGTTTGGGATGACCAGAACCTTTCCTAGAGCTGGCCGTCCAGCCAAACTGAGCTATCGGGGGAGAAGAGCCTTGGTGAGAGAGGTAAAGAAGAACCCAAAGATCACTGTGGCTGAGCTCCAGAGATGCAGTCGGGAGATGGGAGAAAGTTGTAGAAAGTCGACCATCACTGCAGCCCTCCACCAGTCGGGGCTTTATGGCAGAGTGGCCCGACGGAAGCCTCTCCTCAGTACAAGACACATGAAAGCCCGCATGGAGTTTGCTAAAAAAACATCTGAAGGACTCCAAGATGGTGAGAAATAAGATTCTCTGGTCTGATGACACCAAGATGGAACTTTTTGGCCTTAATTCTAAGCGGTATGTGTGGGGAAAACCAGGCACTGCTCATCACCTGTCCAATACAGTCCCAACAGTGAAACATGGTGGTGGCAGCATCATGCTGTGGGGGTGTTTTTCAGCTGCAGGGACAGGACGACTGGTTGCAATCGAGGGAAAGATGAATGCGGCCAAGTACAGGGATAAACCTTCTCCAGAGTGCTCCAGACCTCAGACTGGGCCGAAGGTTTACCTTCCAACAAGACAATGACCCTAAGCACACAGCTAAAATAACAAAGGAGTGGCTTCACAACAATTCAGTGACTGTTCTTGAATGGCCCAGCCAGATCCCTGACTTAAACCCAATTGAGCATCTCTGGAGAGACCTAAAAATGGCTGTCCACCAACGTTTACCATCCAACCTGACAGAACTGGAGAGGATCAGCAAGGAGGAATGGCAGAGGATCCCCAAATCCAGGTGTGAAAAACTTGTTGCATCTTTCCCAAAAAGACTCATGGCTGTATTGGATCAAAAGGGTGCTTCTACTAAATACTGAGCAAAGGGTCTGAATACTTAGGACCATGTGATATTTCAGTTTTTCTTTTTTAATAAATCTGCAAAAATATCAACAATTCTGTGTTTTTCTGTCAATATGGGGTGCTGTGTGTACATTAATGAGGAAAAAAAATGAACTTAAATGATTTAAGCAAATGGCTGCAATCTAACAAAGATTGAAAAATTTAAGGGGGTCTGAATACTTTCCGTCCCCACTGTAGTAGGTTCCTACTATTACAGTGATTGCCACTATCTTCTGGGGCCCATGCCTAGTGGCTGCCATGGTGCTTACTGAACACAGAATGTCGCTTGCTTGGCATGGATACCATTCAGAGAACATTCTGAATTTTCGCAATGAATGCAAAGTGTTCTCTGATTGCATGGGGGTGGAGATTGTGATGTCACTGCCCGCCCCCAATCCACTTCATCTAATCTACAGATCTGTAAAAGAAAATGCAAAGTGTTCCCTGAATAGCGCCCATGCCTACCAAGCGACCTTGTGTGTTCAACTTGCTCTTCACAGGAGCCAGAAGATAATGGATATTACTGTAGTAGCGTTGCCTACTATAGTGATCACCAGCTTTCATTGGGATCCCACAGGTATGGCACACAAAATCGTGGCTCAGCCCTGCACCCTCTCTCTCCTCATTGGCTCACAGCTCAACCCAGGAGGAGGGAGAGTCCAACGGAGAGCTGAGGCTCTTGTGCACATCGCTGGATCAAGATGGGACTCAGGGAAGTATTGGGGGAGGGGGACTGCTGCACAGAGAAGGTTTTTTGCCGTCATGCATAGAATGCATGAAAGTAAAATAACTTGAGCCTTTAGAAGCATTGTGCATTTACATACTGTCACTATTTTATTTATATTATTGGAATTGATCACTTGAATCAGTGAAGTGTTTTAAAACCTGATGTGCAATGCATGGTGAACATAAAGGTGTTTTGTGTATGGATAAAAAGGTGGGCTTTAAAGGAAACCATGAACTGAGGCAAAAATGGAGGTTACCATTGATAACCTGACATTCTCAAAATTCTGGTTGCAATGCTTATACGCATACTTGCTGGACCAGCCAATCAGCATAGCAGCCAGGTACAGTAAATAACCTTTCCAGAAGAAGGTCAACACAGCTCTAAGAAAAGGTTTAGTTGGGGCAAAGAGTAATCTCCAAAATGCAGTAACCCCTACCACCCAGTAACCAATTTCCTTAGGTCAACCTCCTGAGCTCCTACCCTACACTAATGAAAGGAAAATTGGGTTGGCTGCTAAGAATGTGCTTAAATCGCAAAATTATTGTGCACATTCTAAGTACCTTTCACTCAAGTCATGAGTGCATCCTGTGACCGTATGCTACTCCATCTATCAGGCCATAAGCAGAATGTAGAGCATCGCTCCCATGCTATAGTTCATGACATGATTTCGAATCAACTGCAAGAAAAACTGTCATGTTCTTTCTCTGCCTTTTTATGGGTAAAATAAAGGCCTCCATGTAAGGAACAGATGCAAGACAAATATTAAACAAAAAACAGACTGGACCAGGTCACAGCACGCACAGCATAATAAGACATCACTCACTCCAGCTGCCATATGTCTGGCGACATGTTGTTAGCTGCATTTTCTGCAAAACTTAGATGCTTATTTGGAAGCTTTCACTTCTGTGCACTGGCGATACTTCTCACTGAACAACAGCCATAAATCATGCTGTATTCGATTGAAATCCACGTAGCTCTTGATAACTAGAACTTGTCATTATGCTGTCTAATTCTCCACACTGACGGTGGCGTGACAAAAAAAAAGGGACAGTACTGAGAAATGGGTCGCTAATGTTTGTACCGCGGGAGGGGAGATTTGGAAACTAAAAATCTTTGCCGATGATAGGTAGAATTTTTTATGTTACAAAGGTAGTGATATCTTACCTATAACACTTGAAGAAGAATTTCAGGCATGGTAAATTTTTACATAGTTACTAGGGATAGTCCCGATGTTCGAATCAAACGTAAGTTTGACTCAAACATCGGGTGTTTGTTTGTTGGCAGAACAAACATATGGGGCGTTCGTGGCAAATTCGAGCGTCACGAAACACCCCATAATGCACTGCGAGATCACAGTGCATTGACAGCTGTTGATTGGCCAAAGCATGCACCTGACCTGCATGCTTTGGCCAATCACAGCGCGATCTGCTGTGAGAGCCATGATTGGCCAAAGGCAGGATGGGTTTGGCCAATTATGGCTCAGGGGACTCAGGGGGCTAAGTCCACGCCCCACACTATATAAGGCTGCTTACAAGGCAGCTGTGTATAGTGTGATAATGTGGAGAGGAGAACTTGAGCTAGATTAGGCAGGTTAGTTAGTGGCGTGCAGGCAGTTTAATATATATATATATATATATATATATATATATATATATATATATAAACAGTGCAGTCAGTGTAGAATATATATACAGTACAGTACAGTGTAATATATATATTTTTATATATATATATACATTGCCTGTACTGATGGACTTGGACCACCATATGTAACTATATACATATAGTTACATAGTAGGTGAGGTTGAAAAAAGACCATCAAGTCCAACCTATGTATGTATACAGTTCAGGCAGTCTAGTATATATATATATATATATATATATATATATATATATATATATATATATATATATATATATATATGTATATATATATATATATATATGTATATATATATATGTATATATATGTATATATATATATATGTATATATATATATATATATATATATATATATATATGTATATATATATATGTATATATATATATGTATATATATATATGTATATATATATATATATATATATATATATATATATATATATACAGTGCAGTCAGTATACAGTATATAATACAGTGCATTGAAGTAGTTAAGTGGAACCCTATGACAGAAGTAAAAAATGGCATGGGGTCCCCCCCAAAATCCATACCAGGCTCTTTGGGTCTGGTATAGATTTTAAGGAGAACTCCACTCCAAAATTTAAAAAAGAAGAGCGCGGCGCCCCCCCCAAAATCTATACCAGGCCCTTTGGGTCTGGCATAGATTTTAAGGAGAACTCCATGCCAAAATGAAAAAAAAAACTTGAGGTGGGGTCCCCCCTAAAATCCATACAAGACCCTTATCCGAACAAGCAGCCTGGCAGGGCAAGGGAAGGGGGGATAAGCGAGCTGAACCATACCAGGCCACTTGCCCTCAACATGGGGAGGTTTTTTGGGGTCCCCCCAAAGCACCTTGTCTCCATCTTGATGGGGGCAAGAACCTTTTCCCGACAACCCTTGCCATTGGTTGTCAAGGTCTGTGGGCAGGCGGCTTATCGGAACCTTGAAGCCCCCTTTAACAAGGGGGCCCCCAGATCCCGCCCCCCATGTGAATGGGTAGGGGATACATTGTACCCCTACCCATTCACCAAAAAAAAAAGTCAAAAAGTAAAAACCACAATAGACAGTTTTTGACAATTCCTTTATTAAATCCTTTATTAAAAAAGAAAATTCTTCAATCACGCCGCCCGACGGACCCAAAAAACAGAAAAAAAAAAAAGCTCCTGCTTGGAGGGCTGCATGAGCATAGATGCTTTTGACTTTGAGAATGTGCCCATCTTGATAGCAATACAGGATCAGAAGAAGGACACAGACAACCCTCCGGCAGCATTGTTACTGGCCCTGAAACAGACTCAAACATTCCACCTTCTGGCCTACTTCTCAGTGCATGTGTGTGCAGTAAATTAGTTTTTTAATCCACATTTTAATCCACATTCATTAAGCCTATGTTCACACTAGAATGTAGTGCGCAAAACCCACAATCTGTGCACATTTCCTGCACTGCATTTAAATGTCACTGCCCTTGCAATCTGCAGCAAGTGTCAGTGCAATCTTAGTGACACCAAATTGCAGGTCGCAAGCGCAGTGCGTTTGCCTGCACTGGATCGCATGGTACAATATGACCATG
Source organism: Lithobates clamitans (assembly GCA_037952925.1). NCBI lineage: Eukaryota > Metazoa > Chordata > Amphibia > Anura > Ranidae > Lithobates > Lithobates clamitans. Next base: position 6,637,067 of record JBBGZY010000103.1, on the reverse strand, counting down.
TGAGCCGGTCGCAGTGCGGTTTCAAAATTAGTGCATTCACAACTTTGGTGAGATACGGGCTCAAATCACACCACACTGAATCGCATGTAAATTGAACAGAAATGTGGTGAGGTTCCTCTGTGATTCATATGCACTTCATAGTGTGAACCGAGGCCTAGGCCCCTTTCACACAGGGCAGAATCTGCTCTGCTCAGCAGGGGATCTGTTAGCTGATCCTCTGCTGAGCAGATCAGAGCAGTCAGATGACAGGTCCATGTCCGCTTAGCTTATGCAGAGCAGACACGAACAGACACTGCTGTGCTCAGCTCTATCAGCTGTTGGGTGTAAACAAAATGTGATCACTAATAAAAAAGGGAAAAAAAGGTATTTATAATGTATTTTTATATCTATACAAAAATGTTTTGCCTTTTATATCTATTTTAAACTGAATGAGTTGTTTTACAAGGTAATAGTTTACAATTACTTTAAGGCTGTGTTTTATTTTGCAAGATGGTTACCCTTTTTTTTTCTTCTTTTTTTTGTTCTTTTTTAAGCATTCAAGCATCACTTGTGCTGTTGTCAGGAGAGCTGTAGGATCATTATGAAGAAAGATTGTGTTAGATGGGACCATACCCAATCTAAAGCTGTAGAGCATGGATGGGATAAGCTTATTCTTTTTTTACTCGCAGTTGCAGCTGGTGGGCTTTTCTTCTGGGGGCGGCAATCAACCAGCACTGGGCTCGCAGCCCCCCCTCCCCGGAGGCCTGGCACTTACTATGCGGCGGGCTGTGTCCTGCTCTCCTCCTGTGTCCTCCAGGCAGCGGCGGGTCCGGCTCCAGTGTGTCTGCTCTTCCACCTTCCACAGCGCTAGGCATCCAATAGGATTGCCTGGTGCTTTGGCCAATAGGAAAACAGGTGTCACTGACCTGCCTCCTGATTAGGGATGAGCTTCGTGTTCGAGTCGAACCCATGTTCGACTCGAACATCGGCTGTTCGGTCGTTCGCCGAATTGCGAACGATATGGGCCGTTCGCGCCAAATTCGTGTGGCGCGTCACGGCCCATAATTCACTGCGGCATCGCAGTGCATTGCTGGCTGATGATTGGCCAAGCATGCACTATGACCCGCATGCTTGGCCAATCACAGCGCCGTCAGTAGAGAGAGCTGTAATTGGCCAAAGCCAGGGTGGCTTTGGCCAATTATGGCTCAGGGGATTTAGTACACACCCCACACTATATAAGGCCGCCTGCACGGCGGCCCTGTGTAGTGTGTGTTCCGGTGTGCTGAGAGATAGAGAGAGAGAGAGACAGTGTCATTTGATTTGAGTTAGATAGATTAGGCAGAACAGTCAGTCAGTTAGCTGCACTTACAGTGTATTGTGTATATATATGCATCCCAGGTGTTGCATATATATATATACACTGTATTCAGCTGTTTAGCTAGATCCGTTCCTGTTATCTTCTATCTAGACTATTTACATTTAGTGCAGTGTGTCCTGCTCACAGTGTTCAGCTAGATCCGTTCCTGCTATTTACATTCAGTGCAGTGCGTCCTGCTCACAGTGTTCAGCTAGATCCGTTCCTGGTATTTACATTTAGTGCAGTGCGTCCTGCTCACAGTGTTCAGCTAGATCCGTTCCTGCTATTTACATTCAGTGCAGTGCGTCCTGCTCACAGTGTTGAGCTAGATCTGTTCCTGGTATTTACATTTAGTGCAGTGCGTCCTGCTCACAGTGTTCAGCTAGATCCGTTCCTGCTATTTACATTCAGTGCAGTGCGTCCTGCTCACAGTGTTCAGCTAGATCCGTTCCTGCTATTTACATTCAGTGCAGTGCGTCCTGCTCACAGTGTTCAGCTAGATCCGTTCCTGGTATTTACATTTAGTGCAGTGCGTCCTGCTCACAGTGTTCAGCTAGATCCGTTCCTGCTATTTACATTCAGTGCAGTGCGTCCTGCTCACAGTGTTCAGCTAGATCCGTTCCTGGTATTTACATTTAGTGCAGTGCGTCCTGCTCACAGTGTTCAGCTACATCCGTTCCTGCTATTTACATTCAGTGCAGTGCGTCCTGCTCACAGTGTTCAGCTAGATCCGTTCCTGCTATTTACATTCAGTGCAGTGCGTCCTGCTCACAGTGTTCAGCTACATCCGTTCCTGCTGTTTACATTCAGTGCAGTGCGTCCTGCTCACAGTGTTCAGCTAGATCCGTTCCTGCTATTTACATTCAGTGCAGTGCGTCCTGCTCACAGTGTTCAGCTAGATCCGTTCCTGCTATTTACATTCAGTGCAGTGCGTCCTGCTCACAGTGTTCAGCTAGATCCGTTCCTGGTATTTACATTTAGTGCAGTGCGTCCTGCTCACAGTGTTCAGCTAGATCCGTTCCTGCTATTTACATTCAGTGCAGTGCGTCCTGCTCACAGTGTTCAGCTAGATCCGTTCCTGCTATATACATTTAGTGCAGTACGTCCTGCTCACAGTGTTCAGCTAGATCCGTTCCTGTTATCTTCCTACTGACAGGCAGGCTTGTCTGGTTACAGTATATAAAGCTACCTTAAGAAAATTACAGGTGTTCTTTTTGATCCTATTAGTACCACGGTCAGGCAGCTAGACTATTTACATTCAGTGCAGTGCGTCCTGCTCACAGTGTTCAGCTAGATCCGTTCCTGCTATTTACATTCAGTGCAGTGCGTCCTGCTCACAGTGTTCAGCTAGATCCGTTCCTGCTATATACATTTAGTGCAGTACGTCCTGCTCACAGTGTTCAGCTAGATCCGTTCCTGTTATCTTCCTACTGACAGGCAGGCTTGTCTGGTTACAGTATATAAAGCTACCTGAAGAAAATTACAGGTGTTCTTTTTGATCCTATTAGTACCACGGTCAGGCAGCTAGACTATTTACATTTAGTACAGTGTGTCCTGCTCACAGTGTTCAGCTAGATCCGTTCCTGTTATCTTCCTACTGACAGGCAGGCTTGTCTGGTTACAGTATATAAAGCTACCTTAAGAAAATTACAGGTGTTCTTTTTGATCCTATTAGTACCACGGTCAGGCAGCTAGACTATTTACATTTAGTACAGTGTGTCCTGCTCACAGTGTTCAGCTAGATCCGTTCCTGTTATCTTCCTACTGACAGGCAGGCTTGTCTGGTTACAGTATATAAAGCTACCTTAAGAAAATTACAGGTGTTCTTTTTGATCCTATTAGTACCACGGTCAGGCAGCTAGACTATTTACATTTAGTACAGTGTGTCCTGCTCACAGTGTTCAGCTAGATCCGTTCCTGTTATCTTCCTACTGACAGGCAGGCTTGTCTGGTTACAGTATATAAAGCTACCTTAAGAAAATTACAGGTGTTCTTTTTGATCCTATTAGTACCACGGTCAGGCAGCTAGACTATTTACATTCAGTGCAGTGCGTCCTGCTCACAGTGTTCAGCTAGATCCGTTCTTGCTATTTACATTCAGTGCAGTGCGTCCTGCTCACAGTGTTCAGCTAGATCCGTTCCTGGTATTTACATTTAGTGCAGTGCGTCCTGCTCACAGTGTTCAGCTAGATCCGTTCCTGCTATTTACATTCAGTGCAGTGCGTCCTGCTCACAGTGTTCAGCTAGATCCGTTCCTGCTATATACATTTAGTGCAGTACGTCCTGCTCACAGTGTTCAGCTAGATCCGTTCCTGTTATCTTCCTACTGACAGGCAGGCTTGTCTGGTTACAGTATATAAAGCTACCTTAAGAAAATTACAGGTGTTCTTTTTGATCCTATTAGTACCACGGTCAGGCAGCTAGACTATTTACATTCAGTGCAGTGCGTCCTGCTCACAGTGTTCAGCTAGATCCGTTCTTGCTATTTACATTCAGTGCAGTGCGTCCTGCTCACAGTGTTCAGCTAGATCCGTTCCTGGTATTTACATTTAGTGCAGTGCGTCCTGCTCACAGTGTTCAGCTAGATCCGTTCCTGCTATTTACATTCAGTGCAGTGCGTCCTGCTCACAGTGTTCAGCTAGATCCGTTCCTGCTATATACATTTAGTGCAGTACGTCCTGCTCACAGTGTTCAGCTAGATCCGTTCCTGTTATCTTCCTACTGACAGGCAGGCTTGTCTGGTTACAGTATATAAAGCTACCTTAAGAAAATTACAGGTGTTCTTTTTGATCCTATTAGTACCACGGTCAGGCAGCTAGACTATTTACATTTAGTACAGTGCGTCCTGCTCACAGTGTTCAGCTAGATCCGTTCGTGTTATCTTCCTACTGACAGGCAGGCTTGTCTGGTTACAGTATATAAAGCTACCTGAAGAAAATTACAGGTGTTCTATCCCAGCTTAGTGCAGCTACAGGCCATTAGTATGTCTGGAAGGCCAAGAAGGAGAGGCAGACAGTCACAAGCCAATAAGAGAGGGCAAGCAGGCTCTGTGTCTAGTGCTGGTCGTGGAGACGGTGCATCCTCATCAGCACGTGGCCATGGGACACGCTTGGCCTTTTTTTCGGCAGCTGGCCGTGTTGAGCCGCAACATGCGGAAGACTTGGTCGAGTGGATGACCAAGCCGTCCTCATCCTCCTCATCCTCTCTCACCCATGCCCAGGGTGCTTTGTCTGGCAAAGCAGCGGCCTCTTCCCTCAGCTCAATGTCATCAGTGACTCCTTCCCTAGCTCCACCATGTCCTCATGAGGATTCCCTCAAACTGTTTGACCACAGTGTTGGGTACATGCTCCAGGAGGATGCCCAGCGTTTGGAAGGCTCTGATGATGATACTGAGCTCAATGAAGGCAGTAACATGAGCACGGACAGAGGGGGTGCCCAAGAAGGACAGCAATCTGGCAGTCATGCTCCCCCTGCTGCAGCATACTGCCAGGTTTGCTCCAGTGATGAGGAGGGAGGGGATGATGAGGTCACTGACTCAACGTGGGTGCCTGATAGGAGAGAGGAGGAGGAGGAGGAGGAGGAGGAGGAGGTGGCACATCACCAACTAGGCAGGATGCCCTCCAGGGGCCAGCCTAAGGGCAGCACATTGACTGCATCACACCCCAAAGCTCCACATGTGCAGGGCGCTGCAGTCTCTGCGCATTATTCAAAAAGTTCTTTGGTGTGGGCCTTTTTTGAGACGAGTGCATCAGATCGCACCGCTGCTATTTGCAACATATGTCTCAAGCGTATCTCGCGTGGCCAAAACATCTCCCGCTTGGGTACCACATGCTTGACCAGACATATGTTGACCTGCCATGCAGTTCGTTGGCAAGCGTATCTAAAAGACCCACACCAAAGAACAAAGACGATCTCTCCTTGCTCCTCATCAGCTGAGATTTCCAACCCCACTAGACCTTCAGTCCTCTCTGAGACCTGCAGTGAGAGGAATGAAGGTGTAGAATTAGGTGTGTCACAGCCAAGTACTTGTGGGCAATCTGCTTTTGGTACACCGACGTCAGATTGTACCAGGCAAATTTCCCTGCCCCAGCTGCTGCACCGCCGAAAGAAGTTTGCTCCCAGCCATCCACATGCCCAGCGGTTGAATGCTAGCTTGGCAAAATTGCTAGCACTTCAACTGCTGCCTTTTCAGTTGGTAGACTCTGCCCCCTTCCGTGAGTTTGTGGAATGTGCGGTTCCTCAGTGGCAGGTACCCAAACGCCACTTTTTCTCACGGAAGGCGATTCCGGCTCTCTACCGGCATGTGGAAGGCAATGTCCATGCCTCGCTGGACAGGGCAGTCAGCGGTAAGGTGCATATTACCGCTGACTCATGGTCCAGCAGGCATGGACAGGGACGTTACTTAAGTTTCACGGCGCATTGGGTGACTCTGCTGGCAGCTGGGAAGGATGCAGGACAAGGTGCAGTAGTGTTGGAGGTTGTTCCGCCACCACGCCTCCAAAATGCTGATTGTGACACACCTCTCTCCTCCACCCCCTCCTCTTCTTCTTCCTCCATGGCCTCTTCCTCGGAACCAGCGGTGCTCCGTAGGCGTTCAAGGGGCTACGCAAGTACGCAGGCCAAAAGATGCCATGCGGTGCTTGAGCTGGTGTGCTTGGGGGACAGGAGCCACACTGGGGCAGAGGTTCTGTCAGCTCTGCAGGGGCAGGTTCAGAGGTGGTTGACGCCACGCCAACTTAAGGCAGGAATGGTGGTTTGCGACAATGGCACCAACCTCCTCTCTGCCCTCCGACAGGGACAACTGACCCATGTGCCCTGTTTGGCTCACGTCTTTAACTTGGTGGTGCAGCGGTTCTTGGGCAGGTACCCGGGCTTACAGGATGTCCTGAGGCAGGCCAGGAAAGTCTCTGTGCATTTCCGCCGGTCATATAATGCCAGTGCTCGGCTGACGGACCTCCAAAAGGAGTTTAACCTGCCCAAGAACCGCCTAATCTGTGACATGCCCACCAGGTGGAACTCGACGTTGGCCATGCTGCAGCGGCTGCACACGCAGCAGAGGGCCATCAATGAGTACCTGTGCGACTATGGCACCAGGACAGGGTCAGGGGACCTTGGTTTTTTTTCCCCACGCCAGTGGGCCATGATCAGGGATGCATGCACTGTCCTGTCACCATTCGAGGAGGCCACGAGGATGGTGAGCACTGACAGTGCATGCATCAGTGACACTGTCCCCCTTGTCCACCTGTTGGAGCACACGCTGCGTGGAATAATGGACAGGGCACTTGAGGCAGAACAGAGGCAGGAAGAGGAGGACTTCCTTAGCTCTCAAGGCCCCCTTTATCCAGACAGTGTTCCTGCGTGCCCGCCGATCACACAGGAAGAGGACGAGGAGGAGGAGGAGGAGGAGGAAGATTGTGTCAGTATGGAGGTGGAGCCTGGCACTCAGCATCAGCAGTCTTTAAGGGATCAGTCCCAAGGAACACATGGACTTGTACGTGGCTGGGAGGAGGTGGCTGCGGACGTTGTTGTCCTTAGTGACCCAGAGGACTCCGGACCGAATGCCTCAGCAAACCTACGCTGCATGGCCTCCCTGATCCTGCAAAGCCTGCGTAAGGATCCTCGTATTCGTGGTATCAAGGAGAAGGACCAATACTGGCTGGCAACCCTCCTTGATCCACGTTACAAGGGTAAGGTTGCGGACCTTATCTTGCCATCGCAGAGGGAGCAGAGGATGAAACATCTTCGGGAGGCCTTGCAGAAAGGTCTGTGCAACGCGTTCCCAGAGACTGGGAGGTTACAAACTCCTGTTTCTGGACAACGTGTTGCTGAGGCTTCGGTCAGTCAAAGAAGGAGCGGTGGAGAAGGTGGCCGTCTGACCGATGCGTTCAGACAATTTTTTGGTCCGCAGCCCCAAGGTATGATCGGTTCCAGCAACCATCGCCAGCGTCTGTTTTACATGGTGCAGGAATACCTAGGGGCAAGATCAGACTTGGACACCTTTCCCACCGAAAATCCTCTGGGTTACTGGGTCTTGAGGATGGATCACTGGCCAGAGCTTGCACAGTATGCAATTGAGCTACTGGCCTGTCCTGCATCCAGCGTTCTTTCGGAACGCACATTCAGTGCTGCTGGAGGCGTGGTAACCGATCACAGGGTGCGTCTGTCCACCGACTCGGTCGATCGGCTGACCTTCATAAAAATGAATCAGTCTTGGATCACCACCAGCTACCAAGCACCTGATGCAGATGTAACCGAATCATTTTTTTTGAAATCTCAGATCCCTTCAAAGACTGCCTATGCTGATGCTGAGTGACTATCCCTGAGTAATTATCCTCTTCCTCCTCAATCATCACGCTGATAGCTTGTAAGAACATTTTTGGTTCTGGGCGCCACCACCAGTGCCTAAGGCACAATTTTTCAGCCCCTGTTTAACAGGGGCGTGTAATTACAATTTTTGATGTAATACTTTGCAGCAGGGCTCGTTCCTGCATTCCAACTAGAGTGTCTGTGAGGGGTTGCAGTGTTGTGGCACCAGCACCAGTGCCTAAGACCCAATTTTTCAGCCCCTGTCTAACAGGGGCGTGTAATTACAATTTTTGATGCAATACTTTGCAGCAGGGCTCGTTCCTGCGTTCCAACTAGAGTGTCTGTGAGGGGTTGCAGTGTTGTGGCACCAGCACCAGTGCCTAAGGCCTAATTTTTCAGCTCCTGTTCAACAGGGGCATGTAATTACAATTCTTGATCTAATATTTCACAGCAGGGCCCTGTGAGGGCTTACAGTGTTTTGGCCACAGCAACACCTAAGGCCCAAATTTCTGCTGAGTATATAGGGCAGGACCCTACTTTCAAACATCTAACTTACAAACGACTCCTACTTGCAAACGGAAGGAGACAACAGGAAGTGAGATGAAATCTACCCCTAAGGAAGGGAAATTCTCTCCTGTAAGAGTTAATATGGGAAAACAATTTCTCCTTTCCACTGATGCTTTCCAATCCTTGTTCCACAAAAAAACCCAAATTTTCAAAAAACATTTTTCATTGGGACAAAAAAGTGAGGTGAAATCTTCTGAAGAGGAGGAAAGAGGCAAAACAAATGTCACAGGGGTGATAACCCTTCCCTATGTTTTCCAAAAAGCTTAGAAAAGATTTTTTGGCTGGAGCTAAACACATTAAAAATGTTCAAAATTACAAACAGATTCTACTTAACAACAAACCTACAGTCCCTGTCTTGTTTGCACCGCCTGAATACTGCTGTTCAGAGTATATAGGGACCTTTCCTTATTTTAATTTGGGTGCGGGGTTCCCCTTAATATCCATACAAGACCCAAAGGGCCTGGTAATGGACTGGGGGGTACCCATGCCGTTTGTCTCACTGATTTTCATCCATATTGCCATGACCCGACATGACATTAAACCCGCAAGCAGTTTTAAATGAGATTTTTTCCTTTAAAAATGACATTTGGTGCAGGGACTGTTCTAAACATGGGAAACACGCGTCACTTTACAGGCATACTATAGACACCCCCCAGGTACGATATTTAAAGGAATATTTCACTTTTTTTTTTTTACTTTAAGCATCATTAAAATCACTGCTCCCGAAAAAACGGCCGTTTTTAAAAGTTTTTTTTGCATTGATACATGTCCCCTGGGGTAGGACCCGGGTCCCCAAACCCTTTTTAGGACAATACCATGCAAATTAGCCTTTAAAATGAGCACTTTTGATTTCGAACGTTCGAGTCCCATAGACGTCAATGGGGTTCTAACGTTCGTGCGAACTTGCGGTCCGTTCGCGGGTTCTGGTGCGAACCGAACCGGGGGGTGTTCGGCTCATCCCTACTCCTGATTAGCGGGGAGTAACTGTAGTGTGAAAATAGCGAAAATTCATTTGCTATGGTCACACAATTGGGTGGGATCGGGGCGCACTCTCTGCGCCCCGAGCCCACCCTATTTTGAAGCCTATTAAAGCCTCTGGCTCTAAACAGGTGCTTCAAAAAACATACCCCCCCCCACCCCTGCCATAGGAATTCATGTGCCCAGAGTGCTGAAAGGGGCCGGGCACATGGATAGGGAGGGCGGCGGAGGTGTTGGGGGGGTGGCACCCGTGCATCCACAATGCATGGGCCGCCCCTGCTCATTGGTCAAAATTAGGAGACAGTCAGGCTCTGCAGCTTGCACATGTGCCAACAGGGCACATGCTGACAGGAGGAAAAAGTAACATATTGACATATCAGTGAATGACTTCTTCATAGTCCAATCAGAAAGCTCAGAAAGGGACACCACTGTATTCCTTAACTCTTATGCCCTGTACACACGGTCGGACATTGATCGGACATTCCGACAAGAAAATCCTAGGATTTTTTCCGACGGATGTTGGCTCAAACTTGTCTTGCATACACACGGTCACACAAATCGTTCTGAACACGGTGACATAAAACACGTATGTCGGGACTATAAACGGGGCAGTATCCAATAGCTTTCGGCTCTTAATTTATTCTGAGCATGCGTGGCACTTTGTGCGTCGGATTTGTGTACACACGATCGGAATTTCCGACAATGGATTTTGTTGTCGGAAAATTTTATAGCCTGCTCTCAAACTTTGTGTGTCGGAAATTTCTATGGAAAATGTGTGATGGAGCCCGCACACGGTCGGAATTTCCGACAACAGGGTCCTATCACACATTTTCTATCGGAAAATCCGACCGTGTGTACGGGGCATAAGACAAAAAGTGATGTCAGTCTACTGGCTCTGTTGTCTGGGAGAGGTGAATAAATCCAAAAGTGGTAGTAAAGTAAACTTCCATAGATAAGACAGTACATATATATTTCAACTTTGTTGGAGTACAACTAAAACAACACTCTCTCCTATTTCTCTATTGATCAGCACAATAAAACTCCTATTTGTGGTCCTTCAGATTAGTGGAGGACCCTCAAGTGTAGGCACCCTGGAGGCTCTAAAAATCAATGTGCGTGCCCACCACAGAATTAATGCCTATGTCCTGCTTTATAGTTTTAGTTCAGTGCCCTTTTGATAAATAACCCAGCAGCATTATCCCAAATAACCAAGCTAGGAGGAAGCTAGACAAAAGCAGTTTAAAGAGCTTGTAAAGTTGAATGGGCTTGTGTTAAAACGTTATATCAGACTTAATAAAGGGCATAGCAGCAGCAAGCTAAACAATTCATCCTTGCACTTTATCAGACCCATTTGTAAGGATTATGATTCCACAACACTGGGAGAGCAAGCTGAACATTTTCTTTATTTTGGAATCTTTACATAGCTAATATCTACCCGGCCATTGTGTGCTTCATAATGGAGTCATGATATGAAATGGCATTATTTCATTTACAACAAAAGGATCAGAATTGTAGTTGAGGTTCATGGCCTGTCATTGTTCTTTCCACAATAATAGTAGGCCATTAAATGCTCATTTTTCTACTCTCCGTTTATATTCCCAATGGTGACTTGCTTTAGATGTAGCCTACAATGCTGTGGATGCACAGGCAAGTGCTCTGCCCAAATTTGCGGAACGCATTGCGAGTGCCGTTTTCATTTATTTGGCTTTCTGTACAATTTCTCTGCTACGCAAGTCTGATCTGGGGTCAATTTCTTTTGTTTTCTTTTTTTTTTTTTTTTTTCTGTAAACTCATCTTTAACATGCCGAGCACAAGCAAAACCCGAGCTTAGCACAAACAAAACACGTGATTTTCTGGTGATGCACAGTGTAAGGTACACTAAATTAAATATATAGATGCAAAATGAAAATAATAAAGCTGGGGAATTGATTATAGTTTGTCTAACGATATAGTGTCATTGTTATGTCTCTTTTCTAAAGGCAGAAGAAAGGGCCAAACCGGCCTTCCAAGGCTCGAGAACCAATGCTGTGATTGGATGGGCCTGAAAGAACAGGGAGCTTCTGTATGTGATCTCAAAACTACTTAACCACTTCAGCCCCGGAAGAATTTACCCCCTTCCTGACCAGAGCACTTTTTGCAATACGGCGCTGCGTCGTTTTAACTGACAATTGCGCGGTCGTGCAACGTTGTACCCAAACAAAATTGACATCCTTTTTTTTCCCACAAATAGAGCTTTCTTTTGGTGGTATTTGATCACCTCTGCGGTTTTTATTTTTTGCACTATAAACAAAAAAATGCGACAATTTTGAAAAAAAAGCAATATTTTTTACTTTTTGCTATAATAAATATCCCCCAAAAATATATAAAAAAACAAATTTCTTTCTCAGTTTAGGCCCATATGTATTCTTCTACATATTTTTGGTAAAAAAAAACGCAATAAGCGTATATTGATTGGTTTGCGCAAAAGTTATAGCATCTACAAAATAAGGGATAGATATGTGGCATTTTTATTATTAATTTCTTTTTTATTAGTAATGGCTGCGATCTGCAATTTTTATCGTGACTGTGACATTATGGCGGACACATCGGACACTTTTGACACTATTTTGGGACCATTGTCATTTGTACAGCGATCAGTGCTATAAAAATGCACTGATTACTGTGTAAATGACACTGGCAGGGAAGGGGTTAAACACTAGGGGGCGATCAATGGGTTAAGTGTGTCCTTGGGAGTGATTCTAACTGGGGGGATGGGCTACCACTGACATAACTGCTCCTGATGACAGTGTCATGTCACTAGGCAGAACAGGGAAATGCCTTGTTTACATAGGCATCTCCCTGTTCTGCCACTCCGTGACCCGATCACGGGCCCCTGGCAGACATCGAGCCCGAGGGACCCGTGGGCGCGGTCACGAAGTACGCGGCGGGCACGTGCGTGCCCACAATGCCGCGATTTAAAGGGGACTTACCTGTATGCCCATTTGCCCCAGCCGTGCCATTGTGCCAATGTACATCGTTGTGCGCTGGTCGGCATGTGGTTCAAGTGTTACTAAACCCACAACAGTAAAATCTGTCTATATATACGGAATAGCATGCTTGCTATACTCACTGCGGAACTTAAGGGGTTAATCCTCTGCATTGTGTAAAAAGCCTCTTTTTACACAATATAGACAGATCCTTCCCTCCTGCTCTGTCTATCTCGGCAAGGCCATATAATACAGTGAGCGTAGCCGTCCTGCACATGCTCAGTTTAGTATCTATTGCTGGAGAGAACACTTCCTGTTTCAGTTGAACTGTTCAGGTCACATGATATTGACATCACACATGTGGGCGTGTATACAGGCTGTAGTAGAAATCTCCTCCTACCTGAAAACTCAGCACTGGAGAAACTGTGCAGTCTATCATGTGACCGTGACCGTGGTATACAGATCAGCAAAAAAGGTATTTAGTGGCAATATTTTAATGTATAAAAAAGAAGATTTATAAGCTGTGGGCACTTTGGAGGGGGGGGGGCAGAGGAACTATTTTCATATTACTGGGTTTAGTAACACTTTAAGTTTGTTCTCTTCAGTTTAAAAGTAGCAGTAACATTTGTGGGCTCCAGCAGACATTCCAGGCTAACTTTTTTTTAGAGTATAATTGATTTTCAACTGAATTTATTTTTCATCCAGTCATTATTGTAGGAAAAAAGAGCAGAAGGGAGCCTGCAAAGTCTTTCTGATGCATACACATGCTCTTTCAGGTGACATAGGCATATACTTGTATGCCTGTTGCTGATATTATTATTCTTACTATGATTCTTAGGAGTGTATTTGCCTTAGGCCTCTTGCACACTGCAGCTTGAAAAAGCTCAGTACAGCTTATTTTTTTACTGAGCTAAAATACAGCCCATTAATTGTAATGTGCCTATACACACAGGCACGTAAACAAGAGCCGTGCATTCTTCAGTAGGAAAAAAAATAAATAGAAAAATCAGAATTTTTTAACACTAATTTATGTCTCATGCGTGCAAATGCCCCTTGACATATTGGGAACGCGAGCATAAGCGCGTGCGCATGCGCACGGAAATGCGCAAATGCATATGCATGAAAATACACACAAATACACACAAAAGAAAAATGGCTGAAAAAATAGATGCTCAGACAGGAGTATTGTGTGCAAGAGGCCTTAATGCCTCTTGCACACTGCAGCTTGAAAAAGCTCAGTACAGCTTTTTTTCTTTTTTTTTTTTTACTGAGCTAAAATACAGCCCATTAATTGTAATGCGCCAATGCACACAGGCACGTAAACAAGCACTGTGCATTCGTCAGAAAAAAAAATATAGAAAAATCAGCTTTTTTGGTCGGTAATTTACTCCTCATGTGCACAAATGTGCGCAAATGCCTATTTACATATTGTGCAGAACACGAGTGCGCTCAAGTGCATGAACGCCAAAATGTACATAATTGCCTGCAAATACATACAAAAACAACGTCTGAAAAAGTAGATGCTCAAACAGGAGTATCATGTGCAAGAGGCCTAAAATGTACAGTACATAACCCCAAAAACAAAAATATAATAGATTGCCGCTTACTTATCCTTAGAGCTCATGCACACTGCAGATCAAAGAAGCTCAACAAAGTTGCTCCTACGGGCTTTTGAGCTTTTTTAGCTCTCATGTTTTCTGTGTGAAAATTTCCCTCCATGTTAGCCAATGTGTCAATGCACACTGTGGCTTTTTCAGGAGTTTACAGGCATATGCTCTTACAGGCAGAAAAAACGCCACCAAACTCGTGTTTCTGAGAGGAGCCTAAGTACCCAAAAACGCGCGAAAACACGCAAAAAAGCACGAGAGAGCATGGAAAAGCAGGAAAAGGCTCAAAGAAGCTCAAAAACACACAAAAAAAAATATGAAAAATGAGCTGAGGGGAGGGTTTGTGAAGAAAAACGCTTAAAAAAGCTCAAAGAAGCTCAATAAAAATGTGCAAAAGGGCCCAAAAAAGTACAAGCTTCTTCAAGCTGAACTAAAGGCTCAAATGCCTAAAAAAACAGCTTTTTTTTTGAGCTGCAGTATGCATGAGCAATTACTGTATATGTGGCTCTTTTAACTGTTTCCTTTTTTCTTGCCTGGTGATCCAATAAACACACTTCCTGTATGAGGCCCCATTCACACCGGAGCGTTTTGTAGCTTGAAGCCTCAAGCTACAAAACGCTGGAGGGGAAAAAATGAATTATTCTCTATGGAGATGGTTCACATCTCCACTCCAAAACGCCTGAAGCTCAAACAAGTTCTGGAACTTTTTTTTTAGGAAGATTTGGGCATTTTTTTGCTTTTTACATTGGTGACCTTTTGACCTGTACAAAATCGCAGCAAAAACGCGGTAACAAATGCGTCAAAAATTGCGGCAAATTCGCAGTAAAATTGCGTGACTTTCTGCCTGAAAACGCTACACTCAGGTGTGAATGAGGCCTTAGGGTCTGTGCATTAATGCTCCACTATCTTTGGAGGAGTAATGTAGCCTCCCATGAACAGCAACAATAACAGAGTGTGGAAAGCATAGATGGATTAGTAAATTTAGAAAGACTTTTCATAAATGAAAAACAAATGAAAGCCTAACTCCAGCTAATACTTTTAACCACTTAACATCATAGTGGATATAAGGCCTCACGAAAGTGGGTCACGTATCTGCATATCTCACTTTGTGCTGGAGCGCGTCGCACAGCGAGCTCCCAGCATGGAGACCGGGCTCTCACGGAGAGTCCCGGGTCTCGAACTAACGATTGGGACCCGGGCTCCCCAGTTCCCTGTCACCTGACCACTGTGATGCCCTCTGATTGGCTATCACAGTGATCAGTCACTGTGCAGCCCGCCCCTCAGTTTACTTTCTTTTCTGAATGGGTGGAGTAGGATATAAATAAACAAGTGTGTAAAAAAAAAAAAAAAGAAAGAAAAAAATAGCTAAATCAAGGTTTGATCTAGGTCAGTGCCAGGGTTAGTGTTAGGGTCAATGTCAGGTCAAAGGTCAAGGTCAGGGTCAAAGGCCAGGGTCAAAGGTCAGTATATTTTGGATAGGATTTATTTTAAAAAAAGCATTTTTTTCATTTGTATCTGCGTCACTTAGTATCAGTGTGTTTTAGGTAGGATAAAAATAAAGCACAACAAATAACATACACATATGTGGTATCGCTGTGATCATCGGGAGCAGGAGAATTTATTTTGGGTTGCTCTTTGGTGATAAATAATAGTAATAGCAAGAAATATGCAGATTTTTTTTTTTACTATTTTGAGCCAGTTTTACTTAACCTCCCTGACGGTTTTCCCAAGTGTGGCTCAGGGTTAAATTTCTGCACCATTAGCGGTAACCCCGAGCCACACTCGGGATTACATCTCAAGATCCTGGTGCGCTGTACTTACCTTGTCCCCAGGATCCTGCGATGTCCGCCCACTGTGTCTGCAGGCTCTGTCCTCCGAAGCTTCTCTGTGCCAGGCTCCGTTCCCTGCGAGCGTCGCGACGCATGAGGGCGGAGCCTGGCGGCAAATTCAAAAAAAGTAAAAATCATAACACATACAGTACTGTAATCTTACAGATTACAGTACTGTTTGAAATTATTTCACATCCCTCTTGTCCCCAGCGCTTTGTCCAGTGCCCTGCATGCAGTTTTATATTATATATACTGTTCTTTCTGCCTGGAAACTGGAGATTGTCCATAGCAACCAAAAAGTGTCCCTTTACGTCAAAAGTGGCTTTAGACCAGCTAGAAAACAGCGATAGTAAATTAGAATCACTCGCAGAATTGAGCGATAGTGAATCGTGGGGAAATATATTTTATTATTATTATTATTATATTATTTTTTTTTTAATTATTTAGATTTATTTATTATATTATAATTTATGTTTTTGTGTTTCAAACTTCATCATACCCGGGATATCTACTAGACTCTTGGTGGACAGATATAAGTGTGTTATTGTTAAGAATTACAGACCTACAATATAAAACGCCAAATTTCCATGCAAAATATTTGTACCGCTTTCAGCACCTAAAATCCGAAATAATCATACCACCAGGGAGGTTAATAAACTTTTACTTAACTTTACTGATAAAAAAATGAAAAAGGAGATATCCATTACCATTTGCCATCAAAAGAAAATCAAATTTGTCCTGAAAAAAATGAGGTATAATCCACCTTGAGATACAAAGTAGTTGCGATGATATGTACAGTTTTATTAAACATGTCAAAGTTGCAAAATTGTGTTCAGGCATTAACATTTGTTTTGCCCTCAGTCACTAAGTGGTTAAAGCAGTAACAGAAGCAGCTTTTTTTCTTTTGGGGGGTGAATAAACGCTGACAATTGTAAGCACCCTTGCCATTTTAAAATGGTTTGTCTCAAGTTTTTTCGCTGGACAGGTTTGTATTTTTATGGAAAGCTGAAAAATAACACACCAAGGCCTTGTTCCCACCAGTGGTTGGGGGGACAGTAAAGAAACACATGGTTGAGCCACAGTTGCGTCAGCTGCCATGGCAGGAATCATACTCCCTATCGCTGTCAGTAAGTGTAGCACCCACCCAACCTGACCCATTTGAATGAATGGGGCCACTGTGCAAGTACTCATTGAACTCACTGAACATGCTAGTGCTGTATTCAAGGGGTTAAAGCCAGAAGTGCAGAGGTAATGCAATGTCTCCTCACCACTAGGGATGAGCCTGATGTTTGAGTCGAACGTAAGTTTGGCTCAAACATCGGGTGTTCGCCGAATAGCGAACAATTTGGGGTGTTCGCGGCAAATTTGAAAGCCGCGGAACAACCTTTAAAGGTCTGTGGGAGAAATCAAAAGTGCTAATTTTAAAGGCTTATATGCATGGTATTGTCATAAAAAAAGTGTTTGGGGACCTGGGTCCTGCCCCAGGGGACATGGATCAATGCAAAAAAAAGTTTTAAAAACGGCAGTTTTTTCGGGAGCAGTGATTTTAATAATGCTTAAAGTGAAACAATAAAAGTGAAATATTCCTTTAAATTTTGTACCTGGGGGGTGTCTATAGTATGCCTGTAAAGTGGCACATTTTTCCCATATTTAGAACAGTCCCTGCACAAAATGACATTTCTAAAGGAAAAAAAGTCATTTAAAACTATTCGCAGCTATAATGAATTGTCGGGTCCCAGCAATACAGATAAAAGTCATTGAAAAAAATGGCATGAGTTCCCCCCAGTCCATTACCAGGCCCTCCAGGTCCAGTATGGAAATTAAGGGGAACCCTGCACCACATTTAAAAAAAAAATGGCATAGGGGTTCCCCTCAAAATAGATACCAGACCCTTCTGGACTGAAAAAGAGAAAAAATAAAAACCCGAGACCGATCCGCCTCAATGGGAGGCTCCCGTGGTGTGACGCTTCTATGCTTGTGACAGTTCTTATATAACTGAGGGCAGGGCCACTCGGTGACGTACCAGGTGACCCCGCCCCCTCTGACGCCACGGGGACTTCCCTATGGCTTCCCTCATGGCGTCAGAGGGGGGCGGGGCCACCCGGTAATGTAATTTTTTTTAAAAATTTGGCACAGGGTTCCTCTTAATATCCATACTAGACCTGAAGGGCCTGGTATGGAATTTGGGGGGACCCCCACGCAATTTTTTTTACATTTTGGTTCGGGGTTCCCCTTAATATTCATACCAGACCCAAAGGGTCTGGTAATTACTTTTATCTGTATTTCCAGGGCCGCAAGTAGTTTGACTTTTTTTCCTTTAGAAATGTCATTTTGTGCAGGGACTGTTCTAAACATGGGAAAAATGTGCCACTTTACAGGCATACTATAGACACCCCCCAGGTGCGAAATTTAAAGGAATATTTCACTTTTATTGTTTCACTTTAAGCATTATTAAAATCACTGCTCCCGAAAAAAGTGCAGTTTTTAAAACTTTTTTTTGCATTGATCCATGTCCCCTGGGGCAGGACCCGGGTCCCCAAACACTTTTTATGACAATAACTTGCATATAAGCCTTTAAAATGAACACTTTTGATTATTCATGTTCGTGTCCAATGGACTTTAACGGTGTTCGTGTGTTTTTGCCAAATTTTTTGCCTGTTCGCATGTTCTGTTGTGAACCGAACAGGAGGGTGTTCGGCTCATCCCTACTCACCACCCATGAAATGCTGGAGAGCAATCCAAGGGCAGGCTGCTCTTCAAAGGGCAAGGTTAGTGTAAATGAGAACTTACTAGCCAAATCATCATGTAATAAAACCAAGGTGCAGGGAGGGAAATCAGAAAAACAAAGACTGCAGGGTTATATCTACTGACCGACTGCATTATATTTGTCATTTTTTATTTTGCCCATAATTCCACTTTTACTCAAATTAAAAAAAGGGAAATGTGCACAAATTCAGATGAGGGAAATTATGTTTTTGAGGGTTACCAGTCTTACTATAATTTTCAGTGAATTACTTGCTCATGTGTAGAGCAGCTGTAATTGCTAAATTAATATCAATCAGATAATGGCTGTTTAGAAATCATATCAATGTTCTCTCATTCCCTAGAGCTGTATCAGGTATGCCCAACTGGGTACGGGCCTTGAGGTAAACTGAGAACATACGTGTTGCCTAGGTTGCATGAGAATGCCTTAAAAGCGTAACATAAGACCTTATAGCACACCTGTGTCCATGTAAACCGTATAAAACTGGCCTCAACAATACCCTTGGCTGTCTGCATTTACCTTTCCACAGAATCTAGCAGAGAATCCTGAAACCCAAGGTGTATTATTAAGGAAATCTCAACCTTTTCCGAGAAATCTATCCTGTCCTCTGACACCCTTCCTATTGGTCTATGAGACCACCCCTCAAGCTCAGGAACCATTAAAAGTTTACAGAAAATGGAATGGAATTCTCTTAACTAGGTTTCCCTGTACAAATCTAGAGCTGCATATTACAGCACATTCGGAGTCCCAAAGATGCTGTGCAAAGAAACAGACAGAGACCAAAGGAAATGATTATGTTGTTTTAGGCAGCATGTACCTTGAAGTGTGCCTGTAAACAGGTTATGGGCATTCAGGTATGTAAACATTCTTAAAATGCAGTGAAAAAGTTTTAAAACAAGCCCTATCTAATTTCTGTAGCTTCAGTCTTTGTGGAACACTCAAGGTTCACAGCAGATGCGCTAAAGTTGTCCAAGTCATTCTCTCAACAGCTCACATCACCCTGTTTGGCATCCTTACAGCCTTCTATTGACATATAAAAACCCTCTGGGAGGAAGAAGAAGGGTGAGCTGTAGAGAGAACAATTTAAGCATCTTCAGTGCTTTTGCTGTGATCTTTGAGGATGAATTGCTCCACAGTGTCTGTGGCTACAGAGTTCACAGTTCACAATTTATTAATTTCATTTTTGTTCTTTGTGGGTTTTTTTTGTTTGTTTTTTTTTTTACTCTTCGTTTTTACATATGTAACATTTGGATCTGTTTTTCAGATTCTTTTACAAACAATTGGTTAAATGAGAAGTTTGGTATGAGAGACAGGAGAGTTAATAAATTAACCACTTACATCTGTGTCTCATTAGCTACACATGGTTAATTTTGAATCGCAGGCTAGGATAGATCTAGGTCAGTATAACATGTACTGTATGTATATATAGCTATGTGTTTATATTATATTAGCTTATATTTCCAGCTATGATTAAGCACCAAGAATGGGCTTTTGAGCTTTTTGAGCTCTCATTTTTTCTGCCTGGAAATTCCCCTTCATGTTAGCCAATGTGTCGAGGCTGTTCCAAGAGTTTACAGGCATATGCTCTTACAGGCAGAAAAACCCTCCCACCAAACTCGCGTTTTTTAGAGTAGCTTTCGAGCAAAAACACGCAAAAAAGCAAAAGAGAGCATGAAAAAGCATGAAAAAGCTCAAAGAAGCTAGAGAAATAGGAAAAATTAGCTGAGGTGAGAGTTTGTGAAAAAAACACTTATGCTCAAAAAAGCTCAAAGAAGCTCAATAAAAACATGAAAAAGAGCACAAAAAAGTACAAGCTTCTTCAAGCTAAAATAAAAGCTCAAATGCCTGTAAAAACTGTTTTTTTTGTATGTATATATAGCTGTATGTTAGCTTATATTTTCAGCTATAATAAAGCACCAAGAATAGTGTGAAACGCGTTAGCTGTATTGTTTACTGAATCTTATTCCCTCGCTTGCTGTTTGGACTGTCGTTTTATATGCTTTTTTGGATTCAAATAAAGGTGTTTTTATTGGAGTGGGGCCATCCAGACATCTTTTCTTTACTTCACAGTTCACAGTGACCGGACTTTATTACAGGAGCAATGCTTCAAGCTGGATTACTGCACAGATCTGGAAGAAATGCACAAAGCACACCAAGATTCAAGCAAGGCTCGCTTCACACTAGCCGAGTCCAAAGACTTTGGAGTCCAACTTTGATACGACTTTGGTAGGACTATTTTTTATTTTGTGGCATCAAAGCTGAACCAAAGTAGTGCAGGAACCTTTTCAAAAGTCAGATAGACTTGTGTAGTATCAGTTAAGACAGCTCTCTTAGGGAAACATTGAATTTCACATGTCATTCGACTTGGGGGTCTCACAAGTCAGATCCTATTTTGCATTAGTGTAAACCGAGCTTAACAATACATATGGCTCTTGTATTTAGACAACATTTGCCTATCCCAGAGTTCAGCTTTAAATAAATATATGAACAATATTTAGAGGAACAGTTATAATTTATTCTTCTCTTATTACTTAGAGCAGGCATTTACATTTTTTTAGGTTAACATTTTTCATCTAAGCCCTTCTATCAGGCTATTAAAAAGAATCAAAGATAAGAATCCAAAAATTGGCACTAATAAATATTTCAGACAATGTACAAGTTTATTATCTAGATTTAAGTACATACGATATAAAGATGACTTAGTAGCCTTCGACTATCTCAAACAGTCACTGTATAAAATTGGAAATTTTTAAAAGGGAGGTTAAGATTAAATTAGTTCTTTATGGTTTTCAATAAGATAAGACACCTTCATATTTTATATTGTTGTAAAAAATCATTGAATAACTCCTATACATTAAATATTACCACTAGCACAATAAGAGGAAAATGACCAAAAAGCATAAATTCTATTTTATGGGTTAATGCTCGTATTTTCCATCCACTTTAACTCACTGGATCTCCTTTCCAGTGTAAAGAAATACGCTGGCAATTTTACTTTCCTCTACCCCATAATTATTTGTTCTTTTGTGTGCTTGTCAAATATACAGTAAGAGTTGGAGGGACATTTCTTAGATTTTCTTCATTCATGTTTAACCTGCTACCTATGTATGTGTGGTGTGTTGTTAAAAAACAAAAAAATACTGGTGCAAATCAGTTTCAGTTTTCAGTCCATTAACACATCTGATTGTGCGTGTGAAATCTAAAGATCTGCCACTTTATGCTTGAGCATATGCAAAAAATGGGGCTGACCAGGCACACTGTCAAAGGTTGTCCAACAATTCATCCCTCCTTCTTACCTTTTTTGTTGCACAAGGAAACATCAAAGTAATTCATTGTAGTTTAACAGAATTGGCAGAATGATCAGAAAGAGATTAATGTAACTTGCAGTTTATTAAACAGGTGCAAAGTTAGAGGCAATAATGCAAAATTGGTTCAGGATTGCAAAGATCATACATACACTGCGGTATAATGCAAACCAGATTATGAAAACATCTCAAATATGGACTTTTAGCAATGCCTGTGTGCAAATGACTGGCTCAATCTGAATAACATCTGGATGCATGGCCGCTGATCGGGGGGGCACCAGTCCTCCTGTAGGGGGCCTGGTAAATACAGGAGGGCCTGAACATGCGGTCCGGTGGAGGGGCAATTATAGAAGGGTGCCATGTGCAGCTTTCTGCAGCAGCTGAAAAACGGTTTCTTCCCCTCCTGCCGGCTTTCAGCTGCTGCAGAGAGAGACACAGGAAATTGTTCCTGTAATTGCTTCCCCGGCACCAATCCCCCTTCCTGTTCTGCCTGCTTCTGATCCCCCCGTGAGCCCCCCTGTCACTGTGTCCCCGTCCCCCCCCCCCCCCCCCCCCCGCAGCGCTGCAGGCTTCCCTGTCCTGTAAAAAATAACAAATTGTACAAAAAATTATAATGAAACATTTAATACATTTTTAAAAATTGTAAAATAAAATAACTTTAAAAAATGTTAATATTATAAAAAAAAAAATTATAATAAAACAAAAAACTGTACAAAAAACATTTAAAAAATGGCTAATGCACACAGGTTCTCTGTTATGTTTGTGTTCGATAAAAATGATTTTAGTGTATTTTTAGTGAAAATTTGTCTTGATATATTTGGGGGGGGGGGGCTGCCAGGTAGGCTGTACGGGCCCTGTGACTTCTAACAGCAGCCCTGTGTGGATGCATAGCATAGAGACTCTAATCACTTTAGAACACAAACAGCTACTTGTACTTATCCTCATAAACAGCAACCCTCTGGAGAGATCCAATCCCAAAGGACAACCCCATTGGTACTGGAGGACTCTCATAGCAATTGGGGGATGAAGCCCACAGTAACTGGGTCTTCCAGGGAAGCTGCATGCTATTAGGCTCTGGCCCACTGCCCACACAGTATTGACAGCAGAAGGCCTCCCACCTGACTGCAGAATACTTGCCCAACTCCTTCTGCCTCATCAGGTGTGGCTTGTCTGAGCTGCTGAGAAAGGAATACTGAGAAACCTATTTTCCCTGAGCATGTCCAGGAACTCAGGGAGCTGTGGGAAATGAAGGTAAAAAGCCTGTGTCTGCATCTGAGCATGATGAGTAAATAAGCACTCAACTGCACTTTATAATAAACCAAAGGGTCTCAGTTTGCAGAATTTCTATAGTTTCAATGTAGATGAGACAAAAGATGGCTAGACCTTACTCCACCTGCAGGGGAACAAACAGTGTCACGTATCCGGTTTGAGGCTGAAGTAACGTGATTGATTGATGATTGATAGTGTAGTTGGTCAGCAAGAATGGTAACCAGGCAGCAGACGGAAGTCTCAGGGATGTACACAAAAGGAGCTGTAGCTGGCAATCTGTGCACTCATAGTACAATGATTCAGGGTAGGATACGGAGGACAGGTCTGGAAGGAAGGAATGCGAAGACCATGTGTAGGTAGGAAGAAGCTACGTCATCTTGAAGCCAAGCCGGGGTCATACACAGGTAACCAATGTGGTCAGGAGCCCAGCCAGAGTTATACACAGGTAAGTAGCCAAGAAGAGCGATCTAGTCTGCAGCCAAGCTAGGGTCACACACAAAAGATCAGATGGAAGCATGGTTAAACAACAAGCTGAGGTCACGATCAAGAATCAAGCAGAGAGAAGTCCAGGAACAAGCAAGGTCAGCAACGGGTATTCAAGGATCATAGATAGCTGAAGATCAACAAGCGATTACCAGTAACTCCTTTCAATTAAATAGGGTATTTGGTGCAGATTCTGTGATTGAACGTGAGTGAATATGCACCAATGAGCAGGTACACATGTTGACACGGGCATAAGTTACTGGTCCGTGTATTAGCGCATGGGCACCTGGATTCTGGTTAGTGCCATAACAATAGCAAGTTTCAAATATTCTATGTTATTTTTTTTTTCACAGTGGTTTTCTAGTCATTCTCTTTGGGTCAATGCCACATAAGAATTAAAGTGTGTCCTCCAGTTGTCCCTAAGCCTAAACTATCCCTAACTATAAACTATATTTAGATAGACCCTGTCAGTCTCTATTTTGTTAGAGACTGACGGGGTCTCTTTACCCTCTACTGATTGAGCAACTGGCAATTGGAGGAAAACTTTACTTTTGATATATTTATACTTGTCCCTGCAGAAAGAATCATAATATCAGAGGTTACCATTACTGAACTCAATACCTGTTTTTTATGCTCTCAAAAATCTGTTCCCATGGGACAAGTTGCCCAATCACCTCCATGAGGAGTCCCCTTCTCCTCTCCAAACAGCACCCTCTAGTGGTGACCAGGAACGGCTTGTATACAACAAAGATTGATGCAAACACATATCTAGGTGCTTTCCATTTAAGCCTGTGCGAACAAGGCCCAGACCCTCAATTTTTGACGTGACCATTAACCTAATTGCTAAAATTGCCTCTAACACTTATGCAGCATTATTACCTTATCCAATACTGCAAGACAACCAGTCCGTACCAGACATATCCAATTTCCAATCGCTAATCAATTGTGCGATAGACTCACGGCAATATGGTCACCTAATATAGATAATGATAACCAGACCAGGAGATGCTCATTTCACACCTCTGGGAACCTTTAGTCACACTACCTGCTGGTTTTAATCTCAATGTGTTTTTTAAGATGTGGTTTAGTTACCCCATCTTAGAAAATAATTATACAAGAAGAAATCAAAACATCATTCTTACATTAGTTGCTTATCTACATCTCTAAAGTGAAAAAGGGAAACAAAATAGTAAAAAGTGATGATTACATGAGTAGTATGATACAATGATATATCTATGAACATAGATTGTAGAAGCAAGAAAGCAAGTAAACACGTGGAAACATGTTCCTTAATTGCATGATCCCTTTACATGTCCTACTATATATAGTACAAATGACAATAGGGTTGTAGCACTCAAATCCTCTTTTATAGAATCACAATATCAACAAAGCATGTTACAAAATGTTTTTTTTTTTAATATCATGATATAATAAAAGAAGATTTGAGTGCCACAACCATATAGTTAGGGTTTTAGGCAGATCTCTGTTTTTTGTGCCGACTGGATGAAAATGTGCAGTAAACCTACAGTGATATGTCTATCTATCTATCTATCTATCTATCTATCTATCTATCTATCTATCTATCTATCTATCTATCTATCTATCTATCTATCTATCTATCTATCTATCTATCTATCTATCTATCTATCTATCTATCTATCTATCTATCTGTCTATCTATATCTATCTATATATATATATATATATATATATATATATAAAAGAGAAAGTCAATGGGTGAGGTGCACTGAACGATCTATGGATGTATTATGTCAGCAATCTAGTCCTTCCCAGGGACTAAAATATAAAAAATTGAAAGAGGATTGCTGCACAAAAGGTAAGAATTTATTTGTAAAAAATTACATCAAGTTTCAGGCAAATTTAGGTGGCGTTTCGGGCTAACAATGATAACGTGCTTCTTCACGATCACATATATCTATATATATATATATATATATATATATATATATATATATATATATATATACACACATAGATATATCTATATATATCTATTAATATATCTATATCTATCTAGATAGAAAGATAGAAAGATAGATAGATAGATAGATAGATAGATAGATAGATAGATAGATAGATAGATAGATAGATAGATAGATAGATAGATAGATAGATAGATAGATAGAAATATATATCTATAACTATTTAGATATATATATATATAGATATATATACTTTATGTTTAATCCATATAGTTTTATACAAAACAAAACTATACTTAAATTTATTTTTGCTTTTAATCCAGATTTTAAGCTCCATCAAGAAGCCCAACAGCACCTGGGGCTAACGTAAAAAAAAAAAGTGTACTCAATTTACACAGAGAAATAAATACCTTTTTTTCCAGCAGGTCCTACATAATCACTAAACAAAACTAGGGGAGAGATTTTTTTTTTAATGTCTATTCTAAGCAGCCGCGACCCTGAATTTTCTGGAGAAAATAACACCATTACCTAAAGATGTCTTGTACCGGGATCTCAAGCAGCATCACAATTTCCTTTGTTGTTTACTAAAAAGCTAATATTTTGGCTCCTGTGTCACACCTTAGCATATTGCTTAGATATATTTGTGCACCGAGATTGTGTTCTATTCCCCCCGCTCAACAAAGACAGAGCAGAGCGAAGCTCTCTGAGGATTCCACCTGCATGGAGAAGAAAGCATTTTCACAGTGGCAGGTATCTCAAGTTCAAATGATACTGAGACTGGAGGAGAATTGGAACTTAGTAGAACAGCAGCCGAGTGGGTGAGAATGAATCAGATATGAAAATGTCTCAAGCAATAAATTAACACACAGCATGGGGGTGATAGCTTAATCCTGTCTAGTCCAAACAGTACCTGACACCCATTATTGTTATGGTAGGTAAGCTCATTGTAACAGTACTAGAGCGAAAATGATCATCCCCCAGTGGTTTAAAGCTAGGCTGTAGGTTTGATAATGTGATTCTATAGAATAAAAAAGGAAGGAATTACACAGGTAGACTGAATATAGGTCAATCAAAGCAATTCACTTTTTTTTTTTTTTCTCTGAGAGGTTCTCACGGTAAAAATAGCACAGGATACAGAAACGTCATTGTATCAGAAATAAGTATAGGTGACCTTTCAAGTTGACCTATCGTCAAACTGACTTGGGTTCTTCAGTTATATTAAATTGCAGGTGGATTAAAACAAGAAAAATTGTAATCTAGCATGTACTGTGCAATCACAACTAAAGGGAAAACCTTTTTTAGATATGAAGTGGTAAGGGGTTAGAACCACTGTCAGGTTTATTGCTGTCTGCGTTCCCTTTTGGGAGATGTATTTCTCATCTTGTCCTGATCACCATTGTCACCTAGAATGAAAGTGACATTAAATCCAAAATTGTAAGCTGCCACTACAACAGGAATGGAGGGGAAATCTTCCAAAGGGGGAACTTCCATGATAACTCTGTAAGTGAGATTTTCCCTCACATTGGAAAGCAATCCTTTCACTTCCTTTTGAGTCTACAGTATAGATATGGATGCAAACAAAAAATGAAATAAATTTGAATCCTCACCTACTCTAGTTAAAATAAAAAAGTTTTGGCTTTAGATATACTTTAAAGAAGAACGTATTTTCCTTAGTTTTGACTTTACTTATAATTATGTTGGTTGTCAAAAAGGGAGATCCCTCCAATGATGATGACCAGTGGTGGCCCATCCATACGGGGCGCAGGGGCGCTGCCCCCCTAATCCATGTGCCCCAACCCCTAATCTACATGCAGGGCGCCGGATGTATGGATTTCGACTGTTTTTTTTAAATTTTATTTGAAGCACATGGTTAGAGCCTGAGTCTCTGAATGAATGAATGAATGAATGAATGAATGACTTGTATAGCTCTGAAAATGTGAACTGAATCGCCTCAAGGCGCTTGGTCCGTCCTGTGGGTCCAGCTTGTTAGAAGAGGTAGGTCTTGAGTTTCTTCCTGAAGGCCTGATGGTTTTCTTCCATAAGGATGTTGGTCGGTAGAGTGTTCCATAGCCGTAGTCCTTGGACTGTGAATCTTCTTTCTCCCTTTTGATTTGTAGCGGGATTTGGGAACATGGAGGAGGTTTTGGTGGGTGTATCGAAGACTGCGATTAGGTACGTAGCGTTTTATTTTCTCGCATAGGTATTGAGGCGCGTTTCCAATCTCTAATTGGCTTCAAAAAAAGGGTGGGCTCAGGGGCTCAGAACACTGTGGGGATCTCTGCCTTCCCATCCATCTCCCAGAATATTGAGTACCAGCCACCACTGAAGATGACATATACAGCAATAAAAAAAACTAGAGCAGGATAGGGTCCAAAACACTATCAGGTTTGCATTGTTGTTCTTGTAGGAATAGCTCTCCTCACTTTCTGTTCTTGTGACATTCCATCAAAGCAATAAAGCACAGTAGGTATATGTCTCTACAGTAGGTGGCAGAGGCAAATAGGCAACTTTTTTTCTGAACAATTATGGGCCACGCTTTTTTTCCCATCATCAGTAGAAATAAGCTCTTCATATCAGGTTAGCCACATTATTATTATGCTTATTGGTAATTATATAGCGCCAATAGTTTGTGCAGCAATTTACAACGTTAGGGCAGACAGTACAGTTACAATACAATTCAGTACTGGAGGAATCAGAGGGCCCTGCTTGTTAGAGCTTACATATTATCACAGTTTTCTAAGCAAGGTTAGGCCAAGAAAATAAGAAAATGTCCTGTGTAAAGAAAAGGATCCTAGCAAATGGATGTTACTTAAAGTGGAGCTCCACCCAAAAGGGGAAGCTCTGTTTGTCTGCCTCCTCCCCTCTTCCGCTGCCACATTTAGCACCTTTGGGGGAGGGGGGAGTGGGTACCTGGTTTTGACAGGTATGCGCTCCCACTTCCGGCTTAGTTCGCAGCAGTGAACTAAGCCAGAATTCGCCCATCCTATATAAATAACCTCAAAAATTAGGATTTTATGGGCAATAAAAAATATACATAAATTATGCAAAAAATTGTATTTATTTGTAGAAAATTGTTAAAAATTTCTCATGTTGAAATTACAACACATCATTGAAGCATTTTAGACTTGACACATTTTGTCAAATAAAAATTACAGACGTTGCACATAAACTATTTTAGACCATCAAGTGGTAGTCCTAGCCTACTTGCTGCTCCTTTTACTTGAGATTTCTAATAAGGAACACTGCCGAGAGGGATATCCAACGCGTTTCAAAATTATGTTGTAAATCTTCTTCAGGGGATAATACGAATTCGCTCATCCTTCCCCCGCAGCCGGCCCATTCACAAAGTACAGCACTAAACGCTCATGAGCATAAGGGAACTGGCTGTGAAGCCGCAAGGCTTCACTGCCGAATTCCCATAGTCGAGATGACAGAGCCAGTATTTGTAGCTGCTAACTTTTAATTTTTTGGGGGGTGGCTGGAGCTCTGCTGGCTCAAATGATGGAAGTCAGGCCCTAGGGACGGAGAGTTAGAGGATAACTTCCCAGTGTAGACACAAATCAAATAGGACCTGAAAGGATTTTAGCAGCTTCATTTAAATATAGCAAATATTGCATTTGCCTATTAAAAAGCAACAAGACATTCAAGTGTAATGGAGAGGACTGTGCTTCAGTTGTTTTCTTGTCATCCTTCAGGATTACTGTCTTATGCACGAAGGGTTTCCCATTTTTATGTTTAGTTTTAGATTACAAACTCTTGATTGGACTAGAACTGAATTATATAATCTGTCCATCCAAACAAAAAAACAATAATCCAATGACCTGTTCTCTGGGCCTCAAACTATGATGTTTGCATGATGGGTAAAAGCAATCTCAGCATGATTCATCCCGGCCATGCCCCCAACATCTTACCCCCTGCCCCCAGGGTGTGCGGCTGGGCTATCTCTTCCTATTTCTGCAGTGTGCTTTGGGTCTGGACGGACCTCTCCTCAACCTGTACCCTCACTAGCCAGCAGCATTCAACTTATCAGACCTTGATAGCCTCAATGGTCCGTAGCACTGACCATAAAACAGAAAGTATGCCAGGCTTCACATTGCATGACTCCAGATCAACTTTCTTGGCAAATATTCTGCAAATCTGCTGCAAGTTTTGGTTCAGTTATGTTGTGTAATAGTCATCCCACCACAGGGGGGCACTGTGGCTGAATTCCCATGCTGTAGACTTGCAGTGCTCTTGCTGTAGACTCACCACTGCAAATTTACTCTTGTAATAGACTTGCCACGCAAATTTGCTACAAATTGGAAAAGTGACAACTAGTACTTGTGCTTCAAGTGCTCTGCAAGTGTACAACCTGTCAGTGAAAATGTGCAGAAAGTTACCAGACTTACAATTCAAAGCTGCCATAGAACATTTAAAAATGATCAAAAGAATCATGTATTTTGTGGTCCTCAATAAACATGGCCCTAAAAATATGCTACCTTGACATTTGGGGGTCTCAAATCAGCATAGGTCAGGCATGTCTGGTCTAGTGAATTGAAAGAAAAAGATTGTTACAAAGATAACAGCCAACTGTGGTATTTTATATGGTAGATATATTTTTCAAAAACAATTCTAAACTAGTTAAAATAAAAAAACAAGAAATTGAGAAAAAAACATAAACAATACATACAGTCTCTAAAGATTTCTACAAATGACAGCTATGTTCCACTTCCATTGCCTAACTCTACTCCACATTTCTGCAGCGCTGATTATTAATACTGGCTCAGTCACATTTAGATATTCTTTCATTTACATTAGACATGTGCATTTCCGAAAAATTTGTTTGTTTTCATTTTCGTTTTTTTTTTTTGTTTTTCGTTATGATCGCAATTCGTAAATTCATAAATTCTAAAATTAAAAAATTTGTAAATTCCTAAATTCGCAAATTTGAAAATTCATTAATTCATAAATTCAAAAATTCAAAAATTAGAAAGAAAATCTGAAAATTTTAAAGAATAACTAAGTAACTAATAATAACTAACTATTAAATTATTATTATTGGAATTTCCTTTCAAATTTGGCTGTTAGTGAACGTAACGAATATGAATTTATCCAAAGTTACAAATTATCCAAGAATTAATTAATAATAAATGATAATAATAAAAATTTTTATTATTATTATTGTTATTTATTATTATTAATTCGTTACGTTACACTCATTTAGATACGGCATTCGTTATTTCAGATAAGTCGCAACTTTGGATACATTCCTATTCGTTACGTTCACTAACAGCCAAATTTGAAAGGAAATTCCAATACCTATAATTTAATAGTTAGTGATAGTTAAGTTATTATTAGCTAGTTATTATTTCAGATTTTCGAATTTTCAGATTTTCGAATTTATGAATTTACAAATTTTCGAATTTAGGAATTTTCGAATTTACAAATTTTCGCATATTCGAATTTACAAATATTCGGAAAAATTCGTTAAACTTGTTTTCGTTAATTCGGATATTTCTGAATTAACTAAATTGTCGAAATTTTGTTAAAAAACAACTTCGGAATGAAAGGAATTGCACATGTCTAATTTACATGGTAATATCCCTGGACAAGCCACAACCTTCCACATAACAGTACATGTTAAAGGACTATTCCACTTTATTTTCCACAATTACCTTTCACATTTTCTAATATCTTAAAGCAAACCTGTCAGCCACTTTGAAGTTTTATAAACGTCAGGACATGTGTTATGTTCATGCTCGTTCCAGGTCAGTGACTCACTAAGCAATGAACTAAACATAAGGATGACAGCCCTGGCTTATGTGGCTTCAAAACAAGGTCAGCAATGGCTGCTTCTGTATTCATATCCCTGCAGGTTGTTTTTAAACATGGCACAGTTTTCAATGTAGGAAGCCCAGGACTGTCTATCTTTGGCAAAGGTCTTTTGGCATTGAAAATAACGGACAGTCATTAGATGTCACTTATTCAAAATCCCTAACCTACTGCCTGTCACTGATCCCTCTTCCTAACTGAAACCTTAACATTATACACCTGACCCCTAGTACCTACCCTTCCATGTAATCTAACATCTAAAATGAACCTTTAATTCCTAAAGCCTAATTTACATTACATGTTAAAATGTATCTGGATAAACTGAATAGTGTGCAGAAAGCTGAAATGTACAGGTCTTACTGTTCTATCCCAGATGGCAAGGATAACTTGCCACAAAATTGTGTCAGTGTTGAATTGTAAGTCTTGTAACTTGCTGCACATTTTCACTAAAAAGTTGTACACTTGCAGACCACTTGAAGCAGAAGTTCTAGTTGACAATTTTTCAATTTGTAGTAAATTTGCATGGCAAGTCTCTAGCGAGAGCAAAGTTGCAGTGGTGAGTCTACAGC
This sequence comes from Lithobates clamitans, assembly GCA_037952925.1. Lineage (NCBI taxonomy): Eukaryota > Metazoa > Chordata > Amphibia > Anura > Ranidae > Lithobates > Lithobates clamitans. The sequence continues at coordinate 6,605,335 of JBBGZY010000103.1, read as the reverse complement.
AAGAGCTCTGCAAGTGTCAGAAACCATGAATCAGACTGAGACAGAAGTACAGTTAAATCACACTTGTTTCATAATAAAAAAAAGGCAAACAGAGTAAACATAATCAAAATTTTTATCATTTTGTTCCCACCAATAGAGATTTATTTTGGTGGTATTTGATCACCTCTGGGAATGCCTGCCAATCAGTGATGCCTATTGTGGGCACTGATTGGCATCCATTGTGGGAACTGATTGGCATCCCTGGTGGTCTAGGGTGGCATACCTGGTGGTGACATCCCTGGTGGTCCTGGTGGCATCCCTGGTGGTCCAGTGTGGGCATCCTCGGGGGGCTGCGCTGATAATCAATCAGCACAGACCCCCCATGTCAGAGGAACAGCCGATAGGCTCTCCTCTACTCATGTCTGACAGATGTGAGTGAGGAAAAGCCGATCAGCGGCTCTTCCTGTTTACATCATGATCAGCCATGATTGGACACGACTGATCACGTGGTAAAGAGTCTCTGTCAGAGACCCTTTACCTAGATCGGAGTTGCGGTGTGTCAGACTGTCGGCAGTTTCCGGGGGCGCACAGTGGCTTGATATCCTGGTGACGACATATGACGTCCGGTCAGAATATCGAAACCACTTTGCCGCCGTCATTTTGCTATATGGCGGGTGGCAAGTGGTTAAGGTCCCTAACTCATATTCACACAGTAGGGCTAATTTAGACAGGAGTCTATCAACCTGTCAGCATATCTTTGGAGTGTGGGAGGTAACCAGAGGAAACCCACGCAGGCAGAACATGTAAACTCCAGGCAGGTAGTGTCTTGGTTGGGATTTGAACTGGTGAGCCTAGTGCTGCTTAGCTTAATCCCTTAGCCACTGTGCTGCCCCAAGCTGTTATCTTAAAGATCCATACTGATGTACTGGTGATATACTGTATGCACCCACCTATTTCTTGCCATTTCCAGGAGCATGTGCAATGGAAATATTATTAATGACAATTTTTTTAATGTTGTGGAGTTGGAGCCACAATAAGCGACAGGGAGCAGAAGCAAAGTATCTCTGCATAGTGGCAAATAAAAACTAGGAGGCGTGATTGGACCCAGGCTCATGCTATTTAATAGCAAGCAACAGGCAAAAACTAAACAAGTAATGAATGTGTGACTCCACTCTTGGTTTTCGAACATGGCTTGTGTAGTCTTTGTGGAAATACAACCCTGGCTAATGCCAGGACTGATCTCCCAAGGCCAAAAGCTGCTGATCCATTTTAACGGTCTTTAAATTATGCTAACAGCCTCTCCCCTTGCTTCCTTACTTTTTTTTATACTACTGCCGACAAGAAACCAGAGCAGCACATCTAACTGACATTTCAATAACTTTAGCAGGTGTACACGCGAATAAAGCATATTTCACTGAGCATTATGCACTATATTTTATTCTAAAGTCAGGTAGGGAGAAAAGTTAATTTGCAATTAAATCTAAGGCCAGATGGCAAAGAAAATGAGCCTAGTCCTATTTGTATACCTGGGGTAATTTCCATTTAACTGATCCTAAAGCAAATAATTGCCTGAATTAATGCAGCTCCTAATCAGAATTCAGGAACAAAAGGCAACGGATCTTATGTTCAATTTACATTACTTAGATTTCATCACTTTTGTTTGCAGTGGACTTAAATTATAAATAATACGAAGCTTTAAAGCATCACAAGCAAGCCATATCGGCAGATACATTGTGGGGTTGAATCTGGCCTCATACCTATGTGTGCCAAACACCCAGCACTTACATGTAATGACTGCCAAGGACTCTGACCCCTGGGGCCAAAGGAATTCATTGGTCTCAGCCAATGATTCATATACCCATAAGGAACAGCAGACATTGCTTGCCAATCTTGGAAGAACAGGCCAGAATGGATTTTTTTTTCCGCCAATCACTGTTGTCCCACTGCAAGAAAATCTTCTTGTTCTGGTGATGTTCCCCGCCATTTTCTTTTACCTTTGGTGATGGGTGAATCTGCTTGAGTTTGCTCCACCAAGAGTTTGGCAAACCTGTTTCAAAGTTTGGAAAACCAGAACTTCCCATGAAAGGCTATAGGTGTCAATCTTGTTTTTATATATGAAAGCCATTGTTTGAGCTAATAGGCAAACTACTGTCGAAAGGAAATGGTAATCTGGGCACTGATATGGGGGTCATTGACCAATGCAAAAAAACAAATAAACAAATAAAAGATGCTGTACAATGGGCAGAGGGTCCATTCATGTTGATTCAAGGGCAACATTGAAAATATATCCTTCAAATATCATGCTTAGAGGAGGTCTTAAAGGGGTTGTAAAGTCTCAAGGTTTGAGTCGATCCATTCCAGCGCCGTGCACGAGCCCAGCGGCTCCAGCCGCTGTTTCCATCCTCATTGGATAGGATGATAGCAGTAGGAGCCATTGGCTGCTATCAATGAAATCCAGTGACACGGGAGAGGGGGACAGGGCTGAGTCCTGCTGCCTGTGTCAATAGACGCAGCAGCAGGATTCGGAAGCGCGCCTGCACGGGTGCCCCTATGTAAAGTGGCTCTCCATGGGGGCACCCGATAAAGAGGAGGAGCCAGGAGAAGAGGATCAGGGCTGCTCTGTGCAAAAACCTTGCACAGAGCAGCTATGTATAACATGTTTATTATTTAAAAAAACAAAAACAAACCTTTACAATCACTTTAATGCTGTACATGGTGTTATAAAATAGTAAGATTTTCACGCACATCATATACACTGGCGGTGCATATTTGGCTGTAAAATATACAGTATGTATATATATATATATATATATATATATATATATATATATATATATATATATATATATATGGCTTTTTTTCAGCGGGAACACGGGGGAACGCAGTTCCGGCACCTCCAGGACTGAATGTATGTAATGGCAAGGGGTGATGGGGGGGTGCTGCAGGGTCTGTTGATATTGGCTGCTGGGGGATCCATTGTTGTGGGAGAGGACCTATTTTTGCAGTGGGTCTAGGAGGGATCTACTGTTTAGGGAGGGGCCTATTATTGCTGGATGTTACTTAGCTCTGTATTCTCTAAAAGGGGTGGTGCTCGGAGGTGGGTAGGGGGCTGGAACCAAGGGACAGTACTCGGGGGAGAGTAGAGGGCGGAGACAAGGGGTGACTCTGAAAGAGGAGTTCCTGCACCTAGTCTCTGAGAAAAAAGCCCTGTATATATATATATATATATATATATATATATATATATATATACATACACTGAGCAAAATTATAAATGCAACTATTTTGTGTTTGCCCCTATTTATCATGAGCTGAACTCAAAGATCTACGACTTTTTCTATGTACACAAACGGCCAATTTCTTTCAAATATTGTTCACAAATCTGTCTAAATCTGTGTTAGTGAGCACTTCTACTTTGCCGAGATAATCCATCCACCTCACAGGTGTGGCTTATCAAGATGCTGATTAGACAGCATGATTATTGTGCCTTAGGCTGGTCACAATAAAAGGCCACTCTAACGCTGCATACACACGGTCGGAAATGCCGACATCAAATGTTCGATGTGAGCTTGTTGTCGGAAATTCTGACCATGTGTAGATTCCATCGGACATTTGCTGTCGAAATTTCCGACAACAAATGTTTGAGAGCTGGTTCTCAAATTTTTTTCGACAACAAAACTTGTTGTTGGAAATTCCGAGCATGTGTACACAATTCCAATGCACAAAATTCCACAAATGCTCGGAATCAAGCGGAAGAGCCGCACTGGCTATTGAACTTCATTTTTCTCGGCTCGTTGTACGTGTTGTACGTCACCTCGTTCTTGACATTCGGAATTTCTGACAACATTTGTGCGACCGTGTGTATGCAAGACAAGTTTGAGCCAACATCCGTCAGAATTAAATCCACGGTTTTGTTGTCGGAATGTCCTAACGGGTGTACGCGGCATAAGGCTGCTTTCACACTAGAGCATTGGGGGCATCGGCGATAAAGCGCTGCTATTTTTAGCGGCGCTTTACCATCGTTTTAGTGGCGCTATTCGGGCCCGCTAGCGGGGCGCTTTTAACCCTCACTAGAGGCTGAAAAAGGGTTAAAACCACCCGCAAAGCGCCGCTACAGCAAATTGATTTCAAAGGGCAGGGGCACTTTAGGAGCGGTGCATACACCGCTCCTACAGCGCAGCAAAGATGCTGCTTGCAGGACTGTTTTTACCGTCCTGCAAGCGCACCACTCCAGTGTGAAAGCACTCAGGCTTTTACACTGGAGTGAGAGGAGCGGCTCTTTACAGGCACTATGCAGGAGCTATTTTTTTTTTTTTAGGTAGCTTTAGCAGTGACACATTCTTTTTCATCAAACAGTTATAGTCCAACAGATAAAAAATGGCCAGTAGTTCAGTAGTGGCTGTCCTTACTCTTACTGATGCAGAACTGTCCTGCCACAGGTCATTTTTTATCAAGATTTAATTAAAAATTGACTGCAGATGATACAACAGTGTAACATTGACCTGCAATAGGACAATGTTAAAGCGGTAGTAAACCCTCAAAAAATCATTTAAATTTACAAATATTCCAAAAGACATCATCACTGATAAACGATTGATCACTCATTTGTTTTACAAAACGTTTCTCTTACTGTATAAAATTGTTGTGCTATCGCCGTTTATTTTGTGTCTTCGCCGGCGCCATCTGTACTGTGGGTCTTCCGCGTCTGCTGTGATAAACGCTTCTGCCCACAGTACCTATTCGTCCTGTTAATCCCGCGCATGCGCAAGATCCTCTTGGGGATGAAAATGATCAGGAACCATTGCGGGAGGTCGGGGCTGACGTCTACAACAGGAAATGATGCACAGGCATATGTCCGGCCGGGTCTCGAGTTGCCGGATTTTAGCGATGTTACGGCGCATGCGCTTGTGACGTCATTCAGCGAAAAAATTGCAATAACACAGGAAGGAAGCAGGTAGGCAAAAAATAGATAATTGCAATAGCTCGGGGATGTTGGGAGCCATGATAGGATTTAAGGTATGAAATTTGAGTATACAACCACTTTAAATAGCAAGCCTAGGTTTAAATTTACTAGAGACAAAGAGCAAAGGTTGATCTTTTGCCACTAGAATTAGGATACTGCAGAAGATACAACAGTTTTAATTAGGGATGGTAGGTGGATGGGTGATGCTTGTTTGACAGTAGGTATGTCAGAAACCATGAAATCAGACAGAAGTACAGTTAAATCACACTTGTTTAATAATAAAAGTAAAAAGAACAAACGTAGTCAAAACATAGCCAAAGTTCGGTAACTGGAACTGATAGTCAGCCAAGCCAGAAGTCAGGGATCAATGTAGTGGAACAACAAGCAGGATCTGGAGCCAGAAGGGATGTCAGCAAAGCAAGTCCTGAACAGGATTGCAGGAGATAGTTTCTGTGATGTTGACCAAGGCGAAGGCAGAGCTCCTCTGGACGGCTTAAGTAGGCAGGACTGATGAGCAGGAAATCATCAACAGCTGAGTAACTATGGAGAGATGGGAGCTGGCAATTAGTCGACAGCTGAGCGGCCATCTCAGAGAAGGAAGGGCTGAGCCCGGCCCTGACAGTAGGAGGCCCACTAGAAGGTGTTGTGGAGTCTTACTCTGAGCACACACGGAACAGGCAGCTATGAAGGCGGTTACATCAGCACATAGACTAGGCCACCAGAATTGTTGGGAAATGGCCCAAAAGAGTTGATTCTTCCCAGGGTGACCAGCAGCCTTGGGAGAATGGAAAGTCTGGAGCACGGCAGTATGGAGGCTCTCTGGGACAAAGCAGCGGTCACAAGGTTTCTCAGGAGGAGCATGGAGCTGAGCAGCAAGAATTTTGTCACCCAAAGGAGAAGTGAGACTGCTGCGAACCGTAGCCAGAATACGATCAGGAGGAATCACAGGAACCGGGACGGACTCCAACTTGGAAGTGCAGGAAAATTGTTGTGACAAGGCGTCAGCCCTTACATTCTTAGTACCGGGTAAGAATGAGACAATGTAATTGAAACTGGACAAGAAAAGAGCCCTTCTGGGAGAGAGGTATTTAGCCTCAGACAAGAATGTGAGATTCTTATGGTCAGTAAGAATGAAAACCGGCACAGTGGTACCTTCAAGGAGATGTCTCCATTCTTCCAGGGCTAAAATAATCGCCAACAGCTCTCTGTCACCAATCTCTTAATTGTACTCCGCAGGGTGACAATTTCTTGGAAAAGTAGCCACAAGGATGCATAGCGCTCTCAGTGGTAGGACATTGAGACAGAAGGGCGCCAACACCAGTCTCAGAAGCATCAACCTCAAGGATAAAAGATAACGTAGGATCAGGATGTGCCAACACAGGAGCAGAAACAAAGGCAGCCTTGAGACTCTCAAAGGCCTTAATGGACTCCGGAGACCAACTCTGTGGGTTACCGTCCTTTCTGGTCATATCAGTCAGGGGCTTGACTAGAGATAAGAAGCTATGAATAAACTTCTGATAATAGTTAGCAAAGCCCAGGAAACGCTGCAGAGGAAGTAAACCCACGGGTCGGGGCCATGGTAGAACTGCCGAAAGTTTCTCTGGGTCCATCGAAAAACCAGCAGTGGAAATTACATAACCCAGGAATATAACCTGTTCACGATGGAACTTGCACTTCTCCAGTTTACAATAGAGATTGTTCTGAAGCACACGACAGACATCTGTGTGGTGGCTCTCCAGGGACTTGGAAAATATGAGGATATCATCAAGATAAACCATCACAAATAACTGCAACAAATCTCAGAGGACAGTTAATAAATTCCTGGTAAACTGCGTGACACACACCAAAAGGCATTAAGAGGTACTCCTAATGGCCTGGTCTGGTATTAAACGCAGTTTTCCACTCGTCACCCTCCTTAATCCTCACGAGATTGTATGCCCCTCTCAAATCAAGCTTCGTGAAAACCATTGCTCCCTTAAGGCGGTCAAATAACTCCATAGTCAATGGAATCGGATAGGCATTTTTAATCGTGAAATGATTGAGACCCCTATAATCAATACATGGTCTCAGTTCATCACTCTTCTTCTTCACAAAGAAGAAACCAGCACCAGCGGAGAAGAGGATTGGCAGATGAATCCTTGAGTAAGTGCGTCTGCAACATACTTCTGAGGTGCACAGGACCTTGGCTACCTTCTGGAAGCATGTCTCACTGCATTGTGGTGACCAGGAGAGACTCTCAGCATGGAGCCAATCAAACGAGGGGTTGTGCCTCTGTAACCAAGGATAACCAGTGGAAACTTAGGTGAGGAAATAAACTTGGAATTGGATTATCTCATGGTAAAGAGCCCCTATGGCCATGGACAACGGAACCATCTCACGAGTCACATGGGCAGGCTGTAGAGGTCTCCCATCAAGAGCCTCAATGGCAAGTGTAGTGTCATGCAGCTGCAGCGGAATTGAGTGCTTCGATACAAAGGCAGCATCAATGAACAGACCTGCAGCCCCAGAGTCATTTAGAGCCTGTATCTCGACGGACAACTCAGCCCAAGAAAGGGTGACCGAAACCAGGGGTTTATCCTTCTGGATAACTGGGGATGAAACAACGTCAGGCCAAGGCTCTCTCAGAAAGCAAAGATATCACGAAACCTTGAAGAGGTAATACTCGAGGCGGGTGCCTGCAGCAGGGTTTGTCTGCAACATAGGTTGTATCGGGGCAGCCACAGTGGGAGATTCCAGGTGAGCCGTGCAATTCAGGAGCATTTGTAGCGCCATGGAAAACTGATCCATGCGGTGATCTAATTCATCCAATCTGGAAAAAATATTACCAACAAGTGTATTGACTGCATCTTCTGAATTCATGGCCTTCGCCTATGGTCAGAAACCATGAAATCAGGCCGATGCAGAAGTACAGTTACATCACACTTGTTTAATAATAAAAGTAAAAAGAACAAACATAGTCAAAACATAGTCAAAGTTCAGTGACCGGAACAGATAGTCAGCCAAGCCAGAAGTCAGGGATCAATGTAGTGGAACAGCAAGCAGGATCTGGAGCCAGAAGGGATGTCAGCAAAGCAAGTCTTGAACAGGATTGCAGGAGATAGTTTCTCTGATGTTGACCAAGGCGAAGGCAGAGCTCCTCTGGACTGGACGGCTTAAGTAGGCAGGACTGATGAGCAGGATATCATCAACAGTTGAGTAACTATGGAGAGATAGGAGCTAGCAATTAGTCGACAGCTAAGCGGCCAGCTCAGAGAAGGAAGGGCTGAGCCCAGCCCTGACAATGTACCCCTGAACATTGTCTAGGATTCTCATATTACTCATATTAATGACCCTATGCTAGAGAACTGTAAGTCATATCTAAATGCATCTAAATGGAATTAATATAGTCGCATGGCCCCATCACTTATTGTTTCTTAATGTATATTTTTCTGCTTACAGTGAATACCTTGTACAGTAAAGTAAAAAGTCTCCTGAAAAAGCCCATTTTCTGGCAAAACATGTCAAGAAATTATTGTTGTACAGTATACAAGGATTGCATATAATCTTGTTCTTTTGGAAAAAAATATTTTAATAAGGATGTATTTGATTTAATGTGAACAATGGTGAAGCTGCTACATACAAATATGACCAATATTCAAAACGTGCTATAATAAAATGTAGCGCTAAAATGAACAGAAAATACAGACAAATAATGGGTTCAGTGGGTTCAACTCACTGAGACAAAAAAGAAAAAAAAAAGATGAATGTATACAATTCCGTGACTACAGTGTATTTAAACAGATCGAACAGGCTTAGAGATCCAAGAAGGAAGTTGTCGTCCAGGGAACCCCGGATCTCGAGGGGCATCCCCTCTCCGCTCCACCGATCAGGATGAGGATCACCAATCCGGAAAGGACCATGGAGGAAAGATGAAATATCCAAATCAATTCTTAGATGTGCAAGTCTGTTGTTTTTCAACAGAACAAGCAGTTCAGCTCCCCGTGGTCCTTCCTGGATTGGTGATCCTCATCCTGATCGGTGGAGCGGAGAGGGGATGCCCCTCGAGATCCGGGGTTCCCTGGATGACAACTTCCTTCTTGGATCTCTAAGCCTGTTCGATTCGGTGTCGCTGGCATCCGAATCCACCCTCTCCTGTAAGAGTCTTCCATCGGTTTCTTATTCGAGATTTTCATGCCGATGAAACACAGACCTGAAGATTTCCCATTCACTTTGGATTCACTTTCATTCTTCATTATGGGACTTTTTTTCACTTATTCACATCATGGCTCAGTTTAAATACACTGTAGTCACGGAATTTTATACATTCATCTTTTTTTTTTTTTTCTTTTTTGTCTCAGTGAGTTGCATCCACAGATTATCACATTATTTGTCTGTATTTTTTGTTCATTTTAGCGCTACATTTTTTTATAGCACGTTTTGAATATTGGTCATATTTGTATGTAGCAGCTTCACCATTGTTCATTGGGTTAGCGCAGTGTTATTTACACTTTGTATTTGATTTAATGTATCCAATAAAATGTGTTATATTTTAAATATTTTATTTTATATTTTAAATATGATGGTAGTATATTATTTTTGTCTGGCGCCTTAAAAGTCCCTGTAACAGGGATTCTGGGTTCCACGGGCCCTCCCGTCACTGTCCCCATTCCTTATTTCTCTAATATCGCCATGTCTAGTTAACCCCAACATAGCCCAACTTTCACAAGAAACTATGATGACATTATATAGCGGAAAATGTTGTGATCCATAGTCTTCCATGACAGCATCATAATCACATGATTGGCTGTAAAAATGCCAACTCAGCATCGGTAGAAAACATTTGACATAAGTGGCAGCTATAACCAGTCACAGATGACATACCAACAGCTTCCAACACCCAGCAGTGCTCATGTGTTTAGTTAACCCCAACACAGCCCAACTTTCACAAGAAACTGTGATGATAATATGTAGTGGTGAAAGTAGTGATCCATAGTGTTCCACAACAGCATCATAATTATTGTTATTATTATACAGGATCTATATAGCGCCAACAGTTTGGGCATCGCTTTACAGCGTTATAATCACACGATCGGCTGGGAAATGCCAACTCAGCATCAGTAGAAATCATTTGACATAAGTGACAATTATAGCAAGTCACAGATGACATATCATCTGCTTGAGCATTCATGTATGTTTTTATGCGACTCCAAAGAAAGAATTTTACAGTGAAAAGTAACAAGAACAGTTCCTGTGCCAAATCCAGAAATGTCTTAGCACTGTATTAATCAATCAATTTACACCCCTGTCTTTGCCCCTAACACCCACAAAAACAGTTCTCAAGCTGTTCCTAATTACACACTGTTGAAGGGATACCACATCGGGGCATAGCTTTAGGATTTTTTTTTATTTCATAAATCATGTTTGGAATCTTACATTTCAATAGTGGGATTAGGGGGAAAAAAAAAATCATATGGACATTATTTTTATTCACACTTATTAAATATTTTATACTTATTTTCTACCAAATAGTTGTTTTCTTATATGTGAGCTTTTAAGCATTGTACATCTGGGCTGCGGAAAGGTTCTGCAATGCCGTAATTATCATGGGAATAACATGTCCAGCTTCATGGTCCATTCAATAGCAGTTACCGGCATATTGTAGGAATGCTTCTACCAAGTTAGTTGTTAAAATTTTTACAACTATTGCTCTAAATCATTCATGATGGAGAAGAATGTGCGAGAGATTGTGCTGCTACTCGGCATGGGTGTCTGTTAACAGACAAGAAGACACTGCATGAAGACTATCATTGATGGAAATGATAAACAATGGTGAATCTGTGCTCTGTCTTATACTATAGGCAGTCTATGGGGTTTGCAATTATTGCTTTCCAAACATCTCCAGGAAAATATATAAAAATACAATTTACTGCATTAGAGCTTAATTTAAAATCAAATACAGGCAGTCCCCGGGTTACAAACAAGATAGGGTCTGTAGGTTTGTTCTTAAGTTGAATTTGTTTGTAAGTCGGAACAGGTACGTGTATATATATTTTTTTTAATCTCACCTAGGGTAATTACCTGCAATACATCTTTAACCGCTTACCGACCAGCCGCCGCAGTCGCACTGCGGCAACATGGCTCGGCTGCGCGAATCGCCGTCATGTTACGTCACTTCTATTAGTGGCCACTAGGGGCGCGTGCCCACTGCTTGTCCCCGAAGCTGATGCCAGTGTCATCGCAACCGCGAACGCTCGTGACACGGCGAGAACCGGGATCTCTGTGTGTAAACAAAGAGATCCCGGTTCTCTGAGGGGAGAAGAGACAGATCGTCTTTTCATACAAAGTATGAACACCGATCTATCTCTTCCCCTAGCTAGTCCCATCCCCCTTCAGTTAGAACACACACGAGGGAACACGGTTAACTGCTTGATCGCCCCCTAGTGTTAACTCCTTCACTTCCGGTGACATTTTTACACTAATCAATGCATTTTTATAGCACTGATCGCTGTATTAATGCCAATGGTCCCAAAAATGTGTCAAAATTGTCTGATGTATCCGCCATAATGTCGCTGTTATGATAAAAATCGCAGATCGCCGCCATTACTAGTAAAAATAATAATAATAAAAATGCTATAAATCTATCCCCTATTTTGTAGACACTATAACTTTTGCGCAAATTTATTGCGATTTTTATTACCAAAAAAATGTAGAAGAATACATATCGGCCTAAAATGAGGAAAAATTTGCTTTTTAAAAAAAAAAAAATTGAGATATTTATTATAGCAAAAAGTACAAAATATTGTGTTTTTTTTTCAAAATTGTCGCTCTTTTTTTGTTTATAGCGCAAAAAATAAAAACTGCAGAGGCAATCAAATACCACCAAAAGAAAGCTCTATTTGTGGGAAAAAAAGGACGTCAATTTTGTTTGGGTGCAGGGTCGCACGACCGCGCAATTGTCAGTTAAAGCAACGCAGTGCCGAATCGCAAAAAAATGCTCTGGTCATTCAGCAGCCAAATCTTCCGGGGCTGAAGTGGTTAACCTCTTATGGTGAGAGGAAGATGGCGATCTTGTGTAAGCAGAAACACAGATCTCTGTTTTCCTCCAGTCACAGCATCCCCCCCCCCCCAGTTAGAAAGCACTCCCTAGGAGCAAAAAAAGGGAAAGGTATGTGGCGCTAACTCAGCTGAATTAAAAAATAGAATAGAAATATAGTCAATAAATCTAAACATGCAATAAATCCTAACAATAAATAGCACTAAATGGCCATGCTAAACTAAATGATGAAAAATAAAGTGCACAAATAACTTCAACATACGCAACAATATAAGTGTCAGATTGCAATGATAACTTTAATGCTCTAGAGTGATAAAAGTGCAAACATATAGTCCAATAAAAAAAAACTTCAAGTGACAGTTTATATGGAAAAAAGTGCATGTGCAAAGTAGTCAACCAAAAATTCCACTTCATCCAATTGCTTTCACCATCGGATGTGCGCCACTCATTTGCCCCAGCCTCTCACCTCACAAGAAGACCCCTACAGGTCGAGTCAGGCCCCTGTATGAATAGACACTGGATCCTCATCAATTGATCAGCTCCCACAGATATCCACAACAATCCGGGACCAAGGAGGATTTCAGGCTCATCCAATGAGGTGTTATCATGCAATAAAGAAGGGGTGCTCCATAGTGTAGTATTTCAATACACTTTAATAAAAATCGAGTAGTAACTTACAGTTCAGAATGATCAATACAGCTTAGTACAGGGATCCTCAAACTACGGCCCTCCAGCTGTTGCAGAACTACACATCCCATGAGGCATTGTAAAACTCTGACATTCACAGACATGGCTAGGCATGATGGGAATTGTAGTTCCTGAACAACTGGAGGGCCATAGTTTGAAGACCCCTGGCTTAGTAAGAGAATTTCTGGTCTCGGCCGCAACTGGAAGTGACGACATCCAGCTCCCCTCTGACGCGTTGCGTCACTGAACACGTGACTTCATCAAAGGATAACGTGCTCCCTAGTAGCACACTTAACCCTTTGATTGACCCTGATGTTAACCCCTTCCCTGCCAGCGTCATTAGTACAATGTCAGTGCATATTTTTTAGCACTGATCACTGAACTTGTGTCACTGGTCCCAAAAAAGTGTCAGTTTGGTGTCCGATTTGCCAGCCCCAATGTCGCAGTCCTGCTAAAAATCGCTAATCAACGCCATTACTAGTAAAATAAATAAATAACTAAAAACTCCATAAAAATATCCCATAGTTTGTAGACGCTATAACTTTTTGCACAAACCAGTCAATATTCTCTTATTGGGATTTTTTACCAAAAGTACGTAGCAGAATAAATATTGGCCTACATTGATGAATAAATTAGATTTTTAATTTTATTTTATTGGGAATGTTTTATAGTAGAAACTAAAAAATGTCACCTTTTGCTGCTATCACAGCTCCAAGTCGCTTTGTATAAGTCTCTATGAGCTTGCCACATTCTACCACTGGGATTTTTGCCCATTTCTCCTTGCAAAACTGCTCCAGCTCCTTCAAGTTGGATGGTTTGCGCTTGTGAACAGCAATCTTTAAGCCTGACCACAGATTTTCTATTGGATTGAGGTCTGGGCTTTGACTAGGCCATTGCAACACATTTACATGTTTCCCCTTAAACCACTCAAGTGTTGCTTTAGCAGTGTGTTTGGGGTAATTGTCCTGCTGGAAGGTGAACCTCCGTCCTAGCCTCAAATCACACACAGAGTGGTACAGGTTTTGCTCAAGAATATCCCTGTGTTTACCACCATCCACCTTTCCCTCAACTCTGACCAGTTTCCCAGTCCCAACTGCTGAAAAACATCCCCACAGCATGATGCTGCCACCACCATGTTTCACTGTGGGGATGGTGTTCTTTGGGTGATGTGATGTGTTGGGTTTGCGTCAGACATAGTGTTTTCTTTGATGGCCAAAAAGTTCAATTTTAGTCTCATCAGACCAGAGCACCTTCCTCCATACATTTTGAGAGTCTCCCACAGCCCTTTTCGCAAACTCAGAACGTGCCATTTTGTTTTTTGCTGAAAGTAATGGCTTTCTTCTGGCCACTCTGCCATAAAGCCCAACTCTATGGAGAGTACGGCTTATTGTCGTCCTATGTACAGATACTCCAGTCTCTGCTGTGGAACTCTGTAGCTCCTCCAGGGTTACCTTAGGTCTCTGTGCTGCCTCTCTGATTAATGCCCTCCTTGCCCGGTCCGTGAGTTTTGGTGTGCGCCCGTCTCTTGGCAGGTTTGCTGTTGTGCCATGTTCTTTCCATTTGGTTATGATAGATTTGATGGTGCTCCTAGGGATCATCAAAGATTTGGATATTTTTTTATAACCTAACCCTGACTTGTACTTCTCAACAACATTGTCCCTTATTTGTTTGGAGAGTTCCTTGGTCTTCATGGCAGTGTTTGGTTAGTGGTGCCTCTTGCTTAGGTGTTGCAGCCTCTGGGGCCTTTCAAAAAGGTGTGTATATGTAATGACAGATCATGTGACACTTAGATTGCACACAGGTGGACATCATTTCACTAATTATGTGACTTCAGAAGGTAACTGGTTGCACCAGAGCTTTTTATGGGCTTCATAACAAAGGGGGTGAATACATACGCACATGCCAATTATCCATTTTCTATTTCTGAAAAATAGTTTTATGTATATATTTTTCTAATTTTACTTCACCAACTTAGACTATTGTGTTCTGATCCATCACATATAATTCAGATAAAAAAAACATTGAACTAAAGGCTGTAATGTAATAGGTAAAAAGCCAAGGGGGTGCCTTATTGCAAAAAATTACCTGGTCATGAAGGGTGTGAAACCTTCCCGGGGCTGAAGTAGTTAAAGCCCAAGGCACTGCATTGGTTTAAAAGGAAGCCAACTGGTCTCCTACATATTTCTTAAAAAATCATCTTAGTTCTTAATTAATTCTTAAGAAAATCCTCCTATTGAAAACTAGCTCATTAATGTTAGTTAATGTTTTATATATATATATTCTATATTAATATATATATATATATATATATATATATATATATATATACACACACACACACTCTATTTTCAAAAGTATTGGGACACCTGCCTTTACACGCACATGAACTTTTATGGCATCCCAGCCTTATGCCCCGTACACACGGTCGGATTTTCCGATGGAAAATGTGTGATAGGACCTTGTTGTTGGAAATTCCGACCGTGTGTAGGCTCCATCACACATTTTCCATCGGAATTTCCGACACACAAAGTTGGAGAGCAGGATATAAAATTTTCCGACAACAAAATCCGTTGTCGGAAATTCCGATCGTGTGTACACAAATCCGACGGACAAAGTGCCACGCATGCTCAGAATAAATAAAGAGATGAAAGCTATTGGCCACTGCCCCGTTTATAGTCCCGACGTACGTGTTTTACGTCACCGCGTTCAGAGTGATCGGATTTTCCGACAACTTTGTGTGACCGTGTGTATGCAAGACAAGTTTGAGCAAACATCTGTCAGAAAAAATCCTAGGATTTTGTTGTCGGAATGTCCGAACAAAGTCCGACCGTGTGTGCGGGGCATTAGTCCGTAGGATTCAATATTGAGTTGGCCCACCCTTTGCTGCTATAACAGCTTCAACTCTTCTGGGAAGGCTGTTCACGAAGTTTAGGAGTGTGTCTATGGGAATGTTTGACCATTCTTCCAGAAGCGCATTTGTGAGGTCAGGCACTGATGTTGGACAAGAAGGCCTGGCTCGCAGTCTCCACTTAAATTCATCCCAAAGGTGTTCTGTCTGGTTGAAGTCAGGATTCTGTGCAGGGCAGTCAAATTCCTCCACCCCAAACTCGCTCATCCATGTCTTTATGGACCTTGCTTTGTGTACTGGTCCAAATCATTTGGTGGAGGGGGGATTATAGTGTGGGTTTGTTCTTCAGGGGTTGGGCTTGGCCCCTTAGTTCCAGTGAAGGGAACTCTTAAGGCATCAGCATACCAAGACATTTTGGACAGTTCCATACTCCTAACTTTGCTGGAACACTTTGGGGATGGCCCCTTCCTGTTGCAACATGAATGTGCACAAAGCAAGGTCCATAAAGACATTGATGAGCGACTATGGGGTGGAGGAACTTGACTGGCCTGCACAGAGTCCTGACCTCACCCCGATAGAACACCTTTGGGATGAATTAGAGCGGAGTCTGCGAGCCAGACCTTCTCGTCCAACATCAGTGCCTGACCTCACAAATGCGCTTCTGGAAGACGTTGGTCCTTTAAGTAGCATCAGCAGGCGTGCACGCCGCATGACGTAAGAACTAATGCACGTGCCTGGCGGCCGCGATGTCCGCCGGCAACCGCGATCGCTCCTGAGAGAGAGAGAGGGAGAGGAGAGGAATCTGCTGTTTTAAGTGATTAGAAGCAGCGATGTCTCTCTACTCCCAGTCACTACACTCCCCACACAGTTAGAAACACCTCCCTAGGACACATTTAACCCCTAGTAGTAACCCCTTCCCTGCCAGTGACAGTTATACAGTGATCAGTGGCTATTTTTAGCTCTGATCGCTGTATAAATGTCAAAGGTCCCAAAAAAGTGTCAAAAGTGTCCGATCTGTCCACTGCAATGTCACAAAAAATTGCAGATCGCCACCATTACTAGTAAAAAAAAGGAAAAAATTTTAAAAATGCCATAAATCTATCCCCTATAACTTTTGCGCAAACCAATCAATATTCGCTTATTGCAATTTTTTTAACCAAAAATATGAGGAAGAATACATATTGGCCTAAACTGATGAAAAAAATTGTTTTTTAAAACTTTTTTTGCGATATTTATTATAGCAAAAAGTTAAAAAAAAAATAGGTGATCAAATACCACCAAAAGAAAGCTCTATTTGTGGGAAAAAAGGACATCAATTTTGTTTGGGTACAACGTTGCAATTGTCAGTTAAAGCAACGCAGTACCGAATCGCAAAAAATGGCTTGGTCATTAAGGAGGCAAATCCTTCCGGGGCTGAAGTGGTTAATAAGTTCCATTTGACAGGTTCCCCTTAAGCTTTAAACTAGACTTTTTGTTTGGTGCCTGCTGTTAGCTAATGCACAGGAGGAGAAAAGTATTAAGAGAAGCTTATAGAATTTATAGAGTAAAATAGTCACCCCCCTACGGGGCTGGTTCAAGGATATTAGACACCCTAGGCGAAACCTTGTTTTGCTGCCCCCCCCTTGGCTTCACCCCACTTTACCCTGCCCATGTATTTTATACCTTTTTAATGAAGCGCCCATTAAATGCAGCCCACCAGCACTCATCAAACACAGCCTCACCAGTGCCCATCAATGCAGCCTCACCAGCATCCATCAAATGCAGCCTACGAGTGCCCATTAATGCAGCCTCAGCAGCGCCCATCAAATTCAGCCTCACCAGCGCCCATCAATGCAGCTTCACCAGCGCCCATCAATTAAGCCTGACCAGCGCCCATCAAATGCAGCCTACTAGTGCCCATCAATGCAGCCCGAACAGTGCCCATCAAATGCAGCCTACCAGCGCCCAACAATGCAGCCTCACCAGCGCCCATCAATGCAACCTCACCAGTACCCATCAATGCAGCCTCACCAGCGCCCATCAATGCAGCCCCACCAACGCCCATCAAATGCAGCCTACCAGTGCCCATCAATGCATCCTCACCAGCGCCCATCAATGCAACCTCCCCAGCGCCCATCAATGCAACCTCACCAGCGCCCATCAATGCAGCCTCACCAGTGCCCATCAAATTCAGCCTCACCATCACCAGCGCCCATCAATGCAGCCTCACCAGCACCCATCAAATGCAGCCTACGAGTGCCCATCAATGCAGCCTCAGCAGCGCCCATCAAATTCAGCCTCACCAGCGCCCATCAATGCAGCCTCACCAGCGCCCATCAATGCAGC
>JBBGZY010000103.1:6402500-6582500 GCA_037952925.1 Lithobates clamitans | reverse complement strand
CTACTTCCTTATTTTAGTCCGGTCGTACGTCATCACGTACGAATACCATCAGACTTTGGTGTGATCGTGTGTGTCCGTTCGTTCAAAAGTCCGTCGGAAGTCGGTCAATTCTTTGATGGCCGTCGGACTTTTGTTGCCGAAAAGTCCGCTCGTGTGTACGCGGCCTTAGTTTTGGTTTTCAGTACTCTGGGAACCCAGAAACCCAGATGTCATAAAAATTGGGATGCAATTGGCCTACCCAGTCTTTGCGTTACATTCATTATGGGGTGTATCACTAGAGGGATCACCGGTCAGAGGAAGGAGGTCCTAAATCCCCTGTAATAAGAAACTTTAAGCATTATTAAACCCAAAACCAAAATTGTAATGTATTCCAGCTTACCAATCTTTTTATAATGGTGGCTGCATTAACTTTTTTCGGCTTTTTCCCCTCTGTTTTCACCTGGAGATCTGGTCAGAAACACACCTCCTGTATTAGAGTTCCCCCACTCTGGATGAAGGAGCAAATGGGAATAGTAGACAGCAGCATTTTTAATCTGGGATTAGGTTGACTTATGCCCTGTACACACGATCGGACATTGATCCGACATTCCGACAACAAAATCCTAGGATTTTTTCCGACGGATGTTGGCTCAAACTTGTCTTGCATACACACGGTCACACAAAGTTGTCGGAAAATCCGATCCTTCTGAACGCGGTGACGTAAAACACGTACGTCGGGACTATAAACGGGGCAGTGGCCAATAGCTTTCATCTCTTTATTTATTCTGAGCATGCGTGGCACTTTGTGCTTCGGATTTGTGTACACACGATCGGAAATTCCGACAACGGATTTTGTTGTCGGAAAATTTTATAGCCTGCTCTCAAACTTTGTGTGTCGGAAAATCCGATGGAAAAAGTCCGATGGAGCCTACACATGGTCGGAATTTCCGACAACACGCTCCGATCGCACATTTTCCATCGGAAAATCCGACCGTGTTTACGGGGCATAACAGTTAGATACACTAACAAATTGAAGCCAAAATCCAGCTAACACTGCAGTTCCACAAGCAGTTACAGCAAAAGTTTTTTTTTTTCTTTTGGGATAAAGGTTTTACATGAATAAATAAAAGCTGATGATTCTAAGCACCCCTGTTAGTGGTAAATGTTTTTTCTCAACACTCTCAATAAATACATTTGCATGTTCTATTGAAAGACAACAGCTTACTGGCTGGATTACCAGGTAAAAAAAAAAAAGAAAGAAAAAATAAAAAAACAAACAAAAAAAACAAACAAATGCAGTCACCACATCTAAAACTTGGTGAGCTGCAATAAAATAATTAATTGCTTTTGGGTTTATTACATCTTTTAGTAAGACCTCATCTGAAATATTGTGTCCAGTACTGGGATCTCACTTGCAAAAAAGAGATTTTGATACGATAAAATAAGTCCAGAGGTGGGCAACACAAATGGTGCAAGGTCCGAGGGATAAAACATAGCAGGAGAAACTGAAGAGACATGTCTTTAGAAAAGAAGTTAAAAGTTTAAATACATTAAAGAGGAACTGCAGTCTGCTCACATAATTTGTAATAAAAACATCTTTGTCATTCTGAAGCTTCCCTCCAACCACTTTGCATATTATTTTATATATACTGTGATTCTGTACTTGCCAAATATGCTGCAGAAATCTTCCTCCACTGAGTCTGGCTGCAGCCATTTTAACTGTGGGCAGCTGAAGGTGCTGCCTGTTCACTTCCTGGATTTACACAGACACCCCTCCAGCTCTGCAGCCCTGCAGCTTTCATTGGCCCTCTTATGACTCACCCCCCCTCCATTCCTTGAAAACTCTCACAAAAGTGAGAGAGAGAGCTGTGCATCGGAGTTGCCAACCGTCAGTAAATTTACTGCCAATTAGTAAAAATCAGTGGGTTTTTTTTTCAACTGTTTGTAAATATCAGGGGCTGATAATTTGTCATGCTTTGGCTTGACTTTTTAAGTGTAAACCAGGTAAATTACTCGTTAGGGGTATTTTTGGTGTTTTCCTATTGTGTTTATACAGCTCAAATATCAGTTGTCTTAGTTTTTAATTGGAGTACATTTTTTTTCAGGTTGTCAGTAAAAAATGTGCTCCGCCAGTAACTTTTTTACATGTTTTGTCAGTAAAAATTGCTGCGGGAGGTTGACAACACTGCTGTACATGATGTCATAAGTCTAGGCTAATGACCAGATAAGAAACAGGAAGTGGGCTGTATAAGGTATTTACTGGCAGAAAGAAAATGTTTTACTATCCAAAGTTAAAACAACAAGGGCAGAAGATTTAATAGATGGAAAGTTGAAAAAATAACTGAAGGTCCGCTTGTCCCCAATGGCTTTTACTTCCTCTTTTGCTCCCCGCAAGGCCTGCAAATGAAAAGCATGATGGGCTAGTATGCATCGCATACTAGCCCATTATACAACACTTACCTGCAAACAAAGCCCATGCTGTCCCCTGAGCAGGCTGCTTCCATCTTCGCCCCTCTTCCTTCCGGGGGCCACGGACTCCGGCTTACTGGCTGAAGTCGCTTGACGTCACTCCTGCGCATGCGGGGCAGGAGCCGTCAGTCACGACACACGCTGGGGGA
Source organism: Lithobates clamitans (assembly GCA_037952925.1). Classification (NCBI taxonomy): domain Eukaryota; kingdom Metazoa; phylum Chordata; class Amphibia; order Anura; family Ranidae; genus Lithobates; species Lithobates clamitans. The sequence goes on along the minus strand of JBBGZY010000103.1, from coordinate 6,579,903 downwards.
AGAAACGGCACAGAGGTCCGTGTCTCTCCACAGCGCATGCGCTGATGACAACATCGGCGCACTGAAAGTGACATATCTCATGAACGGCGCACGTTTAGGAGATTTTTCCACTACCTATAGGTAAGCCTTATTCTAGGCTTACCTATAGGTAAAAGTCAACAAAAAGGGTTTACAACCACTTTAAGGGTTTGAAAGAGGTTCGGGAGAGTAGTATTTTCCAACACGCGGGGACACGGGTGTAATTAGAAATCACGGGGCCCAACAGCAGAATACTTTAAATGGACCTCAGCAGAAAACACACCATTGTACAACACGTTCCATACCATAGCGGGTGACAACAGAATGAAGAGGACAAGTGCCGATCTTGGAAGAGGGTGTTTTATTCAGCTAGGGGGCTAATTATGAAAAAGTGGGTGTACCTGACATAATAACATTTAGGGCTTGCTCACACATGAGGTTGTGGGGATAGTAAAACCCTGCAGTTAGGCGGTCCATTTACTGTTCCCCAACTGCTACCCCCTTTAGCTGCAGAAACAGTGGCTGGGGGTGTACACAGCTGTGATGCTTTGCTTTGTGGCTGCGGCAGAATTTATATACCACTTGTCAGTTTTAGGTGGGCACTATACTTGCTGTTCGTGACCTTTTCAAGTAACTGGGCTGCTCTGTAAGTGCCCCACAATCACATGCAATGCACACAGTTTCAGCACACTAGTGCGGTGATCAAGGGGTTAAAGCAGATGGTATGGAGGTGATACAATGCCCCCTCACTGCAAATGTGAATGCGCCCGAATGAAGCAGCACAGGATAGGAAACATGCAGTTTAGCATATGAAATGAGACGTTGTAGAATAGGGAACATCCAACGTGGCATACAGAACGAGGAGTTACAGAATAGGGAATCAAGGTAATTACCGCTCCAGGTGGTATCGCCTGTGTTCACACCATCCTAGTATATAGGAGATGAAGGGTGACGGCTCAGCAAAGTCAAATGGCAGAAAATGGAGAAAGGACGACCGCACTCCAAAATAATGCCTTTTTTAAATGAAGCTTAATCCACACCTCAATCAGAGACACAGGTCTAGGTGATACTGACGCGTTTCGCACCGTTAATGGCGCTTAATCATAGAATCTGATTGATGCTTGGATTAAGCTTCATTTATTAAAGGCATTATTTTGGAGTGCGGGCCATCCTTTCTCAGTTTTCTGCCACTTACAGAATAGAGAATGTACAACATGACATATGGGTGGAGCTGGTGTGGAATAGTAAACATACACCAAGACATATGAGCTGTACTAGCAGAGATGCAGTGCCAATATTTCTGAAAGGCACCCTAACACACTTTTTCAACAATGTGCATTGAGATTCAGTAACATCCTGCCCCAAGGATGAAGAGTGAAAGATTGAGATCACCCAAAAGTGCATCTCCACCGATGCAATGGCAGCTCGCAGAGGAAGGCCTCTGCCAGGGCTAACTGATAACATCAATAATGATAGCTTTTTGCTAACAAGCGACTACAGCGATCAGTCTGTGGGTCTGCGCTGACAGAGGTCTGAATTGGGAATGACTCAAAGTGGTACTAAACACACACACTGTTTAATTTACATTGTCCCTTCTATTTCTGTATGGGGATGATGGCACTGTAATTATTTTAATAAATAAAACCATAAAAGTACCCTTTTCCTAATTGATATACAGCTGTCACAGGACCCAGATATTTCCCAGCCTGTCTGTAAGGAAACAGAAGCAGGAGGAGCTTCTAGTCCTCTGCTGCTGGTCACATGTTCAAAATAAATAAAAAAAAACAGTATTTGGAATACAGAGTAAAAATAAATAAATAATACCAATAAACTGTTTTAAATTGTCATACAAATATATATTTGAAATCAAATCGTTATTATTTTTTGGCAATAACATGGTGTGGGTGGATTTCTGCCAGTCACAGGCTGCGTCACACCCTTCCATCCCATGTCTTAGAATAAGAGGGAGGTGAAGTCTCCATCAATCTACATGTAATAGCCCACCCCCCATTGTGTTTAGCTGGTTGGTGGGCATAAAGGAGGAGGGAGGGAGTGAGCTATCCTTTAGCACTGTGTATACACCCACATGTGTGACTCTATAGTCACATGGGCTGCTCAGGTGTAATAGGGAGGAAATGCTCAACATAGAAACTCACTGAGCATGTGCAGAGTTTCCTCAACAGCTGCAAAATCCCCTAGCAGAATTGAGGACATGAACAGAGCCTCCTCCCTGTGACAGCAGGTGGCATTCATGTGTGTTTGAGCTTTGGGGTGCACACCCTAATGCAATAGACTGTGATTTAAACATAGACATAGAGATATAGACCAAAAGGTTATAAAACAAAAGGTGGATCAAAACGGTGCAGACTCGATAGACCACTTGTTTTTTTCCTGCCATCACTGTTCTATGTTTTTTTATTCCAATGTAATTTGCATTATTTCTTCTGTTCCCCAGTAAAAAGTCTCATCATTTTGGGAAAGGAGAAAATACCAATCCAAAAAGATTCTGTTTAAGAAATGGGAATTTACAGAACTTTAGCCAAATATTCATTTCAGAAGCATGCCATATTTTTTGGTGATGATACTTATGAGAATAGGATTATTTTATATTACTTAACTAAAAAACTTCAAACGACTCAAAAACTGAAAAAAAGGAACAGATGTATTTTTTTCCTAATTTGGAAACAGAAAACCACATTTAATTTTAAGATGTTTTAAATGTTTAAAGAATTTAATCATTAGAAATTAGCAAAATATTTTAGTTGGAAGGAGAATTTGGTAAAGTCTTTGTGCATACAATTGGGTATGTCATCAATGAAATGAAAGATTGGCCATGCAACAGTTTATAAATTAGATCAAGTGTGGTTTTTCTAACTGTGGTATTGTCCGGATTATAGTTAAAATGTAATGTTACAATTACCATGGGTGTGACCATTTTGAAAAACTGCCTGCATTGTTCAAATTTATTTCATCTTATACAAAGCTTTTTTTTTTTTTTTAAAGAGCAGTGAGAGATTTAAAGAAAAAGTAACACGACTGCTAATTTTGCATTGCTGAATAATAAAAGACAGACTTTAAAAAAAAAAAGTGTTTTTCAGTGTGTCAGATCGCTACATCTAAATATTGCCATGCACAGCCAGATATTTGCAAGAGATGCTACAGTGTCTTGAAAAAGTATTCATACCCCTTGCAATTTTCCACATTTTGTCATGTTACAACCAAAAACGTACATGTATTCTATTGGGATTTTATGTGATAGAAAAACACAAAGTGGCACATAATTGTGAAGTGGAAGGAAAATAATAAATGGTTTTCAAAATGTTCTACAAATAAATATGTGAAAAGTGTGGCGTGCATTTGTATTCAGCCCCCCTGAGTCAATATTTTGTAGAACCACCTTGTGCTGCAAATTACACTCATTTTCCTTCCATTTCAGTTATGTGCCACTTTGTGTTGGTCTATCACATAAAATCCCAATAAAATACATTTAAGTTTTTGGTTGTAAAAGGCAAAAATGTGGAAAATTTCAAGGGGTGTGAATACTTTTTCAAGGCACTGTATATGAATATGCTTTGCAAGTATTCAAAGTCTCTATTGATGCACACCAGGATACAAATCAAGTAAGGTGGGGTGAAATATGAAGGTGAATACTGAGGTTATAAAAATCAGTGAATGATTGCAGAAAGACATCTTCAGGCCTGTTGCTGTTCAGCGACTGCTGTCAAGTTGTTTATCCATGATACAAGTTCTATATTGGTTCTAATCAGTGTTTTTTTTCTCAGAGTAAAGTTGCAGGAACTCGCCCTTCTAATTTACTTTCTGTCTCTACTCCCTACCCACCTCCGAGCACTGACCCTTGGTTCCACCCCTACCCATCTCTGAGCACTGACCCTTGGTTCCACCCCTACCCACCTCCGAGCACTCACCCTTGGTTCCGCCACTACCCACCTCTGAGCACTGACCCTTGGTTCCACCCCTACCCACCTCTGAGCACTGACCCTTGGTTCCATCACCACCCACCTCTGATTACCCTTGGTTCCTCCCCTACCCACCTCTGAGCACTGACCCTTGGTTCTGCCCCTACCCACCTCTGAGCACTGACCCTTGGTTCCACCTCTACCCACCTCTGAGAACTGATCCTTGGTTCTGCCCTTACCCACCTCTGAGCACTGACCCTTGGTTCCACCCCTACCCACCTCTGAGCACTGACCCTTGGTTCTGCCCCTACCTACCTCTGAGCACTGATCCTTGGTTCCACCCCTACCCACCTCTGAGCACTGAACCTTGGTTCCACCCCTACCCACCTCTGAGCACTGAACCTTGGTTCCACCCCTACCCACCTCTGAGCACTGAACCTTGGTTCCACCTCTACCCACCTCTGAACACTGACCTTGGTTCTGCCCCTACCCACCTCTGAGCATTGATCCTTGGTTCCACCCCTACCCACCTCAGAGCACTGACCCTTAGTTCCGCCTCTACCCACCTCCGAGCACTGACCCTTGGTTCCGCCTCTACCCACCTCTGAGCACTGACCCTTGGTTCCACCCTCAACCTAGCTCACACTATGGCCCCTTTTAGAGAATATAGAGGCAAGTATAATTTCGTAGTGCTAAGTAATTTGTATGAAATTTGGTAATGATAACAAGAAAAGCAATAAAATAGATACCCCAAAGCCTGTAACAATAGACCTCCAGCAGCAAGCAACAGTAGACTCCCCCCTTACCAGTAGATCCCTTCCAGCAACAATTGACCCCCCCTTAACAAAAGATCCTCATCAGTAGACCCTCCATCACACCGCAACACCAGTTGCCATTGCATACATTCAGTGCTGGAGGTGCCAGAACTGCGTTCCCCTGTGTTCCTGCTGAAAAAAACCCTGGTTCTAATATAGATCTGTGAAGTGACTCTTTTCTATGAGTCCATCCAAGTTTTATCCTGTGTTGAGCCTTGATGAAGAAGGGGAAGGGTGGTTTTGTCCCCAAAAGTCATTGGATATTTTCATATGACTTTTTACCAACAATTATAATTTTCTTGGCGATTTTGTTTGGGCACTTCCTAAAGAAGAGGTATTAAAGTCTGTGTCATGAATCAGGTGCCATGAAAATAGTACAGAACAATGGACAAAAAGCGGGTACACCAATTCAAGAAATAGCCACTAGACATGCGCATTTGTTTTCCTCCAAATGCATTTTCGTCTGAATTTCAGGTATTTTCGTTATCATTTTAGCAAACGATAACGAAAGTGCAAAATCCGAAAAAGGAAAGATCCGACATAAACAAATGCTTTATTTTCGTTTTCGTTGCTACGACAGTTCGATATAGATAGGAGATTCAACATGATGATGACAATAACAATCTGTGTCCATCAAACCTGTGGTCGAATGTGCCTAACCTTAACTCTATTAGTCCAAGATTATTCTACATAGAGAGAAAAGATTCGACATAGAGAGAAAAGATTCGACTTAGGGGAGAAAAGATAAATACAAATAATGATGATGATGAATGTTATTGGCTGATTGTAACCAAAGAGGAGGAGCAGTAAAATAGCTAGAACTAAGTACACACGTACTTGGGCTTATGGTGTCTGTTGAAGGTTCTAAGAAGATTCGACGGAGCAGGTAAATTATACGGCGTCGTACAGTTTAGCTGCTCCGTCGAATCTTCTTTGAACATTCGACAGACACCATAAGCCTTCAATGACAGATTCGACCTTAATTTGGATTTTCGGACGAATGCAATTTTTAACGAAAAACGAAATAAATAAAAACGAATTTCGGGAGTAACTAAATAAATTTATTTTTCGGACAAAAACAAAATTCCGAAACAAAATATTTCAGTGTGCACATGTCTAATAGCCACACAAGCACACATTCTACACATGACTCTGGGGTGCCTAAAAGAGCAGCTAAATCTATGAACTACACTCCCCTCGAACACCCATCACTGCCACCACTTTCACTTTATGTTGAAAGACATTGCACACATCTGAATTTTAAAGTTTATATAAAGCATTTTATTTTTTTGTACAGAATAGATAAAGGTTAGGACTTCTGTCTCGTTTTTACAGCTGGTCCCTGTTGTAGACATACCAGGTGTTGGTCCCTAGAGTCTATTCCCACTTTTTATAAACACTAGATATGAAATGAAGAGACACAGAATGCATAAACAGTACTTATTCACCATCATCTGAAGGGTCGCCTCTCTCATGAGGTTCACTCATCTGACCTTTGTCAAAAGGAACATCTTCACTGAACTTGGCAAAGTGAACACCAACTTCTTTAGTAAATTAAGCACATTGATTTATGCTTTAGGCTGGGTTCACACTATTGCAAATTGGATGAGGACTGGCTCTCTATGGAGCCGGTTCACATATCTCCGCTACAGCTCCGGTGCGGATTTTCACAGGAGCCCTGTGCGTCTTTTGGTCTGTTTCAGGTCCGAATTCAGCCAAAAGTTCAGTCTGAAATCGGACCTGAAACAGTGAACCAGGATGCTCCGGACTCCTGCTGTAAGCAGCTGCGTGCTCATATGTGAACCGGGCCTTAATTGGAAATAGAGAGCTGAGTTTAGTTTCATTCACTCCTATGCTGCTCATCTGTTTGATGAAAGATCTAATCAAATCCATCATCATTAATATACCCCCCAGTATATCGTTGTGAAGTCAAGACCAGTGTACTGGAGGGTTTATGATACCTATAGTTTATCTATTAAATTGCACATCAGTAGAATGAAGGCACCTACCATTACCTAATACATCAGTTTTCCTTTAATTCCCCAATATCAGAACTTCTACTTTGCAGATAATGCAACTCTGTGCCCTTTGCAATTGAAAAAGCCTACAAAATGTATATATTTCAACAACAGCCTTTGCTATAATATCCCTTTGACATGCTAAAATAACCAGCGGGTTTCCATTTCCTCCTTGTTCTTACATTTGCAGCCGATAAACATAGTAGAGCCAATAGCAATAAATTTTTATCTATAAAAGTTTGTAGACCAAGTCCTGCAAAACTTTTTTTTTTTTATATTTTTCATTTTCTCAAATCTATAGCATAGCCAGAGCTTTACTTTGGGGACACTTGTTCTCAAATTAATTTCCTAACACAAATGTGTTTCCTTGTCCAGTGCTGGAATTCAGCTATAGTAATAATTTATGACATATAGAAAATGGAAGGTAACGCACCTAGGCCAGACACCTACATTAGTTAAACAAAGGAAATCAGCTCTCTTTCTTGTACTCACAAGGATCTATTACCAGCGTGTGTTTTCGATACATTTGTTTGCTTTGCGCAGATAAGATTTCACATTAAACCCTCATTTTTTTCTGTTGGCTACAAGCTAAGAACTGATTCTCTTCCCTGGTACAAAATCATTACTAATTCTAGGCAGTTACGTATTTCCTGGTACCATTAAAAAAAAAACAGTGATTAACTAGCGATACTTAATGTGCAGGGAGGTTGTCATGTTTGGCGGTTTCCTCTACCACGGACAGGGTAATTGTGTTGGGTTGAAATGGAGAGAGAACGACTTTGTGAGGTCTCAAGTAATTTATCACAGCTTGTGGCACAAAATTGTTATAAGAGGAGAAGAAATACCTCATAGTTATGCTGTCGTCCATCCTCGGGCTGACAAGAAAGAGTTTAGCGCAAATAGCAAAGGCGTGATGAAAGATTTTACAATCAGACATGGAGAAAAAAATTGGTCAAAGATGGATTATTCAGTCATTTCGGGCTGAAGTGCCGCTAATGATTGGGATGTATGCAATATTTATCAGGAACTGCGTCTGACCACTATAAATAAATGGTTACACTGTTTTTTGGACATGTTCCACTAATTTGAGAATTCTGGTTAAAGGTATGTTATATCTCTAATACGGCGTGACCTTGAATCAATTCTGATGCTATTAGCCAAGCCTAAACCATAGTTCATAAAGTTTGATGTTTGTCCTTACTTGAGCCCCCCCCCCCCCTCAAAGGAAGTGACCATGCATCCTGAGTTAGAGATATATCTATTGGAAAAATGGTCTTTGCTATAGTATTTAAAGCTAGATTCAGTAAATATGTTACAAAAGTGATAGGAGCAGTTTTAGAGGTTCAGGGATCATTTTGGTATTGGAATTGATGTCATGTATAATTTGTTATTTTACCCAAATTATATCAAATATATTTTACCCAATAATTTTATCAAATTATTGTTTTTAAATGAAAAAAAAAATATAATAATAAAAGCCACCTACAATTAAAATATATCTTTCCCAAGGAAATTACTGAAGCTGCAATGGTTAAGCTATCTTTCCGAAAATGCTAGTTGCTTGACTGTCAGGCTGACCCTCTCCAACTTCCATACCTTGTGTTATTGAGTTGAAACATGTATGCAAGCCATGACCTAATCTTTATGATCTGCATTCTTGTTCCAGGTCAGTGAATTTGTAGGAACTAAATTCAGACGGTCACCATAAATTCCATTCAACTAGCCTTGTCAGAAGAAAGTCAGCAATGAAAGTATCCATATTTCTTTCAGGAAAGGTATACTTTACAGTGTACTAACCACATTAAATGAGGACAACCATTTTAGTGGATGGTGTCATCTGGTAACAATAGATATGCTGGATTTTAACACTTTTTCAGAGGTCAGAATAACTGTGCATTCCAGGTCTAATTGGCACCTATGTTTTTAGAGACATCTAATGCCCTATACACACGGTCAGACTTTCCGACGGAATATGTGCGGTCGGAGCTTGTTGTCGGAAATTCCGACCGTGTGTGGGCTCCATTGGACTTTTTCCATCGGAATTTCCAACACACAAAGTTTGAGAGCATGCTATAAAATTTTCCGACAACAAAATCCGATCCTTTAAATTCCGATCGTGTGTAGACAAATCCGACGGACAAAGTGCCACGCATGCTCAGAATAATTTAAGAGACGAAGGCTATTGGCTACTGCCCCGTTTATAGTCCCGACGTACGTGTTTTACGTCACCGCGTTCAGAACGATCGGATTTTCCGACAACTTTGTGTGACCGTGTGTATGCAAGACAAGTTTGAGCCAACATCCGTCGGAAAAAATCCATGGATTTTGTTGTGGGAATGTCCGATCAATGTCCGACTGTGTGTACGGGGCATATGAGATATTTCTACACTTTACCATGTACACCTTGATGATAAGAAACAAGACCTACTGTATATTGCACATACTGATGGATCATGAAAACTACATGACAGTTCGATGAAAGCATGTTCATGTGTTTGTGGACCAGACTTAATCAAATGCAAATTTGTAAAAAATAGGTTTGTAGAATGTGAAAATCTGTGCAGGTGAAGCAGTTATTGGGAAATACTGAATGGATTTCAGGATGCTTGAGAACAAGGACCTCGTCTGGTTTCTACGTGTGCTGGTCTGTTACAAAATACAGTATATAATACAGACTGTAATGTTCATCGGTTAATGAACTGCTGGATGAATATAATAGGGGTTGGATAGGGGTTGTTTTTGTTCTGGTTTTTAAATCCTTGTAACAAAATGTCCCACACTGCGCTTGAGTGCTTTCGTCATATACCACTTGCTTCCAGTCTGAATATAGATATCAGATATTCCAACCGCTGACAACCATAGAACAAAGCAATACTCGTTTGGTTGCTCAACATGAACTGATTTATTTGAGATAACACACAAATATATACAGCAAGCAGACAATACAAACTGTAACCAGAAATATAATTAACATGGGCTAGTTATCTGATCATTTACTCAGACTAGGTGACTCAGAGATATGACCTTTCAGGGTAGACTTGCCATCTCCTCACTCACAGCTTACAATACACATAAGTCTAAACACATCCCCCAATTTTCTAGGAGACAAAGGTGTTAATGAGCACTATAAACTATTGGGTGAAAGACCCGGGCTTTCCAGATCTCATTAATCAGCATTCCTTTCACATACATCTGTCCAATGAGTCCCAAGCTGGCAGAGACCATCATCGCCTCCTTAATAATGTCCTTTTGCATTACATAACAGAATATCTTCCTAAATGTTTGTAGCTCCCTCAAATGCCAGGGCCCATAGTCGGTAGGCAAGAGGTTAGCATTCATTCCCTTCCAAAAGCCTCTCCCGGGTGAGTCTGTCACAGTCCTCAAAGTCCTTTAAGTCCTAAATGGGCCTATATCTAAATCTGCTAGTGCATCTAACACTCCCTTCTCACCACGTTGACAATGCTGCTGTCCAAAGTTGTCTCTGTTGCTCCTTGGTCCGGGAGGAGGGGGGGCACTCAAATACAGGCACGTGTTACTGACCAGATCATCTGGTTAAAACAGAGGGAAAAAAGGCCAAAAAAAGAAAACGAATGCAGCCACACAGGGGCCACGTCTTGTTCATCAATATTCTTACCACAAGGCACTGGAAGTTAAGGACCTTTGGCTAGCATTTACTAGTATGATAGCTCTATTTGAGGCTCTGGTCTGTTTGCGTTCTTACTGCCCTCTAAAAGAATTTATTGATGTAATCCAACCACTGGTATATACCCGCTATCATACCATTTTTTCTTTAAGCCAACAATAGTTGTTTTGGTTGACGTCCTGTGCCTTTTCTGATATTAGACTTTTCAAGTTCCCAATATGGAATCGCTCCAGTCTAGCCAATACATGTGACCATTCTCCACCGTGTACCTTGACAAAGGTGTAAAAAACCAGAAATGCGTTGGGTATTAGGGTCTTTACCCATTGGAGAGAATCAGTGTCTTTTTGTAATTGTTTTGATTTATGTGGTTAACTATGTTAATTGTATGTAGCACTAGACGTTTTACCCCTTTTTAATATATTTTGTACACTTGTCTGATTTTACAATATTTGTGATAAAATAAAATAAAGAAGTTTTATATATATGCATCAGTGTTGGTGGTCTTCTAAAGTCCCATAAAAAGGGGGTATCCTTTCTTGGTTTGAGAGAAAGAAAGAGGAGAAGCCTTCCCATTGGCCACCGAAGAGGAGAAAGGAGGAGGGAGGAGACGGAAGCCGCCCGAAGCCGCCAAGCAGGGGAAGGGAAGCTGCCCATGATGCCTACTGCCTGTGATGCCCACGGAGGAGAGAAAGGGAAGCTGTCTGTGATGCCCTAGATGGGGTAAGTGGTCCGAACCCGACGACCGGACCGGGGGGGAGGTGGCTGCATGTGCACTGTTTGCCGCTCCCCCCCCAAAAAAAATGACCACCAGCCGCCACTGTGCCATAGGATTTCTACTTTCATCCATCCAGTTCTGAAATTTACAAAGTTCAGTCCTATCCGGCAGGGGAGGGGACCTGATCTTTTTCTGCTAAAGCTTCACTTTCACTTACAGATCTTCTACACATCCCCCTTGTGACAGGACAGTAAAAAGAGAAGCAGCATGCAGATGATCCAATTTCTCTGTTTCCTTGCTCTCTCCAGCTATCAGCATGCACCACACCCAATCAGTTTCTTTTTCAGCTTATTCCTTCACCCTATATGAGTTATGTTATACAATAGATTGCAAAAGCCTGATACCAAGTCACATGGTCACATTCACGTATATACACTACTTGAATAAAAAAATAAATACATTGAATTATTAAAAATGAATAATGATTACAGAGAAGCATTCATTATAGCCTTTTATATCTGCTTGGAGTTCAGGTTTGCGTTTTACTTTACATGTAAACCAACCTGGTTGTGGCACAGTTAACCTCTCAGAGCAATTGTGCTGCAAGTTTGAAAACAACTTGCTAAGCTATTGCTAGACTTGCCAGGCTTCACTTCACGTTTATTGCACAATTGCAGAAAGTGCGCATTGCATGACTCCAGATCAACTTTCTTTGCAAACATTCTGCAAGTCTGCTGCAAGTTCTGATTCAGTTATGTTGTGCAATAGTCATCCCACCACAGGGGTCACTGTGGCTGAATTTTCATGCTGTAGACTTGCAGAGCTATTGCTGTAGACTCCCCACTGCAACTTTGCTCTTACTAGAGATTTGCCATGCAAATTTCCTACAAATTGTAAAAAATGTGTCATTTCGGGTAACTCGTAACTTCACATAAATTCGTATTCGTTACATTCACTAACAACCAAATTAGAAAGGAAATTCAAATACCTATAATTTAATAGTTGATTACTATTAGTTAGTTAGTTATTCTTTCGAATTTTCAAATTTACGAATTGCGATCATAATGAATGACCCGAAAAAAAAAAAAGAACGAATGAAACGAAAATGAGCTCATTTTTCGGCAGTGCACATGTCTAGTCCACTTGGCTTTGGCCTAGGTCAATCATGGCGAACTTTGGCACCCCAGATGTTTTGAAACTACTATTTCCCATGATTCTCATGCACTCTGCAGTGTAGTTGAGCATCATGTGTGACATGGGAATTTATAGATAGGCAACTCCTATCCTCATGTTGATTAGTGGTACCAAATTAATAATAACTACTGCAGTAGGGAACAGACACAAAAGATACACTCAGCATCTTTCCAAATAACTGTTCTGCTTTATTATGACGCAATTGAAGGTTTTTATACACATGATTACGTAGGTATCACATTAATATTACAATTGTACTTTTATGGTAGCATGGGGCGTAACATAGGCAGGCTAATTCTAATCAGGACTCGAAAGAATGCAAACGAATGTAATGAAAACATTATTAGTGCCGTGTGCACAGTGAGGGCAGTGTGTAATACATACAAAATAGAATACAATTATATACAGAACTTACAAATTTCCTTTACAATGGGAAATGTAGTTCCAAAACATCTGGGGTGCCATGGTTCGCCATCACTGCCCTAGGTAGACCATAAAGTGCCTTGCCCCTGTCAGGAGTCCTTCGCCCCCAGAGGATTAAAGGTTTGAGGCCCTTCTTCTTCAGAGTTTGGACCATTATTGTAGCCTTGTGCGGTTTTTTTTTGTGTGCGCTGTGCTGTGGTCTCACTTTTTTGTTCACAGGGTTTTGACAACCACTACACTGTTTTTAAATATACGTTTTTATTAATTTTCAAAAAAACAGACAACAAACAAAAATGAATACCTGCAGCAATTAAAGAAACTATATACATAGAAAACAAAACACACAAAAAAAAAAAACACTGTGGAGCTTCATAAAAAGAAAAAAAAAAGGACCTTAGATTGTAAGCTTCTTGGGGACAGGGGCTGATTTGAATGTGCAAGTGCTGTGTAAATTATGGGTGCTTTATAAATACCTGTAATAGGAAATACTGCTAAGGTGCTAAAAATAACCAAAAAATTAACTTTAATTTTTGATTGTCACATGACCTTTCCTAATAGTAAACACTCATGTTTTCAACCCAACTGCCTAATGAGGGGAGAAGCGGGATGGTATTCTTCTCTAAGAGGGTCACGGCAAATATTTAATAATTTATTTAAGCAAATCCATACATCATTAAAGGGAACTAAATTAAGAGCCTCGGAAAAAAAAAAAAAAATGGGTAAGGTAGTTGTTTTAAAGGAGCTAATGAAGTAGCAGCCGGCAAAATTATGGAAATGTGTACGGGATAGAATCCCGATTCAGAAAATGATAAATAACTTGTAGTCATGTTTATGTATAATGAATTACAATCCTACAGCTTTTACCTTAGTAACATTTTAAAGGGGGTTGTATTTTACTCCCAACAACCAATTATGTCACTGTTCTGGCATTTACCTGGCCGTAATGATACACGGTAATCCCTTTGTGGTAACATAATTCATTTTTCTTAAGTGTTTATGAAGCCATCTACCATGCCCATAATGCTAGCAATAGTGCTATTAAATTGCACAGCTTAAGGTTTAGTAAAGCTTGGAAAAATAGGCTGTGATTCCCTTGTTCCTTATTAGTTACAGGGGCACATTAATAATTGTAAATGTCAATAAAAGTGAAGAGAAAAAGCCTTACACAGTATACAATGTCTCGCTAACACTCACATTTTGAACTCAAAACTTTATCGATGACATCAGCACAACACATTTTAAAGCAACATTTTATATGTAACAGAGCTGCGCTGTTCAGCTTGCCAACACTACATCAATTTCCTCTATTAAAAAAAAAGCAACCTGGAACTCGCTTTGCCCTTATGGAGCTGAAATATGTTTTAAAGTCATATCTAGAAGGAACAAGCATTATTATATAATTAAGGGACAATTGCTCTGCTTTATAGGTAATGGACATTGCAAAACTCACATAAACACATACAGCCTTCCTGCAAGGTCATAACAGGCGAAGATTCGCAATCTCATTACAAAAAAAAAAATTAAGGATTAATGCAGGAAAAAAAAAAAGGAAACAGTAGGAAATTCAATACAAAATGGTTAAACACGACGGAATTCAGATGTTACTGTGAAACGGCTCAATTAAGCAAAGTGAATGTTTTAAGCAACAAAAGAGGATTGAAGTAAATGAGAAGTTGGCTATGAAATGTGAACGTTTATTAGCGATGGTAAGAGGGCACAAAATCGGCACGCTTGTTACCTCAGCCATGGGAAAGGTGCACTGCCTAAAACACAAAAGACAGAACCCGCGTTTGGCGGTGAAACACAGATTTTGTCTCCCAATAAATCATGTGTCACTTCATCACTGTTCACTAGATAATGAGCAATAAAGTTTTCAGGGACAGAAGAAAAGTGAATAGAAGAAATCCAACCACCATCCGACTTTTGGCAGGAGCAAAGCGTGTTGTATAACGAAGGCTTTCTGGTTCTTCTGGCTTTCTGAGGATTTTCTTTTAAATAATACAATATTATCATCTATAAGTCTTACACCTAAAGTGGTTCAAAAGGCAGAAGGTTATTTTTTTTACCTTAACCGATTGCCGACCAGCGCATGACGAGATATATCGGCACAATGGTACGGCTGCGCAAATGGGCGTACAGGTACGTCCCCTTTGAGACGCCGCATTGTGCGCGCCCACCGCATGCTCCGTGACCGAGCCCGCAGAACCCGGGTACTTGGTGTCCGCCCGTGTCTCTCAATCGTGTCACAGAGCGGCAGAACGGGGAGATGCCTATGTAAACAAGGCATTTCCCCGTTCTGCCTTGTCACATGACAGAGGTCTACTGCTCCCTGTAATCGGGAGCAGTGATCGCTGTCGTGTCCTAGGTAGCCCATCCCACCCACAGTTAGAACACACTTAATCCCCCTGATCGTCCCCTAGTGTTTAACCCCTTCCCTGCCAGTGTCATTTATACAGTAATCAGTACATTTTTATAGCACCGATCGCTGTATAAATGACAGTGGTCCCAAAACAGTTTCAAAATTGTCCGATGTGTCCGCCATAATGTTGCAGTCATGATAAAAATCACAGATCACCGCCATTACTAATAAAAAAAAAAATTAATAATAAAAATGCCATAAATCTATTCCCTATTTTGTAGACGCTATGACTTTTGCGCAAACCAATCAATATACGCTTATTGCAATTTTTTTTACCAAAAATATGTAGAAGAATATATATCGGCCTAAACTGAGGAAAACATTTTTTTATACATTTTTTTGGGGATATTTATTATAGCAAAAAGTAAAAAAAATTGCGTTTTTTAAACGACTTTTGCGCAAACCAATCTATATACGCTTATTGCAAATTTTTTTAACAAAAATATGTAGAATACATATCGGCCTAAACTGAAGAAAAAAATAGTTTTTTAATATATTTTTGGGGGATATTTTCTATAGCAAAAAGTAAAAAATTATGTGTTTTTTTTCAAAATTGACGCTTTTTTGTTTATAGCGCAAAAAATAAAAACCACAGAGGTGATCAAATGCCACCAAAAGAAAGCTCTATTTGTGGGAAAAAAAGGACATCAATTTTTTGGGGGTGCAACGTCGCACGACCGCGCAATTTTCAGTTAAAATTACGCAGTGCCGTATCGCAAAACGTGCTCTGGTCAGGAAGATGAAAAATTCTTCCGGGGCTGAAGTGGTTAATGTAGTCTATGCATTAAAGTGTTTGTTACCTTACATTGAATGCCAGCTGACAGGCCCTCTTTTGTATCCAGTTGTAACATGCAGTGTAAGTGTTTGTGAAAATGAAGTATCTAAATATCTAAATATCATTTTTGCAGATATCTTTAGGCCTGTTCTCCTACTCCGATCCAGGGCTACAGGGGGAGGAGCCGAGATCTCCCACTGACGTCAGCCGGGAGGACATGTGACCGCTGTGCTGGCCACTCAGCTCGTCCTGCTTTAGCCCTTAGATGGGTGTGAAGAGCGGCCGGGAGTCACGTGACCGGCCTGAAGATATCTGCAAAAAAGGTATTTAGACGCTTAGTTTTCCACAAATACATACATTACACTGCATGTTTTAGCTGGATACAAGAGAGGTGCTGGCAGTACATTTTCTAAAAGTTTAAATTACTACTACTAATAACAGCAGGAGGGAAGGGGCGGCTCACATGCACATAGAGGAGCTGACAGGCAGGGAGGGGAGGGGGGAGAGGACAAAGGAGAGCTGCAGATAATGGAAACACGTAAACTGACCACGATGTCAGGGCTCAGCAGCTATGATAAATTGTGGTCAATAGGAGGGCATAGCCAGGCAGGATCAGCCAGATATTTCAGATGATACAGAGGGGCAAATTACACAGCACAAGCACTATGCTATATAACATGCTTTAAAGGAACAGGATTTATTTATTTTTTTAGGGTAACAAACACTTTAAGGTTAGAAAAAAACTTCTGTGTGCAGCCCGCATCTCCAGCCCCCATTATACTTGCCTAAGCTTGATGTAAATCTAGAGCTGTGCACAAGAGCATCTCTCTCCTCACTGACTCAGAAGCAGCAGCAGGAGCCATTGGCTTCTTCTACTGTCAATTACAGGGAGTGAGGAGCTGCATTGATGGGTATTAATTAATATTATTTAATGGGGCTGCACTGATGGGAACTGATGAGGTGGCACTTATAGCCACTAATAAGCGGCACTGATGAAGAGGAAGTGATAGGGTGCCACTGTTGGGCACTGATAGGCGGCATTGATGGGCACTTACATGCTGTACTGGACACCGATTGACAGTGATGGGGCTGCACTGATCATCTGTGGCCTGATTATTAGTGTAAATTTCCTTATCACAGGGAAGTCACTTATCGGCTTTTTTTTCCTCACACACTGCCAGCGCAGAGGAAAGAAAATGTCAATAACCGGCGTTTGTTTACATTTGATCAGCTGTGATTGGACACAGCTGATCACATGGTACAGAGCCAATGTCATTGGCTCTTTACCCTGATCGGTGGTGTGCTGAGTCCGATTGGACACAACTCTCCATGGGTCGCCTCACTGCGGGCCCCCGGGGGCAGGGTGACCAGGAAGACTTCATATGGCTGGTTAAACAGACTCAGCTGAGCAGATACCAAAGAAATCTTCACTGTGGTTTACTGCTTGGAAAGTTTCAGGAGGGCAGGTTGTGGTAATGTTAGTAAATGCAGCAAGGGAGCTCCTTTGCAGCAAGTGGCCCATGAAATGTGTTGGCTCTTTTCTGTTATGAATCAATTGTATCATTAAATTGCTTTGATTCTTGGATTTTTCTTTGGTGCTCTCACTAGATAATATCTATATGCTACTTAAAGAGTTCCAATTTTTGCTGGGCCTTGACTAACCTTAATCCACATCTCCAGAGATCCTCATAAGGGTGATTTAATCTTTTGTAAGGTAAACTAGGAAATGCATGCAAATTCTGGACAGATTTGAGTAGAAAAAGAACACGAATCAGCAATGGATGGAAAGTGTGATCTTTAGGCTCATAGAAGCATATAGCAGTACACTGCAGTGTAACCAGTATATAATATACAGTGTATTTTGATAAAAGTGCCAGAAAGGAATATATCTGTTTCTCCATAAGAGAAAAGATAAACATCTGCATTAAACTACCATGTATGCAGCACCCTTGGAGAGATTTCCGCCACTGGAGTTTGACTTTAAAGCGGAACTTCCGTTGTTTTTTACAACTTTCCATCTATTAAATCTTCTGCCTTTGTGTTTTAACTTTGGATAGTTAAACATTTTTTTTTCTGCCAGGAAATGCCTTAATCAGCCCACTTCCTGTTTCTTGTCTGGTAAAAAGGCCTAGGATTATGACATCATGCACAGCTCTCTCTCTCACTCTCATGAGAGTTTGCCAGGAAGGGAGGGGGGTGAGTCATAATAGGGCCAATGGGAGCTGCAGAGCTGGATGTGTGCCTCCATGTGTCTGTGTAAATCCAGGAAGTGAACACCAGCAGCTTCTGCTGCCCACAGTTATAATGGCTGCAGGTAGACTCAGTGGAGGGAGATTTCTGCAGCATATTTGGCAAGTACAGAATCACAGTATATATAAAATAATATGCAAAGTGGTTGGAGGGAAGCTTCAGAATGGCAAATATGTTTTTATTACAAATTATGTGAGCAGACTGCACTTCCTCTTTAAGCTTTGAGATTGCCTCATCATGTCTAATGATCATCACTATCACATTGTCATATGACACAAAAGGATTGCATGGTTCATTGACATTTTTTTATTGGAGCTCCACAATCATTGATCTAGTCCAGGGATACGCAATTAGCGGACCTCCAGCTGTTGCAGAACTACAAGTCCCATGAGGCATAGAAAGACTCTGACAGCCACAACCATGACACCCAGAGGCAGAGGCATGATGGGACTTGTAGTTTTGCAACAGCTGGAGGTCCGCTAATTGCATATCCCGGGTCTAGTCCATGTCTTCCACAGAACTGGAAATGGCAATGATTAAAACGCCTCCATCAAAGCCATTAGCAGTATACACTGCGGCTGTTCACAGCAAATAAATTACACGATACCGGAGCTCAGTAGTGACACAGATGTCAGACTGATTACCGAGTATAATGTGATACACATATGGGAACCTGATGGTTGTAAAAAGTGTAAATAAAGATTATTAACCAGATTACACATCGTCTATCCATCCCTTCAATCTTCAGAACATAGTAAAGGCATTTCATTAATTGATTTATAACAGACCACGACAATGGTCACACGACCAGTTCTTTTTCATTTTTGTTTCTTTAATTAGAAAGATGGCGCTGCCTGAGCCCTAATACATATCAGTAAGTGGTCAAATAAAATGATTAGGGCTTTACTTATGAATAAACACTGTTTCCTGAAGTGTGGGATGTGTATTACAGGTGGTACTGACATACATTGGGGTTGATTTATTAAAGGCAAATAGACTGTTTACTTTGCAAGGGAAACTACATTTTGCAAAGGGAATTTTTTATCAGAGCTCATTGAATGAGGTGAAGCTCTGCTGACCTCCATCAGCCAGTCATATGGAAGCAAAAAAGCTGTTTTTTTTTTTTCCTTGTATGTGATTAGGCATTCTTTGCAAAGTGACACTTCACCACAGCCACTAAGATCTGGGGCAAATTCCTATGCAAAATGCATCTTCCCTTTCAAGGTGAGCAGCCTTACTTTAGTAAGTAATCAACCCCATAGTCTGAGGCTGGGCTCACACTATTGTGAATTGGATGTGCATTGGATTGGATTGAATTCACAATAGCAGAAGATCAGGGGCGGACTGACCATTCGGGCACTCGGGCACTGCCCGAGGGCCCCATGCCACTAAGGGGCCCCATCAGGGTTGCCAGCCTCAATAAAACCAGGGACAGTATGTAAAAATCTGTGTTTTTTTAAAAATCACAAGATTATAGCTGCCCCGCCTCTCCAGTACCTTTTCAGCGTGTGTATTGTAAGCTCTAATGAGCAGAGGCCTCTGATTCCCCCCTTTATTGAATTGTATTGTACTTGTACTGTCTGCCCTAATGTTGTAAAGCGCTGCGTAAACTGTCGGCGCTATATAAATCCTGTATAATAATAATAATGTGTATTCTGTGTGTGTATGTTGTGTGTCTCTGTGTGTATACTGTATGTATGTGTGTGTGTGTGTACTGTGTGGCCCCATAATCTATTGCCTGGGGGCCCCATAATCTCCTATTGCCTGGGGGCCCCATAATCTTCTATTACCCGGGGGCCCCTTAATCTTCTCCTATTGCCTGGGGGCCCCATAATCTCCTATTGCCCAGGGGCCCCATGAGCTGTCAGTGTGCCCCTGCAGAAGATTGTGAATGGCTTTCAATGGAGCCAGTTCACATATGTCCAATGCGGCTCCGGTGCAAATTTGCACAGAAGCCCTGTACGTCTTTTGGTCCGTTTCAGGTCCGGTTTCAGCCCACAATTTGAGCTGAAACCTGAAACGGGGACGCACCGGACCCCTGCCGGGAGCTGCATCGGTATTAGGTGTGAACCGAGCCTTAATAAGGTGAAAAGGACCCTGTCAGCAACTTGAAAAACTACAGGTAAAAGCACAAAAGAATCAATTAATATTTTAAATAAGTAGCTGCATCATTGTTTCCCTTACATTTTTTTTGTTCACTTTTAGTTTGCCTTTGAACTTGCCAGAGAATTCAACCACTATAGGATGGGTTGATTGTCTAGCACAGCTAAAACTACTCCTCTTTCTAAGGCCTAGTTCACACTGGCATTGAAAGCAGACGTTTGAGGGGCGTTTTTAATGCCCCTCAAATGCCTATGCAAATGATACTCTGGACCTCACACAGTGTTGTTCGCATTATCAAAACATGACGCGTTAGCGTCGCTTTGCTTCAAAATTGAAACCTCATTTCTAGTTTGAAAGGATTTAGGGCACATCAATTCCTTCAATTCAAGTGCATGGTAAAGCACTGCACCAGCATGCTGTTGTGGGAGAGTTTGCAAGGTGTTAGTACATTACAGTTACTAATAGGCATTGGTGGTGCGGTTTTAACGTGCCAAAAACGCATGTCAACCATGCCGCAAACACGCATAGGGCATTTGTGGAAGCTTTTTTAATGCTCATTAACTGCACCTATTAAATTGCATTAATGGTATTGGTGCGTTTGATAAGCGGCAGTGTTTTCAGCAAGCGTGAACAAGTCTAATTGCTCTCTGTGCTGGCCCAGCTCCTCCACCCTTCCCTTTGTCTCGATATATAACTGTTTATGTAACTGCCAGGGAAGAAGCAAAGGGGAATACCATATAGTGTAACTAGAGTTTGCGCGGGTTGCTGCTGACATTACATCCAAAACGGTGGTACCCAGCAGCAGTCTCAGACTTTTTGGATGTCTACAGACTTTTACAAGTAAATAACATGCATAACATTTATTAAACATATAATATTATGGAAAAGATTCTTGGTGAAATGAATGGTCTGCTTCACCTATGCTCACTTTAGGCACCCAATCTTCTCAGGAGAATCTTTACATGGGTGTTTGAAGTGAGAACTCTTCAATTTATTAAATCATGCCATGATTCAGTTCATCTCTTTTCATACATTAGTATTTTATACCTCTTAAGAAATTCAGTTCATCAAGTAAAAAAATAGTAATGAGCAAAGCTAAAGATATTGGCTCCACTAACAATTCTGCAGTTCACATGCAAAAAAATCGCTTTTCCAGACAAATGTTCATAATCTAACCAGTGTATTGTATGCTAGTAAAGAGATCTCTCACTAGTTCACCCGGGAATCTCACACTCCATGATGGGGTCCAAATTTTGACCATGAAATAAAGCTTTGGACCCTTTTGAGGAATCCTTGGTGTGCCGATGTCATTTCTTCACTCTGATTGTCTATGGTTTCCAGCCTGTGGTTTGATTACAAAATAAAGCGTTGGACCCTTTTGAGGAATCCTTGGTGTGTTGATGACATCTCTTCACTCAAATTTTTATTTGGGAGCAGAAAGTTTTGGGAATTGTGGGGTAGGATTCAGTGTTCCCCTAACTGGGAAGTATATTACTTCATACTGATTACACACACTCACACTGGCACCTGTAACCGGTCCCGGGCATGGTTCAGCCTCTTGGGCTGATTTGTTTGTTTGAGGGGTCCCAACCATGCTCAGGATCGGTTAAACGTCACGCGTCCGGGACCACTTGGAGGAGGTCGCTCTGGGTGTGGTTCACTTGTGGTCCAGGAAAGGTTGCTTTAGCATGAGTGCCAGAGCACACATCAGCATCCATAGAAGCATAGGCGTGCGCACAGGGTGTGCCAGGTGTCCCTGGGCACACCCTAATCACCCTGTGTGGTGCAGATTTCCCCTGTTTAGACCCCTGATATTTCACCAAAGCCCCCCTAACAGGGCTCCTAAAAAAATAAATAAATGTAAACAATAAAAATGTAAAAAATAATAATAAAAAAAAATAATAAAAACTACTAACGCCATCCAGTGCCCTACTGACACCAATCTCTGCTCTACTGGAACCATCAGTATAACTACACATGCACACACGCATATGTGTATAAGCTTTGAGAGCTTTGAGGTGCACACCCTAATACAACAGGCTGTGCACACCTATGCATAGAAGTCTATGTACGGAAGGAGCAGGAATCATTCTGGGCTGGTTAACATACCGTGGGGACGGAACGTATTCAGACCCCCTTAAATTTTTCACTCTGTTATATTGCAGCCATTTGCTAAAATCATTTAAGTTCATTTTTTTCCTCATTGATGTGCACACAGAACCCCATATTGACAGAAAAACACAGAATTGTTGGTATTTTTGCAGATTTATTAAAAAAGAAACTGAAAATATCACATGGTCCTAAGTATTCAGTCCCTTTGCTGTGACACTCATATATTTAACTCAGGTCATGTCCATTTCCTCTGATTATCCTTGAGATGGTTCTACACCTTCATTTGAGTCCAACTGTGTTTGATTATACTGATTGGACTTAATTAGGAAAGCCACACACCTGCCTATATAAGACCTTACAGCTCACAGTGCATGTCAGAGCAAATGAGAACCATGAGGTCAAAGGATCTGCCTGAAGAGCTCAGAGACAGAATTGTGGCAAGGCACAGATCTGGCCAAGGTTACAAAAAAATTCTGCTGAAGGTTCCTAAGAGCACAGTGGCCTCCATCATAATCCTTAAATTTAATATGTTTGGGACAACCAGAACCCTTCCTAGAGCTGGCCGTCTGGCCAAACTGAGCTGTTGGGGGAGAAGAGCCTTGGTGAGAGAGGTAAAGAAGAACCCAAAGATCACTGTGGCTGAGCTCCAGAGATGTAGTGAGGAGATGAGAGAAAGTTGTAGAAAGTCAACCATCACTGCAGCCCTCCACCAGTCGGGGCAATATGGCAGAGTGGCCCGACGGAAGCCTCTCCTCAGTGCAAGACACATGAAAGCCCGCATGGAGTTTGCTAAAAAACACCTGAAGGACTCCAAGATGGTGAGAAATAAGATTCTCTGGTCTGAGGAGACCAAGATAGAACTTTTTGGCCTTAATTCTAAGCAGTATGTGTGGAGAAAACCAGGCACTGCTCATCACCTGTCCAACACAGTCCCAACAGTGAAGCATGGTGGTGGCAGTATCATGCTGTGGGGGTGTTTTTCAGCTGCAGGGACAGGACGACTGGTTGCAATTGAGGGAAAGATGAATGCGGCCAAGTACAGGGATATCCTGGACGAAAACCTTCTCCAGAGTGCTCAGGACCTCAGACTGAGTCGAAGGTTTACCTTCCAACAAGACAATGACCCTTAGCACACAGCTAAAATAATGAAGGAGTGGCTTCACAACAACACAAAGACTCATGGCTGTATTCGATCAAAAGGGTGCTTCTTCTGAAAACTTAGGACCATGTGATATTTCAGTTTTTCTTTTTTTAATAAATCTGCAAAAATGTCAACAATTCTGTGTTTTTCTGTCAATATGGGGTGCTGTGTGTACATTAATGAGCAAAAAATGAGGAAAAAAAAGAAAAAAAAAAGAAAATGGCTGCAATATAACAAAGAATGAGAAATTTAAGGGGGTCTGAATACTTTCCGTCCCCACTGTACATGTTCCAAGGAACACTTGTAAATGTGCTGGGAGCACTTTCTTAATTAAAGTCCAGGGTAAGTGTATAGCAGAGGGGGGATAATCTATGTCAGGCATCGTTCATTTAAAGCCCCAGTTATCATTTATTATGATGTACTGTATTTTTAAATAAAAAACGTCTCCGTTTTTTGACCTGCACCATTTGGAGCCTCTCCATTTTTTCTTATCTGTACCCTGGTTCGATTGAGCCTATTTGTATATACCATCAACCTCCAGACGGCTCCCCCATTGAGAGGAGGTTTCATATCACATTGAGTAGCCATATGAATTCAGAAACTTTGATTGGACCATCACTGTCGAGGAGTGGAACCATACTGCTTGGAGTGACCCTCTTCCTGCTAATCTCTAACCCAGAGGCATTTGGCCTACACAAGCCTGTCTGACCCACTACCGCTGGTAAGTCCACCGTATCCGGTAAAAGTACCCATCCATATTCCCTTGATAGAGGATTTCTTCATATCTACAGCTTCACAGGTAGTCTTATATTGTTTGCACTATCTTTATTTCATCGAAGAATCACCAGTTATGTACTAGATGGACAAGTTTTTCGAACCTTAACTCATTTTTTTGTTCACATCAAATGAACATTGGATATTTTTTGCACGTTCACTAGATTTGTTAATATGTTACACACACATTATTTCAGTTTTATTGCTGTTTTATTACATTTTAGTGATACACTGTTTTCACAACGTTCATTTAAAACAGTCCCAGTGTGAGTGCACCCTTAGGAATAAGGGCAATTGAGAGTTTCATTTTTTACCAAAAATGATGTGAAAATTGTAAGATTTAGGCAAAACCTTGCCATTTTGATGAAATGCATTAGAGTCAACAGGGAAATCAAAAATTGGGTGGTTTTGATGGCTTTTAAGGGTACAATTGGCTTCAAATGGCTCCTGAGGGATATGAATGCTTCTTTCAACTATCCTGAACTTGTTTGTATGCCATAATATTCTTTTTTTCTCTTTATTTATGTTATTTATTTATTTTTTAACAAATTTCAAGTTTCCGTCTCATCAAAATCCACCTACAGAAAAACTGAAGCGTTTGCAATATCAATTTAATCACTCTGCTCATTCTTGTTGGGTATATTGAATCACAAGAGGCATGTATCCCACAAAAGAAACCCAGTACAAATAAATAAAAGGTGGAATTGGTTTATCCTGGCAACAGGATCTTGGGGTGGCATGCTTTTGGAGTGGGAACCACATGCCGCCAGCGCAGAATTACTACCATGGCTTAATTTATTGTTGTTGGTTTTAAACCTAGGGGCTCAGTATTTTAGATGTTAAGCATTAGGGAGGAAGTTAAGCGTTAAGCGCCCATTTAGGTATTGATTGTTTGAACGGTAAAGTGAGTTTGATTAAATGATAGGTTTGAGGGTTGAGTTAAAGCAGAAATTCAGTAGTTTTTTTCAACTTTCCATCTATTAAATTGTCAGCCCTTGTTGTTTTTACTTTGGATAGTAAAACATTTTTTTTTCTGCCAGTAAATACCTTATACAGCGCAACTTCCTGTTTTTTTTCTGGAAAAAAGCCTAGGCTTATGTCATCATGCACAGCTATCTCTATCACTCTCGTGAGAGTTTGCCAGGAAGGGAGGGGGGATGAGTCATAAGAGGGCCAATGAGAGCTGCAGAGCTGGAGGTGTGCCTCTGTGTGATACCTATTATCCACTGTTAGTGACGCACCTCATTCAAAATCTCAACCCTTTCCTCTTTTTCAGCACAGTCCCCTTGTTTGAGCAAGTCGTTGATCTGAAAAGAATTTCCTTATGTTGCAAATATAATGAGACTGAGGGGTCTGATAAGCCAGTTGATTCATCACTAATTAACAGGCAAAACCAAACTTTACTGGTTTTTGGTGTCCCTCCTATAAATTTTTCATTTAATGGAATGATGTCCCTCTTATAACTTTTTCATTTATAGGAACGATGACTATGAGTGTGCCACAAGGAGTGTGCCACAAGGAGGTGAGTGCATACAAATGATCTCATTTTTTATTTAAAAAGTTGCCAAGGTTGCAAGGCCTACTACGGCCGACCATGATGACTGTACGTGTTGCAACAAACTCATCCAAGCCCATAGCTGGTAATGTCCAATTTTAACAATCCTTCCTTCAGAAGAATTGCCTAAAATTCCAACCTTTCACAGAAACAGACCATCCATCCTCTCACAAAAATCTCATGTTGTTAGAAGCAGTTCTTTACTAAAAAGCTATGCATAAGCAATAAATAAATAAACCCTTTCATGAGAGGGTATTACAACATCTATGTTCTACTATTACAAAATATATGTGTTAGGTCATTTTTAAGAACCCCATATTAAATAAAAGAAATATCACTGCCAAAAAGCAGTAAATAAATGTTTCACTGTGTCAAAGGCGCACTCTAGTACCCCTTGTAATAATTCTGAGGGAAAAAATTAGAACAGCAAAAACAATAATAAATATTTGCTACAGGGGCATTGGAGAAAGGCTGTTTGTTAACGAAAGCCATTTGTAAGCAAATGTATAGAAAAAGTATGCAATGTCGTCTCCTAAACTACTCTAGCCACAAACTGAAGGGTGATTTTAAAAATGTCCTGCGGCACTCAATCATTCCTTCATTTTAATGTCTTTATTTTATGATTTTATTGATGAAATACTACTTACTCTGTGTTCAAAATTCCTTTTAGGCTGCAGGCATGGGCTAGCTGACACGCAGAGCCATATTTTAAAGCCATATATTTCACATTCCCACGTTCAACTTGGAGGACACGGTAGCCAAGTTGCTTTTTTTTTTCTAGCAGATATATATTTTCATATTTATTTACTGATTTGACTAATGTATCTATTTTTCAACCCGCATGCTTATGTTTCAATCCATTAAAGTGATTCACGATCAAATAATACGTTATTGCAAGTACAAAGAGGAGATAAAAACTGCAGCACAATAGCTATAACATGGCAACACAAATGATAAAAACAAAAAAAAAATTTCACGATTGCATTTACTTTTTAGTATCAAATGTGAAAGAAGGTAAAACAAGAGTTTTCATTATTAACGCCTAGTGAATTATATGAATTATATAAAATAAAACCTGTACTTATTAGATTCATGGTAGGAATATTTTAACGTGAGTTACATAATGCTTGTGTGTTTAAATTCTCTGTAAAAGTGATCATACACTAATGGACACAGTCATTAAAGTGCATTTACCGTTTAATACGAATGCAGGTATCTGTGATCTCTTTTACAGGCATACCCCACTTTTAAGTACACAATGGGGTTTATTTACTAAAGCTGGAAAGTGCTAAATCAGGCTCACTTCTGCATAGAAACCAATGAGCTTCCAGGTTTTATTACCAAAGCTTAATTGGACAATCTGGGGTTAGAAGCTCATTGGTTTCTATGCAGAAGGAAGCCTGATTTTGCACTTTCCAGCTTTAGTAAATAAACCCCATTGTGTACTTAAAAGTGGGGTATGCCTGTAATTCTTTGGGCAACACATATGGCCAGATTATGTTAAGATTAGGTCAGCAGAAGACTTTTAAGCTGGAGTCATAAAACAACTTTTAAAGCCAGACATCCTTTAAATGTGGAAAATTCCTTATTAGTCTTGGCATCCACAAAGTGTTGAAGTCAAATCACAGTACTCCTGTCAGAGGCACAGGATTTCTGGAAGAAGATCCCTCATCTGACAACAAAGCAGGCATGAAACCACAGCCATGGAAAATGACTTGGAAGGTTTTAATTTATCCAGGTTATGATAGAGCTAGGACTTGTTCTGTAATGTTGAAGACATTTCACCCTTTATCTAAGTAGCTTCTTCAATTTAAAAAAAACTGAGGAAGCCACTTGGATGAGTTGAGAAATAGCTTCAACTTGAATAAGTAGCAAAATGTCTTCAAGAACAAGTCTAGTTGAATGTTACTAGATGCTGCTATGAGCATAGAAAGCTCTGGTATAAACAAGAGTTGCCCTTCTAGGCTTTAAACAAAGAACATCGTTTTAAGCCCCATTTGTCTATGATCTGGCCTAGCATTGAGCTCTCATGATTTTGGACACAAAAAAAAAAATTGTCTATTCAAGGATCAAGTGACAAGATAGTATATCCAGTTGAACATTACCTCCATCTGTGCATGTATGCAGTTACTGCTTGACCATTCTTACTGTTTGTCAAGACCGTAGGCATCAAGTCATATTCAAAAAAACCTTGTGTGTGAAATTAAAATAACACTAACTGATATCCTTAGTTCCCAAAACGAATCCATTCACATCCATTACTTAGTCCATGGGTGCCCAACCTGTGGCTCTCCATTGCAGAACTACAAGACACAAAACAGCTGGAGGGCCACAGGTTGAGCACCCAAGACTTAGTCCAAAGTTCCTAGTCCATCTCAGGGGCAAGCAAGAGCGGATGGCTATGTTTCCGCATACAGTGGGACCATGAAGAACAATGTAAACTCTTGGAGGGGATGTTAAGGGACTACATACAAGATTTTAGTAATGAGAATGGTATCATTAGCGGTAATCAGCATGGATTCATGAAGAATCGTTCTTGCCAAACCAATCTATTAACCTTCTATGAGGAGGTGAGTTGCCATCTAGATAAAGGAAGGTCCATAGGCGTGGTGTATCTGGATTTTGCAAAAGCATTTGACACAGTTCCCCATAAACCTTTACTGTACAAAATTAGGTCCGTTGGCATGGACCATAGGGTGAGTACATGGATTGAAAATTGGCTACAAGGGTTCAGAGGGTGGTGATAAATTCGGAGTACTCAAAATGGTCAGGGGTGGGTAGTGGGGTCCCCCAGGGTTCTGTGTTGGGAACAATCCTGTTTAATTTGTTCATAAACGACCTGGAGGATGGGGTAAACAGTTCAATCTCTGTATTTGTGGACGATATTAAGCTAAGCAGGGCAATAACTTCTCCGCAGGATGTGGAAACCTTGCAAAAAGATCTGAAGAAATTAATGGGGTGGGCAATTACATGTCAAATAGGGTTCAATGTAGAAAAATGTAAAATAATGCATTTGGATGGCAAACATATGAATGCAATCTATACACTGGGGGGGAGAACCTTTTGGGGGAATCTAGGATGGAAAAGGACCTGGAGGTCCTAGTAGATGATAGGCTCAGCAATGGCATGAAATGCCAAGCTGCTGCTAACAAAGCAGACAGAATATTGGCATGCAATAAAAAGGAGATTAATTCCAGAGATAAAACGATAATTCTCCCACTCTACAAGACTCTGGTCCGACCGCACCTGGAGTATGCTGTCCAGTTCTGGGCACCAGTCCTCAGGAAATACTGGAAATGGAGCACAAATAAGGGCAACAAAGCTAATAAAGGGCCTGGAGGATCTTAGTTATGAGGAAAGGTTGCGAGCACTGAACTTATTCTCTCTGGAGAAGAGACGCTTCAGAGGGGATATGATTTCAATTTACAAATACCGGACTGGTGACCCCACAATAGGGATAAAACTTTTTCACAGAAGGGAGTTTAACAAGACTCGTGGCCACTCATTAAAATTTGAAAAAAAGAGGTTTAACCTTAAACTTCGTAGAGGGTTCTTTACTGTAAGAGTGGCAAGGATATGGAATTCCCTTCCACATGCAGTGGTCTCGGCAGGGGGAATCGATAGTTTCGAGAAACTATTAGATAAGCACCTGAATGACCGCAATATACAGGGATATACAATGTAATACTGACATATAATCACACACATAGGTTGGACTTGATGGACTTGTGTCTTTTTTTCAACATCACCTACTGTGTAAAGGTAGCTGTCCTCTAACAGGAAGTCAGAGCACAGCAGCATAAAAAAGGATTTTGGAGAATTGAAAGAGGCTGAGAGCAATAAAAGGTACTTTTTTGAGTTAAGAATACATACTTAAGGTGACCAGAAAGACCTGTTTTGTTTTTTTTAGTGGGTCCATTTTGGCATGGTTCGCCCTAGGTGAAAAAATGCCCCCCTTGTATCATTGAGAACCTGCTGTGTCTGTTATAGCCTACATCTATGCTGTATTCAGTTAAAAACGATTATTTGATTCTTTGCTAAAATCAAAGTTTGCATGCATTCTGGTCAATTACTCTTTTGTACTGCGTCAGGTTTGTGTTGTATTTTTTTTTTAATTTGAAAAGTTCTCTCTATTAAAACTGATCTGCATTCTGATGCCGCGTACACACGACCGGACTTTATGGCATACTTTGCCCGGCAGACTTTTCGACGGACTTTACGACGGACTTTTCCGAATGAACGGACTTGCCTACACACGATCAACCCAAGTCCGATGGATTCGTACGTGATGACGTACGACCGGACTAAAACAAGGAAGTTCATAGCCAGTAGCCAATAGCTGCCCTAGCATCGGTTTTTGTCCGTCGGACTAGCATACAGACGACCGGACTTTTCGACCGGACTCGAGTCCGTCGGATAGATTTGAAACATGTTTCAAATCTAAGTCTGTCAAACTTTTGAGAAAACAAAGTCCGCTGGAGCCCACACATGATTGAATTGTCCGACGAAATCCGGTACGCCGGACTAAGTATGCCGTAAAGTCCGATCGTGTGTACATGGCATAAGGGTCACATACATTTAAATATGTACTGTTGTTTGCTATAATTTACACCTATTACATTACAATCATATGAAGGTATAACATACACTTCTAGGCTGGTTTCACATAGAGAGTGCTGGGAGACTAAGAGGAAGTGAAGAAAATGTAAAACTAAAGAAAATACAGAAGTAAGATAAAGAAATAATGGAAGAAAGCACACAAGACTGGTAAGTAAGGCTGCAGTGTGGAGAGACAGCCATTCAGTAACAGTATCAAGGCAAGGATATCACAATAATATGGAATGGAAAAGTACCAGTAGTGGTCAGGCAAATTAAGGGCAGACTTGGAATGTTCACAAAGTTCAGCTTCATAAAATTTTCTTTAGCATTTTTAATTAGATTGGAAGAAAAAAAAAAAACTTAAGAAAACAAAGAATTTTTCTTAAATTTAACTTCAGCATAATCTCAAATTCCAACACACTCTATTGATATGTGGGAGCTCTAATGAATAATTACTAGTAGTCATCTAGAATAACCAGCCAGAATGATCGCTTCTCATCTGATAATAAATTAATTTGCATTTATTGTAAAAAAGGAACCTTTTCCAAGTTGGCTCTTTCATTACAGCTTAATTATATGACACCGCCATCGCTCTTCAGAATGTATTACCGCAATGATCAAAATGAGAGCAGGATAAATAATGGCAATGCAGCACTGTATATGTTTTAATTAGCCAAAGGTAAGCAAAGGAGCACTGACGCTATTATATTAAGGTCAGAGCGCCACATGACTTGATCTACAATACATACATTACGACAAGAAAGGTTCCACTAAATTAGAGTCTCTGCATAATCAACATAATTACACTAAAATGTATCATAACACATGCACAGTTGACATTCTCTGCAACTCTTTCTTTTTTTTTAATACCTTGTAAATGGACAGTCCTTCCAGAATTATTATTTCAATTGTCTGTTGGCCTCCACCCTATGGTTTATTCTATCTCTAGGAACCACGTCACATAGGCGATCATAGTCCTAGGCAAAGCCACTCTCTGGACCTTAAGAAGTTATTTTAATCATAAAAGTACAACTTGATATTCTTGCTCTATATTATGGCATGCCAGGAATTTATTCACACTAACTCTTAAAGTTACTGAAGGCTCCACTGTAAAGGATAATCCCAGCCAACAGAATACAAAGTTAAAACAAAGATGGGAACTAATTTACCAAATAAATCATATGTAAAGTAAATGCACATAGTCTTTGCAATACATTTACTGCTGCTATGCTACACAACAAGGCTTTTAAAAGCCTGTAGACATCCTTAAACCCTGCTGGACCCAACGTCTCTAGAACCATATCCTGGCTCCTCTACTCCTCCTACCCCCCTCCGTCTTTTCCTCCTTCCTCCCGTCTCCGTTCTCGCTTTCGCTCTTCTTGTTTTCCTTCCTTTTTCTCTTCTCTCTCTATTCATTACACAACATGATGTACAGCACGGTGGTGTAGTGGTTAGCACTTTCACCTAGCAGCAAAAAGGGTCACTGGTTTAAATCCCAACCACGACATTATCTGCCTGGAGTTTGCATGTTCTCCCTGTAATAAAAAAATGTATATGTGGTGAACCGTGCTATTAAATATCTAATAAAGTGCAAACAGTGCAAAATTGCAAACCACCGGATTCACACCAATGGCATGTAAACAACAGTTAAATAATAGCAAACATAACATCTACTAAACAAAGTAAATATGAGTGAATTGAATAAATGCAATTAAACAAAAAGTCCTGCATCAAAAAATCTCAATCAAAAACACAAGGCCAAAAAAGTCAAAGAAAGAGAAAAAAGCGTCCAATATATTCAGGTATTAAAGATGACTTTCCAAGGCTTGAGTGAAAAGGGGAATTCACCACCAACAGTGAGCAAACAGCCTACTCACCTGATGGAGATGATCCCAATTACAGAGAACATAAACGCCTTTAGGTTATCAAACTGCTACCAGGAATCCGTCACTGCCGGTCCAGATGGTATCAGATGATGATCCCCATTAAAGAGATCATAAACGCCTATGGATTATCAAACTACTTCCAGGAATCCATCACTGCCAGTCCAGATAGTGTCTCCAATAAAAGGAAGGTCCACGCATATTTATGTTAGACATAGGATGAAAAACAATCTCCCATGGTGAAGTATGTCAAAAAATGTGGTTTATTGCTAAAAAATGGCACCAAACGCCAACTTGCATGATAACAGCTTTAAAAACAAACAAGTGGATGCCATGGAGCGCTCCACCTGCATTCGTTTCACTATGGGCGGAAGTGACGTATCACGCTATCGACCACACCCATTTATTTAATTCCCTCATATTCATTTTGTTTAGTAGATGTTATGTTTGGTATTATTTAACTGTTGTTTACATCCCATTGGAGTGAATCCGGTGGTTTGTAATTTTGCACTGTTTGCACTGTTTATTCAATATTTAATAGCGTGGTTCACCACATATACATCTTTTATCATATTGGTTTATTAACGTTTGGAAACCGGCAGCTGACTATTTATAATTTGTATATATCACCAATTAGCGCGGGTAGGGAGCCCTTGTCCCCTTTTTTACATGTCCTCCCTGTGCCTGCATGGGTTTCCTCCGGTTTCTCTGGATTCCTTCCACACTCTAAAGACATGCTGGTAGGTTAATCATATCCTGTCTAAATTGGCCCTGGTATATGTATGAATGTGTGTTAGGGACCTTAGATTCTAAGCTCCTTGAGGGTAGGGACTGATGTGAATGTACACTGTATATGTAAAGCGCTGCTTAAATTGACAGCGCTATAGAAGTACCTGAAATAAATAAATAACATACCTCTTGGTCGTATTTGTGTTATACCAGATTGGCTGTAGATTATGTACTCTACTAGATACGATTGTGGTCCTTGCTGTATTTTGGTCATTACTCAACCTGGTTCCTCTGTTACCCAAAGTATCTCTGACGTACCTTTGGTTCACACCTGTCATGCTATGGGCGATAGCCATCAAGCTGACTTGTTGTACTTCATTATTGTTGTTCCATGATTGCAAGTTTTTCACGTTAACTTAATAAAAACATTTTCAACTCTAAAAGCCTGTAGAGCTGCAGACTACATGTTATTTCCCACCACCACCTACTCTTTGGACTACGAGTAAACCTCACCACATTCCAACACCCATACTGAGTTCTCTCCCTTCTGTAGGCTCATCTACTTTCCAATGCTACCAATCAGTTTAGAGAGCAGTGACTAGTAGCAGGCCTTTAGCTTTCAGTGGAGTGTGGCATCTTGGCATAGATGCAGATTTTAGATAATTCCACAAACTAATAAAATATTTCACAACTATATAAATAAACGAAAGCGTGTTTTGGATATTTGTCTGATTTTTCTTTTTAATCCTGTTTTCCTATGTGTCCAGACTGTCAGCTCTACATTAGAATACATTTTTTTTCCTAAAAAAAAGAAAAAAAATTCCTTCCGGGTTTTGATAGATGGTCTCCATTAGTTTGACATACAACTGCTCAACTCTATCAATTCACTTTGGCACATTAAGGAGCTCCAGTGTGAGATGGGGGAGTGGAGCTGTAGAAAGCACAAATAATGAGCAGAATATATTGTTCACTGCCTTATCGTGATGCCTTCTGAGCACAAACACTGGCAAACACTGGCAACTAAAAAGACCCCCAGATGAGCTCGGAATTCTACCACTCCATCATAAACAATTGCCCTCTGGAGTCGTCATCAGTTGGGAAATGTTTAAAACATTTACCATATGTGGCTAAGAACAGCCTAATTTGTCCACTTTAAAATTTAGCATTACTTTTTGAAAGGATAGTTAATTTTAAAAATATGTCTTCATAGGTGAAGAGCTTTATGGAAAGCAGCTAATGCATCAACCGCGCTCTCCTGAATAATTAGGAATTGTCACCAAAGAAAAATGCCGCAGTTCATGTAAATAACTATTTACCTAGAGGAACAAGAAATCCACGAGAGTCAGCATACTTTAATGAGGCATGACAATAGGAAAAAAAAAAAGAGAGAGAAAGAGAAAGCTTTACCGGGCTGCATCTGCCTTAACTGACACCGCTTATGGTAAAAATTGGCCAAAACAAGTATTATTTGTTTTTTACTTGTCAGATATAATGTAGCTTGAAAATTTTCAACAGGCAACGAGCATCAAGGCCATTTGTTACTTGCAACAGCCTTAATTGTTTGTCTGGCAGAAATAAAAAATTAGGGTGCTTATGTCATTTACCTAAATTCCTAATTAATGTGAAGGTGTCAGAGTTTTCTAAAAGATACGGGGGAAAAGAGTGAGAAATGGTTTCTCTGTGATTTTCATCTCGCCTTGGCTAGGCATGCAAAGAAAAACAAAACTTTTGCTTGATACCACAAAAGATGGAGGAGCTGGACATTTTTTTTTTATATCCTCTAAGCCAGCTGCAGACATTAGATGGAGTTTCAACATGCACGTATGATCAAACCAATACATTCTTTTTTTTTTTTTTTTCAAATGAACTTGGCATGTTCTCGTTCACCTAGTAGCCATATGCCTCAACCATTGGCTTTATTTTGAGATACATCTCAAGATTTTTATCTTCACATAGATCATTGAATAAAAATCCAACCTGGCCAATCATCTACTTTTCCAAAATTAGTAACCAGAAGTAGTTGCTGGTGTCCACAGACATGACAATAAAATAAAAAGAAGTACATTTTTTATAACATTTTTTTAGGATAAATGTACAGTCTTATATTAACATTACTCACCAATGAAACCTCGCAGTTCTCTTTACTGGTGGCCTCATCAGTAGCCTACACTTACCTTCACTCCCCTGTAACTCTGTTTGCCCACCAGGTAAGGAAAAACACCTGGTACTTGCCAATATGGGAAGCATGTCACTCATTTCTCTTTCTCCCACATGACAGTACTGGTGCTTGCTGATTGGTCACTCAGGCACCCAGCCCTGTCACGTGTGGGTAGAGATAATTTTCTTCAGAACTGTCTAAGGTCATGACTTGCAGCTTACACATGGTTAACTCTCTTTGCTAACAGCAGCAAAGCAGAGCAGCAGGGTAATGGATGGTGATATAAGGAAATAAAACCTGGTGGTGGAACCACAAATTAAAGAGGAATGCAGTCTGATCACATAATTTGTAAAAAAAACATATTTGCCATTCTAAAGCTTCCCTCCAAAGACTTTGCATATTATTTTATATATACTGCGATTCTATACTTGCCAATTATGCTGCAGAAATCTCCCTCTACTGAGTCTGGCTGCAACCATTTTAAATGTGGGCAGCTGAAGCTGCTGCCTGTTCACTTCCTGGATTTACACAGACACACAGAGGCACACCTCCAGCTCTGCAGCTCTCATTGGCCCTCTTATGACTCACCCCCCCTCCCTTCCTAGCAAACTCTAACAAGAGCGACAGAGAGCTGTGCATGATGTCATAAGCCTAGGCTAATGACCAGACAAGAAACAGGAAGTGGGCTGTATAAGGTATTTACTGGCAGAAAAAAAAATGTTTAAATATCCAAAGTTAAAACAACAAGGGCAGAAGATTTAATAGATGGAAAGATGAAAAAATTACTGAAGTTCCGCTTTAATTACAACTAAAGTTTTCTGGATGACAGCCTAAACATGTACCTTATCCAGTTATTATGTGCTGCTCCTTTGTCTTCCCTAAATTAGCCAATTGCTCCTTCTTTTGTCCCTCGCACACTACCCCACCCAGTAAGAGGATTTGACAAAGAAGCAGCTAAATAGGCAGTGCTGTCAATACAGACAGCAAGGGGGCAGGACAAGGTGTGGCCAGATGCTAACTGACAAGGTACAAGCCTATAAATTAGTGGTTATAATGCTGATAGCCACATCCTCTTCTCATCCCAATGTAGTGCAAGCATGCACTGGCTACATAAGTGTGGAAAGTCTGCTCTCAATTCAGAAGCAGTGCAGCATTGTTGCCACTTAATCACACTCTCATGATCGCCTGTCATGGTCACATGACTTGAAAAGGCAAAACACAAACATACAAAATATATAAAAATTACTAAGCAGACGTGAATAAAACTGAGTATACCGAAATATAAAAAAGACAACATTCCAATATACAAAAACCATGCCACGTATAAATAGCGATATAGATCACAATGTGGATTCATTGCACTGCATGTTGGCTGCAGTATGTGGGTTGTACAATCCGTTCCCTTTACTCCCATATTGCTGAACATTATTGTGACTATATAAACACCAATGCTGGGAAATTCTCTACAGTGTTCAAACACTTTACAAGGGTTCATATGGTAAATATGGCTTCCTTCACCTATAATGGCATAGAAAGTGTACTTCCTACAATTTGGGGTTGTGATTGATACCACCACCTGTTAGAAGATGAGGTGGATTTTTAAACTGCAGACCCCCATCCCTTGCGGATAATACCACAAATGGGATGTTGATCTTTATTTGAAATAATCTGTAATAAGTTCCCCTTACTTTCATTTTATATGTCATTCTATCTTTAGGATGTTCTATTTCGGGTAGTGTCTCTATCCACAATCTATACCAATATTTATTCGAGGTCTGATCTTTGTATATTGGAATGCTGTCATTTTTATATATTGGTATACTCAGTTTTAGACATGCTTAGTATTTTTCATATATTTTATATATTTGTGTTTTGCCTTTTCAGGTCATGTGACTGTGACAGGCAATCTTTCTTGTGATATATGGGTACTAGCCATGATTAAAGCCTGATGGCTGAAACGCGTTGGCTCTTCTTGGCTATTTTTCACCAGTATTTAATAAAGTTCTACTGTATTTTTAGCTGATTTTTATGGCACTCGCCTTTTCCCTTTCCTGATTGGTTATGGAGGTTGTGGAGACCTTTCCAGGCTGAATGCCCTGCTTCTAAAGTGGATGATTACTACTTAAGAGGTGGTG
This sequence comes from Lithobates clamitans, assembly GCA_037952925.1. Taxonomy (NCBI): domain Eukaryota; kingdom Metazoa; phylum Chordata; class Amphibia; order Anura; family Ranidae; genus Lithobates; species Lithobates clamitans. The sequence goes on along the minus strand of JBBGZY010000103.1, from coordinate 6,542,527 downwards.
GCTTGCATACACTTGTTTCAATACAAAGAGAGCAGGAAACGTTTTAACACAAGTACATGGTACAACAGACACAAATCAGGACTAGGGATGAGCTTCGAGTTCGAGTCAAACTCATGTTCGACTTGAACATCGGCTGTTCGCCAGTTCGCCGAACAGCGAACAATTTGGGGTGTTCGCAGCAAATTCGAAAGCCACTGAACACCCTTTAAAAGTCTATGGGAGAAATCAATAGTGCTAATTTTAAAGGCTTATATGCATGGTATTGTCATAAAAAGTGTTTGGGGACCTGGGTCCCGCCCCAGGGGACATGGCTCAATGCAAAAAAAAGTTTTAAAAACGGCCGTTTTTCAGGAGCAGTGATTTTAATAATGCTTAAAATCAAACAATAAAAGTGTAATATTCCTTTAAATTTCGTACCTCGGGGGTGTCTATAGTATGCCTGTAAAGGGGCGCATGTTTCCCGTGTTTAGAACAGTCTGACAGCAAAATGACATTTCAAAGGAAAAAAATTAAAAAAAAATGACATGGGGGGTCCCTCTAAATTTCATACCAGGCCCTTCGGGTCTGGCATAGATATTAAGGAGGAAAGTAGATAGAAGAAAGAAGAAGCATTTAAATAAAGGAATTGTCAAAAACTGTCTCTTGTCATTTTTAACATTTTTGACACTTTTTTTGTGAAATGGTAGGGGTACTTTTGTACCCCCTTACCATTTCACACATGGGGGAGGGCCGGGATCTGGGGGTCCCCTTGTTAAAGGAGGCATCAAGATTCCGATAAGCCCCCTGTCCGCAGACCCCCACAACCACCGGGCAAGGGTTGTGGGGATGAGGCCCTTGTCCCCATCAACATGGGGACAAGGTGCTTTGGGGGGCTACCCCAAAGGACCCTCCCAATGTTAAGGGCATGTGGCCTGGTACAGTTCAGGAGGGGGGGCGCTCTCTTGTCCCCCCCTCTTTTCCTGCGGCCTGCCAGGTTGCATGCTCAGATAAGGGTCTGGCATAGATTTTGAGGGGGACCCCACGCCATTTTTTTAAAAATTTTTGGCCGGGGTTCCCCTTAATATCCATACCCGACCTAAAGGGCCTGGTATGGAATTTAGGGGGACCCCCCACGCAATTTTTTTTGTAAATTTCAAGTTCGGGGTTCCCCTGTGGGGAATTCTCGTGCCGTTTTTATCAATGAACTTTTATGTGCATTGTCGGACCGGCAATTCATTAATAGCCGCGAGTACTTTTAAATGACTTTTTTTCCTTTGAAATGTCATTTTGCTGTCAGACTGTTCTAAACACGGGAAACATGCGCCCCTTTACAGGCATACTATAGACACCCCCCAGGTACGAAATTTAAAGGAATATTACACTTTTATTGTTTCACTTTAAGCATTATTAAAATCACTGCTCCCGAAAAAACGGCTGTTTTTAAAACTTTTTTTTGCATTGATCCATGTCCCCTGGGGCAGGACCCGGGTCCCCAAACACTTTTTATGACAATAACTTGCATATAAGCCTTTAAAATTAGCACTTTTGATTATTCATGTTCGTGTCCCATAGACTTTAATGGTGTTCGCGTGTTTGAACAAATTTTTTGCCTGTTCGCATGTTCTGGTGCGAACCGAACAGGGGGGTGTTCGGCTCATCCCTAATCAGGACTATGAAATTTTGGGGTAACATTTTCTTTAAGGTGAACATGTTGGTTTGCTATGCATACTGTAGAGACAAAGGACAGGTTTATGATAATGGCAATTTGCAGCTTATATGGCTTCCTATGGAGGTAAGGTTTAAAAAGTCCAGTGTGGTGGTGAATGACAGCCAGTGTTGCCACAACTATACCTCTTAGACAGGCAGCAGGAGCAGCCTGTATGTTAACAGACATACATTCTAGAGGTATGCAACTCCAAAGTAGGACCTAAGTGGTTGTAAAGTCAGATTTACAAATTACTGGCATCCCCTCTGTTGTATGAAGATATAACATATTGTGTGTTAGTTTTGCTAAAGTGAAAATCCGAAATACCTTTTTGCACAAGTCTGTTGTGCAGTCACGTGACCTCCCTCTGCTCTCCTTCCCCGATCTAGGGAGAGCAGCGGGGGGGCTCTGAAGTCAGCCGACCAGGAGAGGGAGATCACGTTACCACACCAATTAAACTGTGACTTCACATATCTTTGATTATAAAGAATCTGAATAGATTATTTCCTTAATATATACTGTGTAACTTCAAAACCTGATTACACGATACAAAGAGTGCAGGGTTACACATAAACTTTTGGTGACCACTAAAAAGCCTAACAGTAGAGTCCCTTTAAATGTGCTCCAACTGCTTGCTGTACTAATATATAATCTTCATGTATCCTTAATGTGCATAGAGAAAAGGTAGAGGGTCCCACCACCATTCACACTTTGCTCTCACCTTAATGAATGGACCTATTTACCTAAAAATAGGTCAGATGCACGTTCCTCTTTAAGGAGGTTTACTCCAGGGCACTTTACTCTTCCCTCACAACTTCCTCCTTGGTGGTCTTTGAGTATTATCCCTCCAGTTCCAGACACCTTCAGGGCTCCTCTGCTCCAAAAAAGAGAGGCTCTGATAGTGTAATACCATAAAAAAAAATTGATCTTTACTAAAAGCATAAACTAAGTCTCACTCACAAGTAAAACCTTAAAAACACTTTAGCACTAGAGGTACAATGTTCCCTTAAAGCAGAGTTCCACCCAAAAGTGGAACTTCCACTTATCTGATTCTTCCCCCCTCCAGTGCCACATTTGGCTCCTTTTGGGGGGAAAGGGGGGACAGGTACCTGTTTTTGACAGGTACCCTGTCCCCACTTCCGTCGGACCTCGCCACGGCAAGGTATGTCAGCAGTTCAGCCCCCATTCTCTTCCCTCCTTCTTCCTTCCAGGCCAGTAAGAGAGCACAGCGTGCAGTAGGAAACCAGCCTTGTGGCTTCACTTCCTTACCGGCGATGGCGGCTGCAGCACCCAACAGCCAATGGAAACATTGGCTGGGGTGATGACATCACTGGATTCCAGGACAGGTAAGTGTCCTAATATTAATAGTATGTGTAGCTGCTGAATTTTAATTTTTGGAGGTGGGGGGTGGTGGAACAAGGCTTTAAGGCTCAGACTCCCACATCCCCTGTTCCAGCATTTTCAGCCACACTATCTGGTAGGCGTGACAACGTCACTAGGCCCCGCCCTAACATGGTCCGTCATGGTCACATGACTTTTTCAAAGGGTATGACTTTGCAAGTGAAGTTGCACTTTGCAAAGGAATTTTCTCCAGAAATTTGCGAATGTGGCAGGCTTCCTCTTTGCAAAGAATACCCGATCATGAGCAAGAAACATTAAAAAAAAAATCAATTTTGACATGCACATGGATGATGGAAGTCAGCAGAGCTTTGCCACATTCACTAAGCTCTGGGGAAAATTCCCTTGTAATGTTCAACTACCTATGCAAAGTGAAAAACATTTTGCTTTAACTAAACTAACCTCTATAGGTTCTGATTATAGTTTTAAGAAAATCCCAATCTTTGTGGTTACATAGGATACTCCTCAGATCTACAGTGACTGCCCTTCCGAATGCCCTTCCAAGTGCAATTACAGTGCACATGTAGTGCACAGTGGATTTGCCTTTAGTAAAAACCCCAATGTGGCAATAGACTGGTATGCAATATATAGTGCACTTGGCACCATTATGACTAGGTTCTATGGGCACAACACACATCCGTTGTTTGCATGTTGTTATGAAAATGGGGTTTTAGCTATTTATTACTCTCTTTTTTTTTTACAGCGTGTCTGGGTGTAAAACTAATTCTGCAGATCAATTTTCAGAAATAAGAAGGGAGCGGGTTTGGCTAAGGTTGAGGATCAAACAGAAGAGAGTCTGTGAAAGGCTGAACTTGTCCCTTTGATCAAAATCAAACGCCGTGAAACAAACATGAATTTACAGCAGGGCATGTTTATGTTCACTTTAGATCAATGTAAAAGTGTTAAACAAACATTGCAGAAATAAATGACATGGTGATTTAAAACAGAGCGCACTGTACTTAATCAAAGTGCACCTGTCATTCCGTAAAAAAAAAAAGAAATTGCCGCAGAAAAGGAAGATAGAGAAGCCAGGAAGCGCCTTTATCTTGCTCGTTAGTGGGGCTGATTTACTAAGAACAAATAGATTGTTTATTTTGCAAGGGAAGTTTTAGTTTGGTAGGGTATTATCCCTAAAGATCTCACTTATTTTCCTTGCATGTTATTGGTTAGTCTTTGCAAAGTGAAATTGCGCCACATTTACTAAGCTCTGGGCAAAATTCCCTTGCAAAGTGAACAGCCTATTTGACTTTAGTGAATTAACCTCATTATGTTTTTCTTTAGAAGAGTGCTGCTATGCCCTGTGTCCTACCCATTTGGGCCCCAACATTTACTACTGAAGCTTCGGGAAGATTGGTTATTGAATGATTAGGTTTTTACTTGTCAGAAACCATGAAATCAGGCCGAGACAGAAGTACAGTTGAATCACACTTGTTTAATAATAAAAGTAAAAAGAACAAACGTAGTCAAATCATAGCCAAAGTTTAGTAACCGGAACGGATAGTCAGCCAAGCCAGAAGTCAGGGATGTTGACCAAGGCAAAGGCAGAGATCCTCTGGACTGGACGGCTTTAGTAGACAGGACTGACGAGCAGGATATCATCAACAGCTGAGTAACTGTAGAGAGATAGGAGCTGGCAATTAGCTGACAGCTGTGCAGCCAGCTCAGGGAAGGAAGGGCTGAGCCCAGCCCTGACATTACTTGTGGTAATGCTTAGTGAAATTGCTATGAATAGAAACAGGAAGAAGAAAGTAACAAGTTTTACATCACTTTCTTCATTGTGTTTCAACATGAGCCTTCTTTCTTCCCAATATATCTTTGGTTGGTGAACTTTTTGGTGAATATTTTTTTTGATATTGAGGGTGAGAAGGGAAGGAAAGAGGAAACTGGAGGCAGAACAGTTGCCTTTGGCATTGGACTAGGAGGTGCACGTAGTGTTCAGATTTCAGGGGTTAGGTTGAGTTTAGATTATTGCAAAGTTAAAAGAATAACAAACCTATCATATTCACCTGCTCTGTGCAATAGTTTTGCACAGAGCACTCCCGATCTTCTCTTCTAGGGTCCCCTGCCGGCACCCTGGACTCCTCCTCTTCTCTGTGTGCTACCCTAGGAAGCTGCTTCCTAGGGTGGCACATGAATGGGCTTGCTTCCGAGCCATGCTCTGTGTGTCCATTGACACAAACAGCACTGCTCTGTCCTGTCTCCAGCTTCCTTGTCACTAGATATGATTGACAGCAGCAGGAGCCAATGGCTCCCATTGCTCTCACCGTGTCCAGTGAGGAGGGAGAAAGAGAAAAAGCAACACTGCTGCTCTCAGGCACAGAGCTGAATTGAGATCAGGCTCAGGTAAGTAATTGTTGGGGGTTGACAATAGAAGTTTTTTTTTAGCTTAATGCAGAGTATGCATTAAAGTAAAAAACCTTCAGGCTTTACATCCACTTTAACATGGTAGTACACTTAGGTTTTTAACTTGTACCTATAGTTAAACCTATAATAAGCTTGTGCCATAAACGAGGAACGTCATCGCAGCCCCAGCCATTTATGTATCCAGAGGACACCAACCCAGGAGGAAGATCGGGTGAAGATGGAAGCCCTGTTAGCGGTGACAACGTGTCGCTGAAAGGCTTCATTTTAAGGTAGGTCTCGCATATGTGCCAGTATGCAATGCATACTAGTACATTATGCATTTGTCTTACAGGGGAACTTTTTTTTTCTTGCAGAGGTTTACTACTGCTTTAGACATACTTCTAGAGAAATGACTTACAGTGGAACTTTAGATTGCGAGTAACGCGGTTAACGAGCATTTTGCAATACGAGCTATTATTTTTTTTTAAATCCTAAATTGGTTTGTGAGTGTTGTCTCGCAAAACAAGCAGGATTCAAGCCTCTGCAGTGTACAGTACCGCATTTGGCCAGAGGTGCGAGGGCACCGGGGCGCCGGTGACACTTGGAGCCGTTCGGAAATACTCGGAAACACTCGCAAATACTCAGTTCCCGAGTGTTTCCGAGCGGTCTCTGAGTATTTCTGGCACCCCCCCACCTCTGGCCACATTCGGTATTGCATGCAATAGAAGTCAATGCGGAACAAATTATCTTCATTTCCATTGACTTCTATGGGGAAACGCGCTTTGATGTGCGAGTGCTTTGGATTACAAACATTCTCCTGGAGCGGATTATGCTCGTAATCCAAAGTTCCACTGTATCTAGCTCTCTATGGCTTCAGTCATTTCTGACTAACTGACCCAGAACAAACATACAGATATGAAAGGCAGAATGAAACCAAATACTCTGTATTCTTGGCTTCAATCAGTGCCTCAGAGAGTATTGAAGCCATTGGATCAGCATGACAGGAAAGCAAGTAGCATTTTTAGAAGAGGTGGTGTGTAATGAAGGTCTCCATATTTTTTTCTGCATAGAATAAGGTTATGGGTTTAGGGATCAAGAGGTTGACTTACTAAAGGCAACTAGGCTGTTTGCTTTGCAAGGGAAGTGATAGTGCCAAACCTTTACCTGTCAGACCAGCCTAAGACTCCCCTAGATTTGCTACTGAAGCAGGGTTTGTACCCCCAATATAAAATTGAATCAAAGGTAAATACTTTGACAGGGTCTCTTTAATGAATGCTTCTAGGCAGTATGTGGAGCCAATTAGTGGATTTCTATTGCTAATAACAAACAGATCATGTGAGAAAGTCCATTCTGTTTTCCTTAAAGTGGCTGTAAGGCTTTGGTCACACTGAATCTGACTTTGAGATCATGCGACTTCACTTGAATTCGCACAATTTCAAAGTCACATGTCAGTGCGACGTGGAAGAGATCTTTGCGTCTTCATGGAGGAACTACTTTCATTTACTTTCAAAATCGGTGCGCCCCCCCGAATTGACTGATTCAATAGTTGACCGATTGGATTGTGGACAATAGAGTGTGACCGACTTGTCATGTGACTTGAAACTATCAAACCGTATGACAAGTCGCACTGGTGTTATTAAGGAATAAACCTCAGACATGGAATAGGAACAAAGCATATCCCTCTATAGTGTGTACTTGACTCAATTAAGAGCACTAAGGCTAGGTTCACACATTTCCGGTGCAAATTTCCCCTCTGTTTTCACTGCGAGTTTCCTAAGCAGCTGTTCAGCGTTTCAGCTGTGATTTTAGATGTGATTCAGATGCAAATTCTTGTAGCCTCCGGCGTCTTTAACCATTAGCTGGTTAAGGATTAGACCGGGAAGCCGGCTGCCGCGTCCTTAACAACGGATGACTCATCAGCTGTCAGCGGGGTTCCCAGTTGAATGTATAAATGAACATTGAAATAAAAAATCATGAAAAAATGGCATTGGGTCCCCTCCCCCAATCCATACCAGGCCCTTTCAGGTCTGGTATGGATTTTAAGGGGAACCCTCAGCCAAATTTTTCTTTTTAAAATGGCGTGGGGTCCCCCGCCCACCCCCCACCCCACCCCCCCCCCGTAAATCCATACCAGACCTTTATTTTACCCCTTTTATTTTCACCCCAAAGCACCTTGTCCCCATGTTGAAGTTCCCATCCTGCTGCCCAAATACAGTGCTGTGTACTGTATGTAGCTGATGTTTCATACAGTTTATACAACACTTATAGCAGACTCATGTAAAAGTGAAGGAAATAGTTTGGACCAGCTTGGTTCAAACTAACTATTGTAAGTCATAGTAAACCTGGAGTTAGGCTTTCAATTGTTGGGACCTGACAAAGGACATTGGAGTAGGTGAAGGTGTGCAGGAATTATATCAGGGAGATATCCCCCTGCTATAGAGACCTAAGAAGCCAGTGGAGAAGTCAGCACCACCGTTGATGGGTGAACTGGTGTTGTGTGGACTGACTCTTTAAAAGAACTAATTTCCCATGCAAGTATGACAATGATTTAGGATTTACTCTGGAAAATAGTTGTCTTAGAGCAGCCTTTTTCAACCTTTTTTGACACGGAGGAACCCTTGAAATAACTTTCCAGGCTAAAGGATCCCCTACTAATAATTACTATATTATTAATCACAGTACAGTACATTAGTGTGATGGTTGCTTAGAAGAACACTTCTTACATTTGTGGTCATTGGGAAGACTCTCCCCCTTACAGATAGCTAAAAAGATCAATGTTCATAGAGGTTACGCATCTGACAGGCAGAAGTTGCTCACTGCTCAAGGAACCCCTAGCAACCCTGAAGGAACCCTCAATTTCCATGGAAACCCGGTTGAGAAAGGCTGTCTTAGAGGTTAATGCAGCCCTTAGTGATCACATCTAACTATGCTTAGGTTTTCATTGATCCATTTGGCCGATGTTGCTGCCTCACAGGACAATGGAAGTTCTACCACTATCACTTCTGTCAGGGCCAAATCTTACATTTGGTAGCATGCCTGCTTGTGTATGAAAGTCCTATACTTCAGCAGAAAGCATCAGCCAATGCACATGCCCATAAAATGTGTCCTGTCAGCTTGAATCTATCTCGTACACATGGGGTCTGAGCACCTATGTAGGTGCACTGACCATAATTTGAGTTAATTCAGTAGGCTTGGTCTTTATAACAATTTTCTCCAAGAGCGAGGCAAACACATAAGGTTCCTTGAGGCTCTAATTGGCTTAAAAAAAGGGTGGAGAGGAACAACCGGTTGGACATCCGTCTCGTCTTCTCGAAACCAGCATGGAACGCACTCAGAGTCGCAGCGGAAGTGACTTCAGAACATGGAGATAACGTTTTAAAGCATCTGCTTCTTTGTCAGGTCTAAACGGCTATTGATCAATGGCCATTTAGAGCTAAAGAAGAAGCGAATGCTTTGAAACATTATCTCCATGTTTTGACGTCACTTCCGATGCGACTCCAAGTGCGTTCCATGCTGGTTCCGAAGCGACGAGACGGATGTCAGGCCGGTTGTTCCTCTCCTCTCCTCTCCTCTCGTGTTAACATCTACACACCACCATCCACCGGGGACCAGCTGAGTGACCACAATATTTTACTGTTATTTGCCGATTGATCTTTATAACAGTGTGAGTAGCCATGTGGCTGATTTTAATTAAATATACAATTTGTTGCATCTTCTGCTGCACTTTTGGCGCACCTTGCTTTTCTCCTATTTATTACAACTTTAATCTGAATTCTGTTAGCTAGCTCTAGACATATTCCAGACCTCTCCTCACATAGGCTTAGATTGGGTCTGCTACCTGAAGCCATGCTGTGAAATGTCATCTCTGTGCTTTATCTGTCACTAGCCAGATATGAACTAATGAAGCAGGCTTGAATCTGTTGGTAGCAAAACCATGACACTTAGATACAGGGCTTTTTTTCAACGGGAATGCCGGGGATCGCAGTTGGGGTGGGATCTATTGTTGCTGCAGTGGTCTACTGTTGCTGGGATGGAATCCATTGTTGCTGGGGGAGTCTATTGTTGTGTGGGTGATCTATTGTTGCTGGCTGCAGGGAATCTATTTTTATCTATTGTTATCATTAACAAATTCCATACAAATGATTTAGCACCACAAAATTATACTTGATTCTATACTTTAGTTCTTTTTCAGAGATTCAAGCTTATGTGTATTGTATTTTCTCCCTAAAGGGCTATTTTAATTATGTTCTGTGTTAAATAAATTTATATTTTTATATAATTACGTATGTGAGTCTTTACTGTACCCTGAAAGTCCATAGTTGCCTCAAATTTGCTGCCTTTTGTTTTTTTCAATTGATAGGACGACCTTACCACATACATTACCATATCTTTATTTGTTCAGTAGTGATAATTAATCTTGAAACAGAACAAGGGTGCACACACCGCTTCAGGCAAAAAATGGAGACACCTGATCCAGGGTGCTGATCCCGGCTCATCACCGTAGGCAATATCAAGAAGACAAGAAAAGATTGATTGCACACTTGAATCCAAAAGATGCTGTAGAATTTTCTTTATTGTCATGAGCCAGACAAAATTGCAATGATGATCAGTTGACGCGTTTCACACGAAAAGAAACCGTGCTTGTTCACAAACCTGTGTGAACAGGCACGGTTCTTTTCGTGTGAAACGCGTCAACTGATTATCATTGCAATTTTGTCTGGCTCATGACAATAAAGAAAATTCGACAGCATCTTTTGGTTTCAAGTGTGCGATCAATCTTTTCTTCTCTTCTTGATAATTAATCTTGATTCTATATTCTCTAAAAGGGGCAGTACTGGGAGGTGGGTAGGGGGCGGTGCTCAGAGGTGGGTGGGGAGGGGCAGAGACAGGGACTCAGAAGGGGGGAGTTCCTGCACCTATTCTCTGAGAAAAAAAGCCCTGCTTAGATATATCAGGCTTTTTGACAAGTTGCCTGGAATGCGTGTGTTTTGGGGGTTTCTTCCCTGCACTGCACAAAGGGAAGAACAAGGTGTTCCCAGATCACTAGGGAGTGGAGTGGACTGGTGTATGAGTTTTACAACTATGCCTGGATCAAAAATGTAAGCCCTGAGCAGGTAGGCTGTGCTTCCTGCATGTATACGAGAGCCTCATTTTTAATCTTGACTAGAGTGTACCTTTAATTACTCTTTTCAAGAAAGTTACCAATGCCAGACCACCCTACTGATGAAGATTATCAGCCTAATAGCACCCAGTTGATAATTATGATGATGGGAAGAGTTATGGAACAGATACCTACTTAGTAAATAGCATGAGCACTCCAGCCATTGATCTGTGAAGGGATTTTTTTTTGTAACTTGTGGACTGACAGCATATTTCATCTTCTGGCCCACAAAGCTTAGGCCCTGGAATCTTTGCACTTCTGCTCTGCAATAACAGAAGGCAAATAGTATCATACTGTGGGGGGACTGAGCTCCTCTACCAGAGAACAGTTTGTAGCAAACAGTCCACAATATGAAAATGTATTTAATGCAATTAATAATTTAAAGAGTGAGAGCATGTGCTCTTGGAAAGTTCAGTGCTTGTCAGAGTGATAGATGCATGCTTCAGCACCAGTACATCTCCAAGGAAGAGCACAGGGATTTTGCAAACTTGTACTGACCTTGGGTTGTAGCGTATAGCAAAGCAGATTGCAAAACACGCCGAGCTGCTTATGGAATAAAAGTGCATCCAGGCTCAATTTACAGCTCTAGCCCCAATTAAAGAACTGTAAAAACATTAAAATTAATGCAGTTTTAACTCCTAGCTCAGTCTCCACTTCCTTAATTAGTGCCTACTGTAATTATTCCGTTTTTGATATCTCGCAAAATTATCACATGGAAATTATTTTAGGCTCCGTAACAATAGCAACAAACCTTCTCTCTGAAACTCGATTAACATATGGAAGTAATTAACACTTAATTACAATGAAAATACTATTACGGCTGGTGCTTAATGCTTGCGCTCCGATCGCAAGAAAATCGAGAACAGCGTGAAGTGCTGGTGTCTATAGTTCAACTCCAATATTATTCCAAATGTGAAATAATAACAGACTTTAGATCCTGAACGTCAGGGGAACCGTGAAGTAGGAACCCGGTAGCATATTTAAATTGATTTGATTAAGGTCTTCACCACCAGATGGTCCCTTAAAATGTACAGTAAAAATGAGAGCGGAAATGATTGATGGCTCGTTATGCCAGCATGCCGGTACAAGGCATAGGCCAGGCGGCAAAGCAAGGAAGTAGAGGCCTGCAATGCTCTCCATCTGAACAACATAATAATTCACATAGAGTCATTCGAAGGTGTTGGAAAGCCAGAGGAACCCTGAGCACTTCTTAAATGTAAATGTCTTGTCTCCCAACTATCCCTCAGCACTAAGCGCTTTCATTTTCTTCTTTGTTGGTTTACGGCTTGATCCATCGTTCTAATTGATTCGAGAGACCTCCTACTGGTTGAAAGGCAGAAAATGAAGCAAAACGCATGAAAATGTTTTTCTTTCTTTTACCTCTGCTCTCTTAAGCTTTATTTGAAGTGTCTTAGAAACCTTTACGGTAACACCCTCTTTGGGATGTGTAAAATTGATGCTTGTGCCCTAGGATAATCTGCCAACACATGAATAATGTGAGAGTACAGAAAATCACTCGTATTATGCCTGGATAGAGAATGATTTTTTTTTTCACAATCCTTTTTTTCCAATGGAGCACTTACAGTAGGTTTAGCTGCAGTCTAGGCCTTTTATTCTGATAAGCGACAAAGATGTAGCTCACGAGTCTGATGTTGGAGGACTCTGGAAGTGAGCTGAAAATCGGTTTAATACATAGCTATGTAACTAGAATTGTGTTCAAATTGCCAGGGAGGGGAACTGACAAGCGTGCTGGTGATGTTACTAGAATGTACCTAAAAATACAATAACATTTAATTTATAAGTCAAGGATCAGCTAGACAATACAACTAATCAGTAATTATCATTAAGTTCCATCTGCTCTGGAAAGGGAGAAAGACTGAAATCAAATTGGTTGTTGCTATAGTTTAGAGCACGTAACTGCTATGTGCTCCTTACCATCAAGTATGTAAACATATCATACGCTCTTGGAATTGCTGCACACATACAGACTTAAATAAAGAAAAATTAAATGCGCTCGGTGTATGTAAACCAATTCAAATAAATGATGATGTGACAGCAGCAGTCAAAACATTGTACACAGCAACATTGAAAACTGTATAAAGAAAAAGTGCTGCACTGTCTATTAGAAAACTGACATGTAATTGTTAAAATAGTAAATTGTGACACCAAAGTCCATATATTAATGTTGTGCCAAGCCCATTAAATTCAGTGCATCACCAAATGTCTGAATAGGTCAGGCAAATTTTGCTCAGTGTATTAAAATTCTACTTACAACAGATAACCAGTGATCACTGGCATTTGGAATATAAATTGTCCTAGCACGCTCACAAGCGTGGTGATGTCACCGCTATTCCTGCCCTGCCAACGTACATTTCGTTTGAATAGACGTTTTCTGTGAGGCAAACAAAAACTATCAATCATATACCTCGACCCTTGAGGCACAGACCATTACAATATATCCAAACATGATTAGCTCTTCTAGTTAGCCGTTTGCGCCTTTCCAGTCCTTAGCCGGTATCTAAGTTAAAATGATCAGTCTATGCTGAGGGGAAAACAGGATAAGGCAACCTCAGCTCACGTCCTAAGCCCACCCATGAGGTGCCCCCGTCACACCTTTTTCATCCACATCTGCCCTGTAGATTTGGGGGTTTTCAGCCAGATCACTGCAGCATTGCCCATTTCTAATACTCATTTGGTGGCTGCTAGAGAGGAGATCTGTGGAGAAAGGTGGCTACTTGAAGGGATCAATGGATGGCCATTAGCTATATGGGGAGGGGGGGCGGAGGTCTGTTGATTGCATGAGAGGCTCTGAGAGGGTTATGTGAAGCCTCAGGGAAGGACAGACATAACCTGAACATAATAACCCTGCCTTATGAATACATTGCCAATGGCATGTAGGAATGAAAGGTCTATATCTATTTACCCATGCCCTTTAAATGCATGCCTACATATATGTGCACTTTTCACTGTTTCTGTTCTAATGGGCCCTATAGTGAGACCAAAAAGAATGATTCCATAGTCATAAAGGGGTTGATTTACTAAAACTGGAGAGTGTAAAATCTGTTGCAGCTCTAACTTTAACTAGCAAACCAGCTTCTAACTTCAGCTTGTTCAATTAAGCTTTTACACAAAAATTCTGGAAGCCGATTGGTTTCTATGAAGATTTTGCACTCTCCAGTTTTAGTAAATCAACTCCAAAGTGTTGCAGAGCCTAACTATAGATAGATAGATAGATAGATAGATAGATAGATAGATAGATAGATAGATAGATAGATAGATAGATAGATAGATAGATAGATAGATAGATATTTTATAGTTATTTTTCAAAGTGATTTCTTAGCAAAATAAAGCATGGAGATAGGGATGGATGGGGAAGTTTGCGTTGAATAGCAAAAAAATAATTGAATAGAGCTTTTGGTTTGTGGTGCTCAGATGCGATGAAGTTCTGTTTTAAGTAAAACAAAAAAAAGATTAGAATTAGCTAGCAGGGTGTTTAGTTTGTACAACAGAATATAGTACTTTTGTTTTTAACCCTATAGTAATATTTGCAACAAATACATTAATCTATGTCAGCACAAAGTGGCTATTGCAGACATAAAATAGTAGCCTGTGCCTCATCCCTATATAACATAAAGAGAAGAAGAACCAAAAAAATGTGGGACTTTAAGGGCACCGTAATTTGCCCTTAAAGTCCCACATTTTTTGGTTCTTCTTCTCTTAATATTTGCAACATGCAATATTTTATTCCAGAGGAAGGGGCCACAAAACATTTCCTGAAGTTATCAACTGCCAAATTTGTAAGAAAATGTGTTTTTTATCCACTGGAGAACAGATAGGTTCTCATTTAGTTTAAATCCTTTAACCACTAAAGGCCACAGAAAAGGAATAACTGGTCAACACAAGACCCAGTTTGACATGCCTAGGGTAGAACTTTTGTCAGGTTTCTATTGCTGTCTGTGTCCCCATTTAGGGGATTACTCTTATATTCTATTCTGGTGACTAATCATCCCAAGACAGAAAGTGAGAGTATATCTAAAAATGTACAGTTATCACTATAATGCCCCACACACACAATCTGATTTTCCGCCAACAAATGTTGGATGTGAGCTTGTTGGCGGGAAGTCCGACCGTGTGTATGCTCGATCGAACAATTGTCGAACTTTCCACCAACAAATGTTGGCTAGCATGCTCTCAAATTTTCCGCCAACAAATGTTTGTTATCGGATTTTCCGATCGTGTGTACACAAGTCCGTCGGACAAAAGTCCAAAGTACAAACACGCATGCTCGGAATCATATGCATCACTATTAAACTTCCTTTTTATCGTCTCGTCGTATGTCTTGTACTCACTATATTCATAATTGTTGGCCAACATTTGTGTGACCGTTGTATGCAAGACAAGTTTGAGCCAACAGAAAGTAACGGAAATCTCTCAATGAGCACACATATAGTAATACAAGACCCAATAATGGTTCTAACCCTTCTTTGCTTTATTTACATCTAGAAAAAAATAAAAAAACAATTCCACTTTAATTCCTAAAAGATGTGCACAAAATGCAAGTGATAAATAAACAAAACCAACATAATATTTCGTTACATATATGACTATTTCAGTTTTCTGGGGAGAAAAGCATCTGCAGAGTTTATGGTCAACTGTCAATGGTACAGCTTGGCCCAACCCCTGGCACTGTCAATTTTACAGCACAACCTAAAAGTGCAGAAACAAA
The DNA here is from genome assembly GCA_037952925.1 of Lithobates clamitans. Lineage (NCBI taxonomy): Eukaryota > Metazoa > Chordata > Amphibia > Anura > Ranidae > Lithobates > Lithobates clamitans. The sequence continues at coordinate 6,527,215 of JBBGZY010000103.1, read as the reverse complement.
TAAGAAAATATAAAGAATAGAATAATATACATCATATCATCTTTATCGTATAAGTCTGCATTTGCTAAACATGGTATTTCCAAGGGAGATTATCTCCAACAGTTGCCTTCATCATATACACTATATAACCACAAGTATTGGGATGCCTGTCTTTACACACACATGAATTTTAATGTCATTCCAGTCTTCGTCCGTAGCGTTCAATATTGAGTTGGACCACAATTTGAAGCTATAGCAGCTTCAACTCTTCTGGGAAGGCTGTCCACAAGGTTTAGAAGTGTGTCTATGGTAATGTTTGACCATTCTTCCAGAAGCGCATTTGTGAGGTCAGGCACTGATGTTGGAGAGAAGGCCTGGCTCACAGTCTCCACTCTAATTTATCCCAAAGGTATTCTATCAGGTTGAGGTCCGGACTCTGTGCAGGCCAGTCAAGTTCCTCCCCCCCAAACTTGCTCATCCATGTCTTCATGGACCTTGCTTTCGTGTACTGGTGCGCAGTCATGTTGGAACAAGAAGGTCCAACCCCAAACTTTTCCCACAGAGTTGAGAGCATGAAATTGTCCAAAATGTCTTGGAATGCTGACACCTTAAGAGTCCCCTTCACTGGAACTAAGGGGCCAAGCCCGACCCCTAAAACAACCCCACACCATAACCCCCCCATTAACCAAATGATTTGGACCAGTGCACAAAGCAAGGTCCATAAAGGCATGAATGAGCAAGTTTGGGGTGGAGGAACTTACTGGCCTGCAAAGAGCCCTGACCTTAACCAGATAGAACACCTTTGGGATAAATTAGAGCAGAGACTGCGAGCCAGGCCTTCTCTCCAACATTAGTGACTAACCTCACAAATGCACTGGAAGAATGGTCAAACATTCCCATAGACACACTCCTAAATCTTGTGGACAACCTCCCTAGAAGAGTTGAAGCTGTTATTGCTGCAAAGGGTGGGCCAACTCAATATTAAATCCTACAGACGAAGACCGAGATGCCATTAAAGTTCATGGGCGTGAAAGGCAGGTGTCCCAATACTTTTGGTAATATAGTGTATATTGCATACTTCACAGGGTAAATGGCCTAGTTCACGCTAGTCTCGTCTAAATACCAGTACAGTAGGGCTAACCATACATTATACACATCTCTTGTACAGTTTTTCTTTAGATTAACCAAAAACCATATATTATGAGCTCAAACCTAAACACTTTCAATTTGTATGCAATCAGGCAGGCCCTTGCACTACACAGTTGAAGGTAAATCTAAAGGAAATTGAATAAGAAAATTGTATAATGTATGGCCAGCCTAAGGCCTGCCATACACGGTTCAAATCTCGGCCAGTTCAGCAGGAACCAGGCCAAGATTTAAACCATTAATGGGCAGGTTGAATGTACCAAGTGGAATGATCGATCAACTTGGGTACAACTAGCCTGCCGGCTTTGCTTCCAATTATCACAAGCGGCTGCTATAGCCGCAAGCGATAACCACTGTCTTCTCCCGGCATAGGGCGGCTTCCCCCAGCCGCTCCCGCCCTCCTCCCCCTCCCCGCCGTGAGAAGACAATGTCTTGGCAGGAGGGATTCCTCTGTCAGTGCTGACTGTGCTCATGGGGGAATCATGCAAATGTCTTTCCTGCAACCCATGGTTTCTCTTGCCCCAGGTGATCTATTTACAAAGTTGTGGCAAGCATTTAGAGAAAGGCTGATGTTATTACAGAACAAATGCAACTTTCCCTTATAACCAATTACTATTCCCTTAACCAATTGGTTATCAACTTTTGCTTTCTTAAGTAGAAAATTTACAACTGCAATCTGACTGGTTGTTATGCTTCCCTTTTCTTTGTAGAAAGTAGATTATGTTTTTAAAGCTTGTACTAAATACAAATAGCATCCTATATTGTGCAACAATATATTTACTAGGACTAGAAATGCAAGTGAGTTCTCACTTCCTGCACTCTCACTTTTCACTATCTACAAGTAGATTCAGCAGTGAAGGTAGAATGATTTTCCAAAAATACACACACACTACTAAAATTCAAATCCACATTAATGCTGATCTGTCAGTGCCCAGAGGGAGAAAAGACCGAAGCAAATTTCTTGTCAGTCAGTGACAAAGAAAAGTGAGCAGGTCATTTAGCAAATATTTATATTTTATTTTGTAGGTGCCGCCGGCTTCCCTTCAGGACAAGAAAATCCCTCAGGATGGGTCATCGTGTAAGAACATGCAGTTGGGAGAAGAGTCCGTTTACTAAAAGCTTAGCCTTATCCTTAAGGAAGAAGGCTTCAGACAGTAGCAAAGATGCAAATCCAACGACAAATGACATGTTCCCCAGAGGCAGTCTAATAAAGAGGAACTCCAGTCAGAAGAAGTCACCACTCCAGCAAATTTGCATCATTTCCGCCTATTTGTGTTTGATCTTGTCTTTTGTTTAGCATCAGCAGCGCCAGCCATGAATGTAGAAAAACCTTATATCAGTAGAAAGTAGGGATGATCTCGATGTTCTTCTGACGTCGTGTGACATCATGTGACGTCAGAGGGGGCGGGGTCACCAGTTTACATCACCGGGTGGCCCCGCCCTTGCCTATATAACAGCTGTCACTGCGAAAAGACAGCAGTTGGGGGGACGCCTCCCATCGAGGTGGAGCTTTTTTTTTTTTTACTATTTTTCGGATCCCTCGGTGCCGTGGTTGAAGATGGATGGACATTGCGGGACACTTTTTTTGTCACCTGACGTTTTTACTTTTTTGACAACTTTTTGGTGAATGGGTAGGGGTACAATGTACCCGATACCTATTCACATGGGGGGGGATCTGGGGGCCCCCTTGTTAAAGGAGGCTTCCAGATTCCGATAAGCCCCCAACCCGGAGATCCCCATAACCAGTGGGCAAGGGTTGTGGGGATGAGGCCATGGCGTTGTGGGGGACCCCAAAGCACCCTCCCTATGTTGAGGGAAAGTGGCCTGGTATGGTTTAGGAGGGGGGGTGCTCGCTCATCCCCCTGCTTGTTTGGATAAGGGTCTGGTATGCATTTTGGGGGGACCCCCACATAATTTTTTTTAACCACTTGCTTACTGGGGACTTAAACCCCCTCCTGCCCAGACCAATTTTCAGCACTGACACATTTTGAATGACATATGAGCGGTCATACAACACTGTACCAAAATGACATTTTTATCATTTTTTTCCACACAAATAGAGCTTTCCTTTGGTGGTATTTAATCACAGCTGGGATTTTAATTTTTTGCTAAATAAACAAAAAAAGATGGAAATTTTGAAAAAAAAAATGTTTCATAATTTGTTATAAAATTATTATTATATTTTACAAACAGGTAATTTTTCTCCTTCATTGATATGCGCTGATGAGGCGGCACTGGTGGCCACTGATAGGCTGCACTGGTGGGCACTAATAGGCACAGTTAAGGCGGCACTGATAGGCACAGATAAGGCGGCACTGATGGGGACAGATAAGGTGGCACTGATGGGCAGAGATAAGGTGGCACTGATGGCCACTGATAAGATGGCACTGATGGGCCCTTATGGGTGGCACTGATGGGTGGCACTGATGGGCACTGATAGGTACCCATAGGTGTGCGCAGTCTATTGCATTAGGGTGTGCACTCTAAAGCTCAAATCTACGTGTGTGTTTATGTGACTACATTTATATGACCCAGGCACATTGCTCTCCCAGCCGGTACAGTGAAAGAGAAGTGCGTAAACACTTCTCCTTATGGCAGAGCCAGTAAGAGGGAAATCTTTCCCATCTTCCTGCTGGCACACAGAGCGATAATGCTAATGTGCATGGGGTGATTAGGGTGTGTCCAGGCACATCCGGCACACCTTGTGCGCACGCCTATGTAGGTACCACTGATAGATAGCACTGATGGGCACTGATAGGTGGCACTGATGGGCGGCACTGATGGCCACTGATGGGCACTGGTAGGTGACACTGATGGGCACTGATAGGTGGCATTGATGTGCAGCACTGTTGATGAGGCTGATAGGTGGCACTGTGGGTACTGATGGGTGGCACTGCGGGCACTGATGGGTGGCGCTGGTGGGCACTGCTAGGTGGAACTGTTGTGTACTGTTGGTGGCACTGGCAGGTGGGACAGGTGGGCACTGAGTAGCTGGCGGCAGTTCTCCGTGATTGGGACCGATGTCCTTCTCACAGCCGCCGGTGATCGGCTTTTTTTTCTCCTCACGCTGTCAGCACGAGGAGAATAAATAGCCAATTACCGGCTCTGTTTACATCACATGATCAGCTGTCATTGGCTGACAGCTGATCATGTGGTAAGGGGTCGGCCCCTCACTCCGATCTGTGACCCAGCGAGTCTCATAGACTCGCTGATCACAGAGCGGGCTGCGTGTGCCCTGCAGGAGGCGCGCAGGCCGCTCGGGCACGGGAGGACATCAATAGACGAACTCCCGGCAAAGCAGGTCCGCGCTGTAGCTATCATTCGGCTATAGCGCGGATCTGAACGGGTTAATTTTGGTGTGGGGTTCCCCTTAAAATCCATACCAGACCTGAAGGGTCTGGTATGGATTTTGGGGGGACCCCACACCATTTTTTTTACATTTTGGCATGGAGTTCCCCTTAATATACATGCAAAACCTGAAGGGCCTGGTATGGACTGGGGAGGGACCGCACTCTGTTTTTTTCAATGGACCCCGAAGCACTCTCCCCATGTTGAAGGCATGTGGCCTGGTATGGTTCAGGAGGGGGGACGCTCTCTCGTCTCACGCTTTTCCTGCAGCCTGCCAGGTTGCATGCTCGGATAAGGGTCGGGATTCCCCTTAAAATCTATACCAGACCTGAAGGGCCTGGTATGGATTTTGGGGGGACCCCCACACAATTTTTTTTTACATTTCAGGAAAGGGTTTCCGTTAAAATCCATACCAGACCTGAGGGCCTGGTATGAATTTTAAGGGGACCCCCACGCCATTTTTTAAAAAAAATGTTGGTGTAGGGGTCCCCCCAAAATCCATACCAGACCCGAAGGGCCTAGTATGGACTGGGGGGAACCCACGCCATTTTTTTCAATGATTTTTATCTATATTGCTGGGATCTGACAATACATTACATCCGCGCACAATTTTAAATGACATTTTTTCCTTTAGAAATGTCATTTTGCTGCGGTACTGTTATAAACATGGGAAAGATGCGCTGCTTTATAGGCAGACTAAGGGGACCCCCCAGGCACGATATTTAAAGGAATATTTTGTTTTTATTGTTTCACTTCATTATTAAATTAAATTATTAAAATCACTGCTCCTGAAAAAATAGCTGTTTCAAAAACATTTTTTTGCATTGACACATGTCCCCTGGCGCAGTACCTGGGTCCCCATACATTTTTTCTAGCAATACTTGCATATAAGCCTTTAAAATTAACACTTTTGATTTTTCATATTCGGGTCCTATAGACGTTAACGGTGTTCGCATGTTCGTACAAAATTTTTGTCTGTTTGCATGTTCTGGTGCGAACCGAACTGGGGGGTGTTCGGCTCACCCCCAGTAGAAAGCAATTCTTCTCATTAAAATAAGTCTATGGAAACAGATTCATTATTGGGTTGTTTTTTTTTTTTTGTTTTTTTTTTTACAAAAAATGTCCATCCTTTCATCCTGTGGTGGCAAACCACTACTTACTTTCTCTATGTTCCAGCTCTGCCTTCTAATTCCTCCTCTGTTGCTAGTTGTTGCTCTTTTTCCAATGACACCCAGTAGTACTGAACCAACTGTAAGCCCAGACGGTCAATGACACATTTCCAGGGCTAGCATCATCACACAGCCTGGGCAGTGGGCACACAGTGGAATGCTGTATGGGAAAGTGCTCACTGATTACAACATGGAGCTGATTCTATACAGCACTACAGTTCTGCTGATGCTTGAAAAAATAAGGCAGTACCCATAGTTGTGAAGACACTGGAAATGTAAGTATATCTAAAGCCAAAACTTTGTTTTCATTTTGGTACAGTAGGGTACCCTTTCCGTTTGTCATCTGTGTCCCATTAGGGAAATTTCCCTTTACTTTTTGCTCTACAAAACACAATAGGAAGTGCTAAATAATCTCTCCAAAGAGAGAGAGACATCCCCTATTAGACAGTTCTCACTGGAGAATAAGAAGAGATTTCACATTTATTCCTATAGTGACAAATCTAAATTTTTGATTTCCCTCCCTTTCAGTCCCTTGTGGGCAAGGTCATCAAGACAAATAAGGAGAGTGAATCTCTCAATCTCTCAGCAGAAGCACAGACAACATTAACAATCTGACAATTCTCACTCCATCCAGACATAAAGAAGAGCACCACCCAAAATGAGAAGCCCTGCATATTTGCCTCCTCCACCCCTCCGTTGCCACATTTGACACCTTTCAGGGGGGGGGGGGGTACCTGGGCCTGACAGGTACCCGCTCCCACTTTTGGCTGAATCCCACTCATCCCACCCCTCCTCCTTCTCCTGCCACCGGGCCATTCACAAAGCGCAGTGCACTTCGTGCATGCGCAATAGGGAACTGATTGTGAAGCCAAAATTTGTCTAAAGAAACACTATGCAAGGTGATGCAAGAACAAGGTAAAGAAAGGGAAAGGGAAAGGAAGAACATGGTGGATGGATGACATGCAGAAAATAACAGGCAGCCATGATGTACAGCAGAACATAAACCTACCAAAAGACAAGGCCAGAGCAATGGCGGAAGCAATGTTTCAGAATTAAAGTTGCATTTTTTGAGTTTACGTGAATACATTTGATATGTTCTTTTTGTCTTGTGGTCTGTGATGAATATAAACAAGAAAAATGACATTGGTTGATGTATCTAGAATTACAAAGAAACATTCTACCGTGCTCAAGAAACCCAAAACAGAGGAACTGTTTGGGGAACCATGCTCTTTCCATGAAATGCCCTTCTTTTTGGACATTAAGAGGCTATACAGAGATTAATTAAGTAATAAATAAATAAATAAAAAAGAAAATTAGTTTCAGCTCTGATTCCTCCCCAGATTTCAATTTCTTAAAAAGTTGTGCATAGTGTCTGGACAATAGGGATGAGCTTGATGTTCAAGTTGAACGTAAGTTCGACTCCCACAATGGGTGTTCGCCCGTTCGCCGAACATCGAATATTATGGGGCGTTCATGGCAAATTAGTGCGACACGGAACCCCCTATAATGCACTGTGAGATCACAGTGCATTGATGTCTGATGATTGGCCAAAGCATGCACCTGACCTCCATGCTTTGGCCAATGACAGCGCGCTCTGCTGTGAGAGCCATAATTGGCCAAAGGCAGGGTGCCTTTGGCCAATCAAGGCTCAGGGGGACTAAGTTCAAGCCCCGCACTATAAAAGGCTGCTTACATTGCGACCGTGTATAGTGTGTGACTGTGGACGGAGATAGATTGAGCTAGATTAGGCAGGCAGGTTGGTTAGTGGTTGTATATAATAAATATGATATTCAGTGTAGACTCTATATCAAGTCAGTTGCAGGCAGTGTAGTATATATAACACAGTGTATTAAAGTGGTTAAGGAGAACCCCGCGCCAAAATTTTTAAAATATGGCTTGCCCCCCTCAAATCCATACCAGACCCTTATTCGAGCAAGCAGCCATGGCAGGCCAGGAAAGGGGGGAGACAAGCGAGCGCTCCCCCCTCTTGAACCATACCAGGTGCTTTGGGTCCCCCCAAAGCACCTTGTCCCCATGTTGATGGGGATAAGGGCCTCATCCCCACAACCTTTGCCCGGTGGTTGTTGGGGTCTGTGAGCGGGGGTCTTATCGGAATCTGGAAGCCCTCTTTAACAAGGGGGCCCCAAGATCTGTGAATGGGTAGGGGTACATTTACCCAAATAAGTGTCAAAAAAGTAAAAATGACAGGAGACAGTTTTTGACAATTCCCTTATTAAAAAAAAAAGGAGTCCCGCGATGTCCATCCATCTTCAATCACGGCGCCCGGACCCGAAAAGTAGAAAAAAAAGCGCCCCACCTCGATAGGAGGCTTCCCGCCGACTGCTGTCTCTTGGCTGTGACAGCTGTTATATAGGTCACCCTGTCCCTTCTGACATCACGTGATGTCACGTGATGTCATAGAGGGGCGGGGTCATGCGGTTACGTCACCAGGTGTCACCGCCCTTGCCTACATAACAGCTCTCACAGTCAAGAGACAGCAGTCATCGGGACGCCTCCCATCGAGGTGGAGTTTTTTTTTTTTTTAGTCCGTCGGGAGTGCCGTGATTGAAGATGGATGGACATCGCGGGACACTTTTTTTTTTAATAAAGACCTGTCGTTTTTACTTTTTTGACACTTTTTTTGGTGAATGGTAGGGGTACACGTCATTTTTTCTACATTTTTGGAGCGGGGTTCCCCTTAAAATCCATACCAGACCTGAAGGGCCTGGTATGGATTTTGGGGGGACCCCACACTATTTTTTTTTTACATTTTGGCATGAACTTCCCCCTGATATACATACCAGTCCTGAAGGGCCTGGTATGGACAGGGGGGACGACGACCGCACACTGTTTTTTCAATGGGTTTTCATCTATATTACTTGGATCCGACAATACATTACAGCCGCAAGCAATTTTAAATGACATTTTTTCCTTTAGAAATGTAATTTTGCTTACTTTAAGCATTATTAAAATCACTGCTCCGGAAAAAACTGTCATTTTTTAAAACTTTTTTTGCATTGATGTCCCCTGGGGCAGGACCCAGGTCCCCATACACTTTTTATGGCAATAACTTGCAAATAAGCCTTTAACATGAGCACTTTTGATTTTTCATGTTTGTGTCCCTTAGACTTTAATAGTGTTGGCATGTTCGCACACATTTTTGGTCTGTTCGCACTTTCTGGTGCGAACCGAGGCGGGGGGTGTTCGGCTCATCCCTACTGGACAAGATCCTCATGCTCTCTGAGATGCATCAATCTGCTAAAACCTTATAGAACAAGCACACCTTCTGTCAAAGTGTACTTATCCTTTTTGACCCCCTTGATGCTGTGCTAGACTCGCCCACCTTCTCCAGATGCAAACTTACCTTGAAACCATGCTTGGAGCCTCCAATGTTTTGTTATTTACCACCAGCAGATATTTACTGCACTGGCTAAACCTGTGCAGTAGCTTCTTTTTTTTTTTTTTTTTTTTTTTTTTTTTTTTTTTTCTTTGCCACATTCAGATCGCCTTTTTCGGGGGTCTTAAATCAACTTTTCAGTTCATTTTCGTTTAGACACAGACCCACCCAGGTCTCATCATTGTGGCTATTTGCTATATCCCAAAAGAAAAGAGGCATGGCCGGAAATACAAACATAGTATCAAAAAGAAACAATAAAAACAAGTAAAGATACCAAATCATACCTCTCCTATTTATATACTTAAGCCATACCCCTATTTCTAAAATTTTCCTCCCCCCCTTTTCCTCTCTTTTTTTTTTTTTTTTTCTCTTCTTTTTTTTCTTTTTTTTTTTTTTTTTTTTTTACTATACTTCCATTTCCCCCAACCCCTTCCCTCCCCATCCCCTCCCCCGATCCTCCTCATCCCTCTTCTCCCAGTCTCCTCTCCAAGGTCTATTTTCTTTTATTCTCCTCCTTTAGTCTTAGGCTTTATATTCTTTAGCATAGCTCCATGTTTTTTTAAATTCTTTCCATCGATCCCACCTGTCCCTATTTATGCTTCCTATTTCCTTGAGCCTGCTTCCTAGCGTCTCCATATTACAAGTCTCCTCTACAGCATCGTACCACTGCCATGTCTCGGGGGGCTCTCTCCTCTGCCAATTCCTCGGTATCGTTTTTTTTTGCCGCGTTCAATAACTGCGGTACCAGAGATTGTTTATAATTTTTAAGATCACCTGCCCCCCCGTGGAACAGAACCACCCAAGGATCATCTTCGACTTCTATCCCCGTAATCTCTTTAATTAAACCTAGTACTTTGCCCCAAAATTTTTTAATTTTGGGACAGTTCCACCATAGGTGTCCCATTGTACCAACTTCTTGACATCCTCTCCAACAACTGGCTGACCCTTTCTGGAATCTACTGGTTATCTCCGGGGTGAGGTAACTTCTACTAATGCATTTGTAGTTCATTTCTTCTGTTCGGGTATCTAATGCCGAAGAAGCTATCATTTTCAAAATTCTTTTAATTGTGACTAAATCTTTCTTAGTGCCTAAATCTCTCTCCCATTTTGCCAAAAATGGCGGTATCTCCAATTTTTCTGAGGTCATCAAAATTTTATATATTTGAGATATTGTATTCCTTGCCGTTCCCCTATCACACAACCTCTCGAAGTCTGTCAGTTGTTCCCCCGATCTAATCGGATGGGGTAACGTGCTGATAAAATGGCTTAATTGGAGATAGCGCCATTTCTCTAATCCCCGTGGTTCCTTTCCGTGTGTGAACTGTTGAAGTGGTATAATATTTCCTTCTTTTATAACTTCTCTCAATTGTGATTTCCCCCAAAATGCTTCTTTTCCTTTAGTGTTCTCCATACCTGGAGTGAAAAAATTATTGTCTATAAGTGTAATCAGTGGTGAATTATATTCCCCATTTACTTTCTTGTATACCCCATCCCATATTCTAAAAACATTTCGTGTTATAACATGTGTGCTTTTATCTAAAGATCTACAGTGTGGGGGGTTCCAAATTATAATTCCTAATTGTGCGTTGCTAATATTTTCCTCTATTTTCACCCATTTTTTTGATTTGTTCTTCTTTGCCCATTCGGTCACCCTTGATAGAACTACTGCTTTGTAATAGGACTGTACGTCTGGAACTGTCAGACCTCCATCCCCTTTCTTTTGTTTCAGCGTCTGGAAGGAGACTCTGGGTCTTTTGTTTGCCCAAACGAATGTCATAATTATTTTTCTTAGCTTTCTCAAATAATATTGGGGGAGCGGAACTGGTAGCATCTGGAAATAATACATAATTTTGGGTAAAACTATCATTTTAATAACATTGATACGCCCTATCCAAGAGAGGGCCTTACCGGAGAGTCTCTTGCAATCTAGTCTGACAGCGTCAAGTAGAGGCATATAGTTAAAAGAAAATATCTTTTGGGTTGAGTTGGATAATTTAATACCTAAATATTTTAGTTCCTTGGTCCATTTAAAACCAAATTCTTGTTTCAGCATATCTTCCTCCATCCTACTTATGTTAATGTTTAAAATTTCGGATTTTTTCATATTTATTTGAAAATTAGATACCTCACCGTACTTCCTCACTATTTTGACTAGGTTGGGCATAGTGGAGATCGGGTCCGTTACATAGAACAGCACATCGTCTGCAAACGCTGCGACTTTGTGCTCCTCCTCCCCCACTTGCACTCCTCTTATATTAGGGTCTCTTCGTATTGTTGCGAGAAGGGGTTCCATAGCTAAAACAAAAAGCAGCGGAGACAGGGGGCACCCCTGTCTCGTGCCGTTTTCCATCTCAAATGATTGAGATGTTGTCCCATTAATTTTTACTACAGCAGTTGGATAATGGTATAGAGTTTTGATTCTCCGAATCATTTTGGGTCCTAGTCCCATGGTCTCCAGGGTCTGAAACATGAACCCCCAGTCTACTCTGTCAAATGCCTTTTCGGCGTCAATTGACAGAAGTAGTCCTGGGGGCCCACTCTCCTTTATTTTCTCCACCAAGAGAAGAGTCCTGATTCCATTGTCCCTCCCCTCCCTGTTAGGGACAAAACCTACTTGGTCTGGATTCACTAAAATATTCATAGACTCCTTTAGTCTTTCTGCTAAAACTTTGGCGTATAGCTTTGTGTCATTGTTCAGCAAAGAGATTGGGCGGTAACTCGAACACAGTGATTTCTCCTTACCCTCTTTCAATATAATTGTGATAGATGCTTTTAATGCCTCTCTACTCATTTCAAAACTATCCCCTAGTCCATTCATGTAGGAGCAGAGCCTAGGAATTAATATCTCTTTGAATGTTTTGTAGTATGATATTGTTAGGCCGTCCGGGCCAGGGCTTTTCCCGGATGCCGTCGCTGCTAACGCTTTCCTTATTTCTTCCTCTGAGATTGGTTTTTCTAATATTTCTTTTTCTTCTTCCGAGATCTTAGGAAGCGCTGCCTTTTTTAGGAAATTATTATATCTTAAACTCCTGTTTTCTAAAGAGGTGTCTTGTTTGGGTACTGAGTATAGGTCTTTATAGTAGTTTTTAAAGGTCTCTGCTATCTTCCTGGTTGAATATTCCATATGCCCCTCTTTGGTCTGAATTTTTTCTATGAAATTCCTGTTTTTTTCCTTTTGTACCATATTGGCTAGCTGTTTACTGGGTTTATTACCCCATCTAAATCTCTCCCACACTGTTTTATTGAATGTCACCCTTGACTCCTGCTCCATCATGGTTTTTAATTCCGTTCTTTTGGCTATCATCTGCTGATGTATCTCTTGGGGTATATGGCCCGTTTGTTTTTTATGTTTTTGTTCTAGCTCCGTAAGGTCAGTTCTTAATTTTTGGATTTTGAGCTGTCTATCCTTTTTCTTCCTTGCCCCCATTTCAATCAGGACCCCCCTAATGTAGGCTTTGTGGGCCTCCCATAGTGAGGCTCCCGAGATTTCCCCTGTGTCGTTTACCTCGAAATAGTTCTCTAGTTCTCTTCTTATTCTACTGACATCTTCTTCCTCCTTTATCAACTCCTCATTTAACCTCCACTGGACTCTGTTATGCTGATTTCTACCCGTTGTCACTTCTATGGTCATGGGTGCGTGGTCTGAGTATGTTATATTTCCAATCCTAGTCTCCATTACCCTATCGATCCCCCTGTGCTCGATCAATCCCCAGTCAATCCGGGAGTATGACCCGTGCACAGGGGAGTAAAACGTGTAATCTCTTTTGGTTGGATGTTGAACCCTCCAGATATCCACCAATTGATAGCATGAGAGTTTTTGCTTTAACTCTTTTAAGTATTTACAATTTCTCCCCTGTGTTCGGGCCGTACTATCCAACTCAGGGTTTAAGCAGAAGTTGAAGTCCCCCATTACTATCAGATGTCCTCTCGTGAACTCCATTATTTTCCTCAGGATATTTGTCAAGTACTTTATCTGGTTCTTATTTGGGGCATAGATGTTGACTAATGTATATTCCACTTCATTTAGTCTGCCTCTTAGGCCCAGGTATCTACCTTCCGGGTCTATTAATCTTTCCTCCAGCTCGAACCTTATTTTCTTTGAAAAACCAATGGCTACTCCCCGTGCTCTATTGGTGATGGTATCTCCTTGGTACCAGACTGGGTATTCGTTTGAGGATAATCTGAGTCTCGATTGCAATGAGATATGAGTCTCCTGCAGGAATACCACGTCTGGGCCCAATGACTTTAATTCTTGGAAGACATTTAACCTTTTCTTGGGATTGTTTAAGCCTTTGACATTATATGTTGTAAATTTTATTGTGGCGATGATTCTTTTTCTCTTCTCCTTAATTCTCCCTTTACCTTAGACCTTGGAGAGTTTTCTTTCTTTCTTAATTTTGGGTTTGGATAGGACCTTCCCCTACTACACCCCCTCCCTCTCCCCCCTCCGCCCCCCATACCCAACCCCCCGCCCCCCTCCCCGCCATCCCTACCCTCTCCCTCTCCCACTCCCTTGGTCCCATCTGGGCCCCTGTACCAGTGCGGGTCACTTAAGTTGTGGCTCCCCATTGGTTTCCTTCTCCAAAGGTGGAGCTCTAGGTGTGCCAGCCCTCCAGTCAATATTATCTTAAAGACTGGGTACACTGGGCTGCTACTGACGGGTCTCCCTCCCTAATATTTATGGGCTTAATTTTGATCCTCACCCACCTCCCCCCTCCTCGGCTCCCCTCCCCCCAACTCCGCCACCCTCTCCCCTAGCCCACACTCATTTCTAACCAGCGTTCCACGGACCAATCCAATCCTGGGGGTGCTTGCATGTCCAGTTTCTCACAGAACTCTTCTAATTCCCCCGGGAATCTTAATCTTGCGGATCTCCCCTCTTTACTGCCTATCAGACATGCTGGGAATCCCCATGTATATTTTATATTATGATTTTTCATTTGCTCCAATAGGGGTTTCAGATGTCGCCTTCTCGCCAGTGTACTATTGGCCAGGTCCGCAAATACTAGGATTTTTACTTCTTCGTATTGCAGTGGGGGGTGTCCCTTCAGTTTGACCCATATTTTTTCCTTGTCCTCGTAATGCCTGAACCTTACGATGATGTCACGACTTCTTTCTGCCCGCCTGGTATCTAACCTACCCACTCTATGGACCCGCTCTATTTTTAGGGAGGTTTCTCCTTCCAGCTCTAGAAGTGGGTTGAAAATAGTCGCCACAGTCCTCCTCAGGTCTTCCCCCCTGTTTTCTGGGACCCCTCGGATTCTCAAATTCTGTCTGCGGTCTCTATTTTCTTGATCTTCCATCCTGTAGCATATTTTTATCTGGTTTTGTTGGGACGTTTTGAGTTGTTCTTTTAATTCAGAGATCGCCCGCTCTTGTTTATCTAGTTTGTCTTCTGCGCCTTCTACTCTAGTTAGGAGATTCCCTAGATCCGACCTCAGCATATTAATCTCAGTTTTAATCTCGGCTTTTATTGAGGTCTCTAAGGTTTTAAGCATTTCTGCCAGCTCGTTTTTTGAGGGTAGGTGTAGGTCATGTCTATGTTCATCTAACCTAGATACTTCCAGGATGTTGTCATCTAATAAGTCCTCCCTTGAGTGGTCAGGAGTCTGCTCTTCCCTCGCATTGGAACCCTTCTTCTTTTTGTCTGCCATACTTAATTTTTGAGTCTCTTGGTGGGCGCCCCCGGGACTTCCCCCTTTAGCCAAGTATTGCTTTATTGAGCTTCCAGTAGCGTTCCCTGGTTGGTTATCTTTTGGGGTTTTTGGTGGACCCCCTTTCCCCGTCTTAGATGCGTTCCGGCTCATACTACCTTCCGGTGGCCCCTTTTTAATTGACTTGTCAAAGCAAAAAAAAAAATGCCGAATGTTACCCCACGGGGGGTGGGGGGGTGTGTCCTCTGTCTATTTGTCTTGGATTTTAAATATCAGATTGGGGTTAAGATGGTGTTATAGGTAAGTGCGGGGTAATAGATTAGGCATGTGGCGTTCAGCCTCTCAGGGTCCACAATGTCTAGGAACTATGTCCCTAACAGCTTCCCGGTGTGTAGACAAATCCCACGGTTCTGCTGCACAATACTCAGTAATTTTCCTGGGTGTCAACCAGTCCTGCTTCCGCCGTGTTGGGGTATGTTCTCGTGTGTTGCTAAGTCCTATATAGTAAACACTCGTATGTTGGGGTCTTATATATCTTATTTATGCTTTTATCTATGTTTCCGCCTTCCCTCCCTTATGGGGTGTATAGATCCCAAGTATCACCTTCTTGCAACCTGGTCGAATGAGAGGTTTCGAGTCCTGGGTGTTCAGATATGCCCTTACTATTGATTTCAAAGCGCTTACACAAGATTTCAGCAAAGCTTTAAGAACAGAGCAGGGCAAGGGAGTCCGTGGTCTTACCAGCCTTCTAATATTACTTCAGCTTTACATGCATGGCCCATGTCACCCTAGATCGGCTGTTCCGCCAAGATCTCTCGCTTCTCATTGATGTGTCAGCCTTTCTTAGCACATTTCTAAGTTGCTCTTACCTTGACACTTGGATGGGTTTGTATAATTCTTACCCCCTTTTTGACCAGCTGTTTTCCTCTTCCGGACCCAAGAAGCTGCAGTCCCGGTTACGGTTCCCGTGATGTGTCAGGGCTTCGTGTCTCTCACCTCCCGCCGCTCACCGCGGCTTCTCGTGCGGCTTCTCACACGTCAAGGACGCTTAGTGCAGGGGGGGCGTGCCTGGAGACGGGAGCTCCGGGCGAACATCCGAGAGCGTCGCGGCGTTCAATCTCCTCCGCTCGCAGCAAGCAGACCTGGGGTCTCTCTGGTGCCTGTTTCCCCAGCGGCGGCTTAGTTTATTGTAGGGGGCCGCTTTCTCTCATCCTTCTGTCAGTCCCTCTGTCTGCACATCCCGGGGAGAAAGTAGGAGAGAGCCCGTCAGAGCGCCTGTAGGCTGACACACCTCCCGCTCCTCCCTTCCTGTCTGACGTCTCACGTCATCCCCCTGACCTGTGCAGTAGCTTCTAAAAGGATTTTCTGGAGTGGTCTCCTGAGCTTCTGCTTCCTTGGGAGACAGCCCTATAGAAAACTACTGCGCAGGGGCAGTGAGTGGACTGAAGAATCCCAGAGCTAATTTGGGCAGTAGGGAAGCAAGGAAAGGTGAGTATAGTCTATGTGAAGGCAAGGAGGTTGAAATTAGGCAAGCCGGATTTCCTGGCATGTATCCTTATATAAGCCCAGTTGAAATTGGGCTTATATAGCTCTGAACTCTGATTCTTCCTCGGATTTCAATTTCTTGAAAAGTTTTTCATAATGTCTGCACAAGATCGTCATACTCTATTGCCGTGTACACGCGGGTGGACTTTTCGACCGGACTGGTTCGACCGGACGAATCCATCTGACAATCCGAAAGTGTGTGGGCTTCATCGGACCTGCAGCGGACTTTTTCAGTCGAAAATCAGATGGATTTAGATTTGGAACATGTTTCAAATCTTTCCGACAGACTTGAGTCCGGTTGAAAAATCCACTCGTCTGTATGCTAGTCCGACGGATGAAAACTGACACTAGGGCAGCTATTGGCTACTGGCTATGAACTTCCTTATTTTAGTCGGGTCGTACGTCATCACGTACGAATCTGTCAGACTTTGGTGTGATTGTGTGTGCACAAGTTCGTTCGAAAGTCCGTCGGAAGTCCATCAAAAGTCCGTTGAAAGTCCGTAGGAAAGACCATCGGACCTTTGATGCCGAAAAGTCCACCCGTGTGTACCCAGCATTTGAGATACATCAATCTGCTAAAACCTTATAGGACAAGCACACCTTCTGCCAAAGTGCACTTATCCTTTTTGACCCCCTTGTGTAGTAGCTTCTAATAGGATTTTCTGGAGTGGTCTTCTGAGCTTCTGCTTCCTTGGGAGACAGCCCTATACAAAACTACTGTGCAGGGGCAGTGAGTGGACTGAGTGGGCATGTATTCTTATACAGTGGGGCAAAAAAGTATTTAGTCAGCCACCAATTGTGCAAGTTCTCCCACTTAAAAAGATGAGAGAGGCCTGTAATTGTCATCATAGGTATACCTCATATATGAGAGACAAAATGTGGAAATAAATCCAGACAATCACATCTGTCTGATTTTTGAAAGAATTTATTTGCAAATTATGGTGGAAAATAAGTATTTGGTCAATATCAAAAGTTCATCTCAATACTTTGTTAAATATCCTTTGTTGGCAATGACATAGGTCAAACGTTTTCTGTAAGTCTTCACAAGGTTGTCACACACTGTTGCTGCTATGTTGGCCCATTCCTCCATGCAGATCTTCTTTAGAGCAGTGATGTTTTGCGGCTGTCACTGGGCAACACGGACTTTCAACTCCCTCCAAAGGTTTTCTATGGGGTTTAGGTCTGGAGACTGGCTAAGCCACTCCAGGACCTTGAAATGCTTCTTACGAAGCCACTCCTTCGTTGCCCAGGTGGTGTTTTTGGGATCATTGTCATGCTGAAAGACCCAGCCATGTTTCATCTTCAATGCCCTTGCTGATGGGAGGAGGTTTGCACTCAAAATCTCACGATACATGGCCCCATTCATTCTTTCATGTACACGGATCAGTCATCCTGTTCCCTTTGCAGAGAAACAGCCCCAAAGCATGATGTTGCCACCCCCATGCTTCACAGTAGGTATGGTGTTCTTTGGTTGCAACTTAGCATTCTCTCTCCTCCAAACGCGATGAGTTGTGTTTCTACCAAACAGTTTTACTTTGGTTTCATCTGACCATATGACATTTTCCGAATCCTCTTCTGGATCATCCAAATGCTCTCTAGCAAACCTCAGACGGGCCATGTACTCGCTTAAGCAGGGGGACACGTCTGGCACTGCAGGATCTGAGTCCCTGGCGGCGTAGTGTGTTACTGATGGTAGCCTTTTTTATGTTGGTCCCAGCTCTCTGCAGGTCATTCATTAGGCCCCCCCTGTGTGGTTCTGGGATTTTTGCTCACCATTCTTGTGATCATTTTGACCCCACGGGGTGAGATCTTGCGTGGAGCCCCAGATCGGGGGAGATTATCAGTGGTCTTGTATGTCTTCCATTTTCTAATTATGGCTCCCACAGTTGATTTCTTCACACCAAGCTGCTTGCCTATTGCAGATTCAGTCTTCCCAGCCTGGTGCAGGTCTACAATTTTGTTTCTGGTGTCCTTCAACGGCTCTTTGGTCTTCACCATAGTGGAGTTTGGAGTGTGACTGAGGTTGTGGATAGGTGTCTTTTATACTGATAACAAGTTCAATCAGGTGCCATTAATACAGGTAATGAGTGGAGGACAGAGGAGCCTCTTAAAGAAGAAGATACAGGTCTGTGAGAGCCAGAAATCTTGCTTGTTTGTAGGTGAACAAATACTTATTTTTCACCATAATTTGCAAATAAATTCTTTCAAAAATCAGACAATGTGATTGTCTGGATTTGTTTCCACATTTTGTCTCTCATAGTTGAGGTATACCTATGATGACAATTACAGGCCTCTCTCATCTTTTTAAGTGGGAGAACTTTCACAATTGGTGGCTGACTAAATACTTTTTTGCCCCACTATATCAGCCCAGTCAAAATTGGTTCTCTTAAGAAAAAAAAAAAAAAGTCGTAGGGAGGCCTGTTGTGTCTTCATCTACTAAGAGTTAATATTGATAAAGCAATAAGGATGAGTCACCATACTCGCCACTCAAATTTTTAAATTCTCCCACATACACCTGACAGTTGGAGGCATCGGGATGCCATGTTTATTGTTTGTTTTTTGTTTTTTGTTTTTTTAGGGCCAGTTCACACCATAGAAACCATAGAAACAAAGTCTGGAAGATTTCCAGAATCTTTTCTGCATGCACACTTTTGATGCGTTTTCTATGCGTTCCAGTACATTTTTTATGTGTTTTTGGTGCATTTTTTATGCTTTCCAGTGCATTTCCCCTCCTCTTTTTTCTACACTTTTAAATAAGGACATGTGTGTTCCAATGCATTTTTGGTGCAATTAGGTGTGTTCCAGTGCGCTTTTGATGTGTTTTAGGGCCAGTTCACACCACAAAACTGCACTCTGGATACTTTCCTGATCAGTTTTTGCTTACAGTTCACACCACATGCTGTTCCAGTGCGTGTTTGATACAATTTGCTACATTCCAGTACAGTGCTGTGCAGAAAAAATGTACTGTAGCACGCTCTACTTTATTTTCTGCACCAGAAACTGACTGCACTGGTGTGAAGTAGAGCCGTTGAAATACATGGAAAGCACTGTGCATGCATTTTTAGTGCAGAAAAAAAGCGCACAGAACTGCATCTGGTGTCAACTAGCACTTACCACGTTCCAGTACAATCCAGTGCAGGAAAAAATGCAGCATGTTCTACTTTTTTTTTTCAGGAACTGACCGCACTGGTGTAAACGATGCATTGGAAACCATATAACCTACTTTCCATGCGTTTTTGATGCAGAAAAAAATGCACTGGACTGCATGTGGAGTGAACTGGCCCTTAAAGAGTAATATTATTTTCTAAAGTGTCATTTTTTTTTTTTTTTTGTTTTGTTTTTTTTGTGGTCAGTTTAGGCTCATTCATACATTGCTTAGTTTTTCTGTACTACAAACTGATATATTTGTTTACATACAGCCTATCACTGCCACATAAATATTTAAAAGGACATTAAAAGAAGGCTTATTCCTTTTAAACTCCGTTGTGTGGAGTTTTAAAATGAGGACAGCACCAGAGCACCTTAACATACCTATGTTCATTTCACTTGTTTTTCAAGTTTACAGAGTTATAAAGCTTCTTTCTGGCTTCGTTCTAATGGAAGACAGGACGGGTATCTTTAATAAATCCCCTTATATCATGCTGTATATTTCGGATGTAAATCCAGACAGTTGGAGCAGAAAATGTGCACAAAAGGTACGAAAAGAAGCATTCAGCACATGCAGAATTATGTATGAATTACATCCAAAGGGATTTTCGTTAGATTGGTCAAACATGACATACAGTATAGAGAATTCCCACACTAACAAAATCAAATGATACCTTACTCAGCACCGACCATAAATCATGTTTATGTATGTCATTTTTTTTTTTTTTTTAAGGAAATAAGATTCATACAAAGACAGAGTAACATAAGGGAAGGTTATTCCACAACTCCTCAGCAAGTATATCATTGTGTACCTGTGATACGCAGTATATTACGCTCCAAAGCAATTTGTGCAGAAAGACAATGGTATGTAAAGACAGTGCACTGAGTACCAACAGGAAACTCTAAAGCTTATTAAGGACGAACACCAGACAGATATAAAATATTACAGTGTAATTCAGCTACGTATTGCTTAAAATAAATAAACTGTATTTTAAAATAAAGCTGGTATAAGTAGCTGCATCTGTCTGTATATTAACTCTCTAAAATCCATGACTTTGGGTTATTGTTAAAGGGAAATCAAAAATGGCAACCGCTCCAATTTATAATTTTATATATTTTATATATTTTTATATTATATAATTATATATATTATATAATTTTTATATTATATTTATAGCATGGAGAGCAAGGTGCACAGGGAAGATCTTTGCACACGACAAACAAAACTAATGCCGTGTACACGCGACCGTACTTTCCGTCAGAAAAGGTCAGACGGAATCATTCCGTCGGACATTCCGATCGTGTGTGGGCTTCATCGGACTTTTTCTTTCTAAAATTCTGATGGACCTAGAAATAGAACATGTTTCAAATCTTTCAAACGGAATCAGTTCCTATCGGGAAAACCGCTCGTCTGTATGCTATTCCGACAGACCAAAAACGACCCAAGGGCAGCTATTGGCTACTGGCTATTGAACTTCCTTTTTCTAGTCCCGTCGTACGTCATCGCGTTCTAAACGATCGGACTTTGGTGTGATCGTGTGTAGGCAAGTCCGTTTCAGCGGAAGACCGTCGGAGTTTATTCTGACGGAAAGTCCGGTCGTGTGTATGCGGCATAAATGTATTTCCCTGCACATTTACCAGTTATAGAGCAGCAAAAAAAAACAAAACATGATTAGCACGTGATTAGAGCCAGAGGCTTTGATAGGCTTCAAAAAAAGGGTGTGGGGCAGAGCTGGACAACAAATTAAAAAAATAAATAATCTCTTCTTTTATGGAGGGGGGGAGGCTTAAATGGAGCTAGCTCTCTTTAGGGAGTTAAGTTCTACTTTAACATATTAAAGATTACATGAGTTTTTAGTGATTCAGTTCATATCTCCATTCAGAAACCAAACCTCTTCTCCTTTCCTGAAGCAAAATCATCCAACGTGTTCCTGTAGAAAATCAAGTGTTTTAATGTCATTACAATACAAAGTGTAGCAGCACAATAGCTTAGAATGAATCACTTAGCTGTAACAAGGCAGCAACAATTTGTCAGGCTAAGTTTATTTTCCTAAAGACATGGTGGCCCTCGATTTGTTCAGCCTGATTGTTCTGCTCCCCTCACTAATAAACGTTGGCTTTGAAGTGTCTGCCATTTGTTTAAAGATGGATGCGGCTATGAGCCACTTATTCCTCATGTTCACCTCAGGAGCTACCTCACAGCCTCAATTAGTACTACAAGCCTTCTTCTTTTAAAATCAATTTAAAGATTAATTTGTTTAATATAAGTTTAAATTGCTTCCGAGGTAATTTATGCCCGGGATTTCATTGTACAGTGCCATGTTAATGTTTTGCTCCACAGTCTCTGCAGTATTTAAGTAGAACATTTAGATTGGGTTTCGCTTTTTTTTATTTGCATGAAAGGCAATAAAATTAAATTGTATTGATTTTGCTGCCTTTGTACTACTGACAAAATTCTGTCACACCATATATTTCCTGGATAAAATACGCCCTATATATAAAAACGGGAAACTAGCTTTGGCTTGCTCTTTAACGGTTCCCACCTCAATCATTAGCACAATATAGTAAAGTAATATATAATGCAGACTTTCAGAAAGTATTGTATTTGTCTGCTGGATATATGCTTAAAGGACAAGTCCATCCAACAACAACGCTATGTGGGCACTGGTATAATGAATCACCTATTTCTTCTACTAGGGGATATCATTGAGAAAACTTTGCACCTGAATTCCCATCTACACCAACCTGCCATGGCCAATATAACTGGGTTTTACACTACCCACTTGACATTTCCTTTTTTTTTTTTTTAATTAAGAATATAGCATGAGTAATGTAGTTCTCTTGAAGTATAGTGCGATATGAATCCTAGAGAACTTTTGCAGGCTTTGCAGAATCAGGGAGGCCATGCAGCGTAAGTTTGCAGAGGCATTCGATTCTGAGTCCTCTGGGTCACTAAGCATCACATGATCCATAACTAGCTCCTCCCAGCCACGTACAACTCCTTGGGTTTCTGGGGACTGAAAACCATCCTTTGAAGACTGCTGCTGAGTGTTATCCTCTACATCCATGCTGACACAATCTTCCTCCTCCTCTTCTTCCTGTGTGTTTGGAGGGCCCGCAGGAATGCCATCTGGATAAAGGGGGCCTTGAGAGGTAAGAAAGTCCTCCTCTTCCTCCTGCTGTTCTGCCTCAATTGCCCTGTCCATTATTCCACAAAGCGTGTGCTCCAACAGGAAGACTAAGGGGACAGTGTCACTGAGGCATGCATTGTCGCCTCCTCAAATGGTGACAGGACAGTGCATGCATCCTTGATCATTAGCCACTGGCATAGCAAAAAGAAGCCAAGCTCCCCTGACACTGTCCTGGTGCCATACTCACACAGGTACTCATTGAAGGCCCTCTGCTGCATGTGCAGCCACTGCAGCATTGCCAAGGTTAAGTTCCACCTGGTGGGCATGTGACAAATGAGGCGGTTGGTGGGCAGGTTGCATTCCCTTTGAATGTCAGCCAGCCGAGCACTGGCATTGTATGACCGGCAGAAATGACCACAGACTTTTCTGGCCTGCATCAATAGATCCTGTAAGCCTGGGTTCCTGCTCAAGAACTGCTGCACCACCAAATTCAAGACGTGTGCCAAACATAGAACATGGGTCAAGTGTCCCTGTCGGAGGGTGAAGAGAAGGTTGGTGCCATTGTTGCATACAACCATTCCTGGCTGAAGCTGGTGTGGCGTCAACCACCTCTGAGCCTGCCCCTGCAGAGCTGACAGAATCTCTGCCTCAGTGTGGCTCCTGTCCCCTAAGCAGACCAACTCAAGCACCAAATGGCATCTTTTTGCCTGACTGCTTGTGAAGCCCCTTGAATGCTTACGAAGCACCGCAGGTTCAGAGGACAAATCTGCAGAACATGCCATAGAGGAAGAAGAAGAGGAGGTGGTGGAGGAGAGAGCTGTGGCAGAATCACCACTAGCATTTTGGAGACGTAGTGGCAGAACAAGCTCCAACAATACCAAACCCTGTCCTGCATCCTTCCCAGCTGCCAGCAGAGTTACCCAGTGTGTCGTGAAGGAAAGGTAATGTCCCTGCCCATGCCTGCTGGACCATGAGTCAGCCATAATATGCACCTTAATGCTGACCGTCCTGTCCAACAAGGCCAAAACATTGCATCCACATGCCAGTAGAGAGCTGGAATGGCCTTCTGTGAAAAGAAATGGAGTTTTGGAACCTGTCACTGAGGTACAGCACATTCCACAAATTCACGAAAGGTGGCAGAGTCTACCAGCTGAAAAGGCAGCAGTTGAAGTGCTAGCAATTTGGCCACGCTAGCATTTAGACACTGAGCATGTGGATGGCTGGGAACGAATTTCTTTTTTACGGTTCAGCAACTGGGGTAGGGAAATTTGCCTGTTAAAATCAGATGGTGGTGTACTGCTAGCAGATTGGCTTCAAGTACTTGGGACACCTATTGCTATACCTTCATACCTCTCAGTGCAGGTTTTTTAGAGGACTGAGGAGCAAGGAGAAGTCCGCCTTTTTCTTTGATGTGGGTCTTCTGTTGGGTCTGCTGTTGCCAACCGACTGCATGGCAGGTCATCATATGTCTGGTAAAGCATCTGGTGCCCAAGCGGCTAATGTTCTGGCCACGCTTGATCTGCCTCAGACATAGGTTGCAAACAGCAGCGGTGTGATCTGCTGCACATGTGTCGAAAAAGGCCCACACCAAGGAACTTTTAAAAATCAGCGGGGAGTCAGCAGCACCCTGCACCTGCGGAGCTCTGTGGTGTGATGCAATAGGGTGGCTGCCCTTAAGCTGCCCCCAGAGGACATTCTGCCTCGTTGGAGTTGTGCCTCCTCCTCTTCCTCCTCCTCTCTTCTCTCAGGCACCCAAGTACAGTCAGTGACCTCATCATTCCCTCTCTCCTCGTCACTGGAGCAAACTTGGCAGTATGCTGCAGCTGGGGGAATATGACTGCCTCTTTCTAAGCTCAAATTACTCCCTTCCTCAACCTGGGAACCAACATTGGATCCTTCAAATCGCTACTCATCCTCCAGCAGCATGTAACCAACACTGTGGTTGAGTAATTCTGGGCACTCCTCCGTGCATGATGGTGGGGCTATGGAAGGAGTGACTGTGGACAAGGAGCTGGTGGAATAGGCTGCCATTGGAAGGCAAACTACTCTGAGCCTGGGTGACAGAGGATGATGAGGGTGAGGACGGCTTTGTTATCCACTCCACCAACTCTTCTGCATGTTCTGGCTCAATAACATGGCCAGCAGCAGAAAAAAAGGACAAGCGTGCCCCACGGCCACCTGCAGAGCATGCACCATGTCCACGACGAGCACTGTTAATTGTAGACACAGAGGCTGCTTGCCCTCTTTTAGTGGCCTGTAAGCATCTGCTTCTCCTTGGTGGCCTTCCGGACATGATGTATATTTTGTTTTGCAACACCACACTACACTGTATTAGATACTGTGTACACCACCAGAAGTGTAGTAGAAACTGTACGTACTGTATTAGATACTGTGTACACCGCCTTCACTGTATTAGCAACTGTACTATGGCTGCACTGTATTGTGTACTGTGTACACCACCAGAAGTGTAGTAGAAACTGTACACACTGTATTAGATACTGTGTACACCCCTGCACTGTATTAGCAACTGTACTACGGCTGCACTGTATTGTGTACTGTGTACACCACCAGAAGTGTAGTAGAAACTGTACACACTGTATTAGATACTGTGTACGCCACCAGAAAAGTAGTAGAAACTGTACTACGGCTGCACTGTATTGTGTACTGTGTACACCACCAGAAGTGTAGTAGAAACTGTACACACTGTATTAGATACTGTGTACACCGCCTGCACTGTATTAGCAACTGTACTACGGCTGCACTGTATTGTGTACTGTGTACACCACCAGACGTGTAGTAGAAACTGTACACACTGTATTAGATACTGTGTACACCACCTGCACTGTATTAGCAACTGTACTACAGCTGCAATGTATTGTGTACACCAATAGAAGTCTAGTAGAAACTGTACACACTGTATTAGATACTGTGTACATCGCCTGCACTGTATTAGCAACTGTACTACAGCTGCACTGTATTGTGTACTGTGTACACCACCAGAAGTGTAGTAGAAACTGTACACACTGTATTAGATACTGTGTACACCACCAGAACAGTAGTAGAAACTGTACTACGGCTGCACTGTATTGTGTACTGTGTACACCCCCAGAAGTGTAGTAGACACTGTACACACTGTATTAGATACTGTGTACACTGCCTGAAGTGTATTAGAAACAGTACACACACATATATGAGACTGTATATATATATATATATATATATATATATATATATATATATATATATATATATATATATATATATTAATACACTGCCTGCACTGACTGAATATAGAGTAAACACTGATTTTATATGCTATGCTAAATGCAGAGTATATATATATGTATGTGTGTGTGTATGTACAAAGAGCTGCACGAGATTTTGCACTCTCTAGGTTTAGTAAATAAACCCCACAGTGACATACGATATGTCAGCCAGTGTTTAAATCTACTTTGATTTTGTTTTTTGAAAATGCATAACACTAGTAGTAATTATATTTATTATAGTCTTAAAGGGTAAGTTCACCTTTACAGAAAAAATCTGTAAGGTGAACTTACACAGGAGCCCCCCCTACCCCCCAGTCCCCCAGTCCCGCTGACCTGGAGCGTGGTGATCACCTGCTAGGAGACATCAGGCTGCCGCCTCACCTTCTGGGGCCTAGAAATCCCCCACAGCTTAATCTCCAAAATGTACCTCATCAGGAGGTACCTTTAGGAGCATTCCAATTGGTCTGCGCTGTCACACGGGCGGCGCCGACCAATTCGAGGCCCTGTGTAACCTGTCCTGTCACCGCAGGCGAAGAGGAGAGAAAGCCGCAGGGATTTCAAACCCCCGAACCGGTACAGTGTCGATGCAATCTGTCAGTGCGGGGGATTGCCGGACTCCAGGTTAGCGGGACAGGGTGCAATGGGAAAGGGGTCCAGTGTAAGTTCACCTTACAGATTTTCTGTAAAGGTGAACTCACACTTTAATGATAATAACAAAATAAAAAATATATAGACTAATTTACCTTTATCAGCTCACCTTAAACTTCATGCAACTTAAATCAAGGAAATAAAAACCCCAAAAATCACTAGGACTGGGTCCATTCTGTAGAAAACCACAAACCACCATTCCTCTAAAATATTCGGCTCATTTACTAAACAGAGGAGAGGTTGCTGCATATCTATAAGAGTAAGCTTGTATAATACATGATAGTAATATTGAGGAAATGAGGGTCATGATACGGAAGCCGGGGATTAGGACAATAAGACCTGTCACCTGTTTTAATAAAGCCTAATGCAAAAAAATTGCTAGAACTTTAAGAATGCAGCTTAGGCGACTTTAAAGCTTAGAATTTTATTTTTCTGCTTTATGGCATGCTTCAAAACTACTTGGACAAATACAAAACAAGACTTACAGTGCACTATAAGTTATTTTAATATCCTGTAGTGGTGTATACTTCCAATGAATTCCCCAGGCTATTATTAAGGTTCTATGTTTGTGTGAAAATGTCAAGTTGTTTCGAGTGACTGCATACTCTAAATTATATATAACGGTTACTTTATAGCTAATAGGCACTAAAATTACTTTAAAACAGAAACACAGAAGTTGTATTTTCATCCCTTTTGACAGATAATAAAGATTATTTACGGGGTCATTTGTCATCCATTAGCAGACATGTTAAGGTATGATTAAATTAATCAGGGTGATATTTAGACAATGGAAAGATTGAAAACTTCTGCTGAATATTGGAAGAAGAATGGTGATGTGTACAGGAATGTCGTAGCAAATTATGCTTCTTTTGCTTCATCGGCAAATGTTATGTGTTGCTCAATGAAATGATATTTATACTTTAAAATGAGAATTTGATGGCTTAACAATTTTTCTGTCTGGCAATAACAATGTATGGATGGAGATTGTTTCTCTTAGGAGAAAACATAAGCAACTAGTTATATGTTATTGCCATACTTCATTATAAACAAACCAGCAAATAAATTACTTGTTATTTTAGTGGCTTAAGTTTTCCAATAAAGAGAAGTTATACTCTAAATTGATGACTAACCTATTTCACCTATTCTGCTGCCTTGTAGCTGTTAGGTAGCAGAATAACCTATGCAGAAAAAAAAATCTTTTCTGAAAATATGAACACATATCCTTTTCTTACTAGGATAACTTTCATAGATTTTTTAGGATTGGGGTGATTTATTTTTCCTTAATGAATCTGACACCCACTTGCGGGGTTCCACACTGAGAGTGGTGTCATCTTTCTCTCATCCCCCGGCCCTTCCACAGCTCCCGGTTGGAGAATAGTGGACCCTTGGGTTACCTTATTCTGGCCTCTGCTACCACATATTTTTGGAATATTGTTTGCAAAATATCTGATTTTCATCTCCCTGCTGGCAATACCACTATTGGGGTGAAGCTGGCCGTTACTTTCTACAAAAGTCGATTATGTGAGGCTTGATATATATATATATATATATCTATATATAGTTATACATATGTTATTATGTGTATGATATATGTATTTATTTTGTAGTATTCATATGTGTTCTTTATCTCCAGATACTTTCATGTGCAGCTCCTGAAAAAGCGAGGTCTCCCTTGCGAAACACGTTGAGAATGTTAGCACAGATTTTTCAGATAGATGGTGGATATTAATACAGATTGCGTAGGTTCCATGTTAAAGGTTCCTTCATTGACCTATATTTAGTAAATAATATGTACTTTTTGAATACCAATTTATGTATTATGTGTTGTTTTTAAATGTATGTCAATAAATCATTTTTCTTACATTTTTGTATATATGTTTGAGGTGTGATTCATTAAAAGTCCCGTGGGCATTAGATAGTTGTTGTATGAATACTAATTGGGACTGAGATATCACCTCCACCCATCTCACACCAGCTCCTTCTTTCTTGTCTACCTTTTCTGAGGAAACTGCTGTTATTGGCTCCCTCTGGTGCATGAGTAATTCATTTAAGTATTTCACCTAGGGGGGCTTGGGCAAATGACGTTCAAGGACAGCTGGCCAATCAGTGGCACTGCCTAAAAGTGTACATTATAATATGAGCAGTGGAGGGTCTCGATAACCCAATGCAGACACCATCCCCCCATGAGACAAAATTTGAGAAAATAGTGTACAGTCAATAAACAAGAGAGATAGGAAAATGGGGATTTTTATTTATATGCCAATGACAATAACATACATAGCATAAAATACAAAGTTTAGTTTGACATTAAGATCGACAAAGGTTGAAAAAACATATCGTATACAACAGATTTATCAATAATGTGCAAGTTATGCTGCAGAGAACCACATGTTTCGCTTTAAAGTTTCTTCCTCAGGATCCACTTGCTAGAAGTGTCTTAGGGTACGGTGACTGAGTAACCAAATAAAAGTTTCCAGACAATACTCATATTGCAGCACAACAAATGGAATGCAAAACAGGAAACTGTACACAAGGGGAGGATCTTAGAGACTGCCCTCCAACCTCTATCAACACCCAAAGATAGTGGGTACACTTCAACAAATGCAGGACAGGGACACTTGAAAATGCTGATAACCTCACATTGCATACACTGATATACTAAATGGCTTTTCAAGTCAAATTTCTTCAACAATACATATTCAGTATACATTCATACTACAGTGTCCCTGTACACCGGCATTACTAGTCTCCCCGCTCACATGTCACCACTTTAAACATGTCCCTACTGTGTACAAGTCCCTGACTGCCAATTTCTTATGTGTTTTGTGGTGTTTTAGCCAATCTGTCATGTTTTAGACATGTGAGCTGGGAGAATAGTAATAATGTAGGTGTGCAGGGACACTGTGGTGTGAATATATACTGACCATGTATTGGTAAAAAAAAATGGCACATAAAAAATCCCCATTTTAATGTCTCTCTTGTTCATTGACTGGAAGTTACCTAAAAGTATAACTAAACCCGAACTTTATTGTTCCCTATGCAGTAAATTGTCCCTTGCTAAGATGTGATCGTTTTTGCTTAAAAATTCTTAAATTCTTACCATTTTGACTGGAAAAATCCAGTACTCTGCCTGAGTTCCCATTGCCCGCTTCCAGCTACACTATACACACAGGTGCATGTCCCTCTGTAATGACGCAAAATGGATATATGATATGGTAGAAAACTGTGAGATTGCCATTATCCCAGTCCTAAACAGAAACGGGAATACCCACAAAATTAAAAGGGACTATTATAGGCACAACAGACAATGGACACTCCAAACACAGAGTATATAAAAAAATACAATGCTTTATTACATATTAAAGAATAAAATTGGAATCATGAAAGACTAGTGACTTGTATATAATGCATGGGCAGCACAGGGATATGGTTGCGAAAACCTTAACCAAAACAAGCAAGCCGGAAAGTATAAAACCACATAAAATTGTAATTCCGCCTCCAAGGAAGCCTAGTCGGATGGAGAGGACCAAAGCCACTGGGGTCACCAAAGCCAGGCTGAAGGGAACCTCAGTTCAACCTCAAGAAGGATAGATAGGATGTAACTGAGGCTGGTATGTATGCTAGCGTTGTCCAATAACGAATGCTGTGATTAACTGAAAGGTGAATGGCTGGAACTGAGCCAGAGAGTGCTACCCCCAATTAGCAGGAAAGCGAGCAGTAGTTATGCAGCTGGGCTGCCTGCGCTTTTGGTAAGGAGGCACTGGATGACAGTTTAAAGATTATTTTACATGGGGGGGCGTGGCCGGATGTGATCGAGGCAGCAAGTGTTTCCCAGAGGCTCCGTCTATCCTGACAAAATCCATGCATTTGGAGCATCCCTTTTACCACACAAACTTAATAATCAGGTGGGGGAAGAAGCCAGGAGCAGAATGAGGCTTTCCGCGTCCTCAAAGAAGCAACAGAAAGCCGCGAACGAACAGCGCCATACCCGCTCTATGAAAGACGGAACGAAAGACTCCGCCCCCGCCATCTTGCCAGCACGGACATCAGCAAAGCGCGCCACGCTGACTTCTGGGAAGATGGCGACGGAAAGTGAAACTGCTGAGATGGAGCTAGCAGAGGATCAAGCAGAGGAGCCTCAGGGAGCTGTGGATACAGACGCCATAATTCGCCCGATCCTAGAAGCCATAAACGCCAGTAAGTCGGAACTTATGGGTAGAATCGATCATCTATCATCTGAATGTACCTTGATAAGGCACGATCTAGACAAGATCCGGGGGCGGCTTACCACGGTAGAAACGAGGGTCTCAGATGTGGAAGACATTACACACTCCCAGGGGACAAACATAGCGGAACTGAAGGATATGGTGCTCGCCTTGCAGCGTAGAGCCATAGATGCAGAAGACCGTCAGAGGCGAAATAACATCAGAGTGGTGGGCTTACCTGAAGGGGCAGAGGGGGACAAGCCTGTTCTATTTGCTGAAGGTTTCTTCAAACAACTCCTATCGCTGAAAGATTTGCCCCCAACATATGTTGTTGAAAGAGCCCACAGAGTACCTACAGGGCGCAGACCGCCGGGAGCGTTCCCGAGACCCCTATTGGTCAGGTTTCTGAATTATAGAGACCGGGATATGATTTTGGCCAAGGCCAGACAAGTTCCTGAGTTGAAATATGAAAATGCAAGAGTAATGTTTTTTCCCGACTTTTCGGCAGCTACACAGCAGCAACGCAGGTCTTTTAACGATATACGCAAACGATTGAGAGACAAAGAGATCCAATACAGCATGCTATACCCGAGTAAGCTCAGGATTCAACATAAGGGCAGCGTGAAATTCTTTGAAGATCCTGGAGAAGCCAGCGATTGGTTAGACAAGGAACTTTCCTAAAACCACATGAGACTGAATTCAATTGTAACTGAGCTGCAAGTTGCACCTGTTGTGCGTTGTTGGGTAGCACAAGTTTACATCCTTAATAATCAGGAAATCGAGGAATAAAGAGCAAGTAGAATTGCAATCACCCCAGATTGCAAGAAGTCGGATCTCAAAGAAATCCTCTATACTCCAGAGAATCTACACATAGAGCCAGGATCCAGCTACACAGGAGACCTGCGGGACAGTGTATCAGGAGGTGAGCAAAGATCACACGCCAATACGACAGAGAAAAGCTGGGGATACAGACGGGGCTAACAACCACTAACTCCAGACAGAGGACGACTTCATGGAAATTCTATACATTTTCGCAAGGATGGAAGGATCTTTCCCGCCATGAGCCGAGGTACTTTATTTCATTTTTTTTTTTTTATGTTTTTTGGATGCTCCAAAACAACAATTTTTTTTGAAAGGGAGCGAAGAGGAAACAGAAAGAGTGGACATCGAGCTGCAGTACTGTTGATCGCAACGACCAGATTCCACAAGAAGGTTTTTTTTTGTTGTTTTTGGGATGAAGCTACCTACCAGAACTGTTTTTGAGTTTAGTTGGGGTTTTTTCTCTGGTATAATAGCAGGGGGGGAAGGTACATTTGTCACAGCCCAAAGGTCTAACTTTTCTAAATGGTATAGAGATCTATTAATGGATGTGGATGTGGGAAGCACCGCTGGGAGGAGAAGATTGGGTCCCCCGATGTTCCACATTAATGGACATTTAAACAGGATGTATTATGACGGATAAAATAAATATAGTGTCCTGGAATGTCAGGGGACTCAATAACAAATTCAAGAGGGCCTCAGTCTTTCATTACTTAAAACACTACAAACCTCACGTGGTGGTACTGCAAGAGACCCATCTGGAGGGAAGTAAGGTGTTAGCCCTACATAAAAGGTGGATACAAAGAGCTGTTCATTCCACATATTCCACGTTTGCAAGAGGGGTGTCCATTCTCATTAGTAGATCTGTTTCTTGCACTGTTCACCACATAATTACTGACCCAGAGGGCAGGTATGCTGCAGTGATAATGGACATTCTTAATTGTCAAATGTTACTAATAACTGTATACGTGCCTCCACCTTTCCAGGTCCAAATTCTATATGACATGGTAACGAGGCTGGCACAATTTTTACACTTGCCCCTGGTGGTGTTGGGGGATTTCAATGCTGTGTTACATGCGGCCTTGGACTCCTCCAACCCAGGCAGGACAAGCTCTGAAGACCTAAACAGTTGGAGTAGAGGAGATATGGAGATGGAAACATCCAGCTGAAAAATGTTTCTCTCATATATCGACAACACATGGCTCCTCAGCGAGAATAGACTTGGCTTTTGGTAATAACACCATGTTACAGTATGTGTCTAGTATAGAGTACCTAGCTGGGGGTCTGTCGGATCACAATCCCCTCCTCCTCACCCTGGTTGTGGGAACGGGGGGGGAGAGGGGGAGTTGGCGCCTGTCCCCTGAATGGTTGCAACACGAACAGGTTGCTGCCCAGCTGGAAGAGGCGACAAAAAACTACTGGCAGTGCAATGTTGATTCGGCAGAGCCACCAATGGTCTGGGACGCCTACAAGGCGGTAGTCAGAGGGGAATCCATATCGGCTATTAAGACAGCCAGGGTAAATGAAAATGAGGAATATAAAAATATCCAACAGGAAGAGAATGAACGGGCCAGGGCATATGCAGCAGCCCCATCGAGGGAATTGTTTGAATCCCTCCTTGAGGTCAGAAGACGTCTGTCACTGCAGGTTAAAGGACAGACAAAAATAGAGGAATCCCAGAGGGCACATAAAATTTTCGCTGAGGGAGATAAAAATGGGAAGCTCCTGGCCATGTTGGTGGCGGATCACCCTCCGATGGCTCACATCCCGGTTATCAAAAATAGGAATGGGACGCTGGTCAGTGATCCGGTACTTATCATGCAGGAATTTGTGGAATTTTTCTCGGCGTTGTATTCTCCCATTCCTCCTTATGACGGGGAGGAGTTGGATAATGTGATACGAAATCTACCGATACCTAGATTATCGGAGGAGGACTGCAACATTCTGGAAGCTAAAATAACAAAAAAAGAAATAGAGGCAGCAATATGCGCCTTCCCGCCCAATAAGGCCCCGGGGCCGGATGGTTTACCGGCGGACTTTTACAGGGCCAATATTGAACAACTAGCAGGTAGATTCAATTGGTTATTGGAACATTGTCTAGAGCATTCATCTCTACCTGACTCAATGATGGAAGCCTATATGATTCTCCTACCAAAACCAGGGAAGGATCTGACAGAGTGTGCATCATATCGCCCAATTGCCCTTCTAAATTCAGACCTAAAAATCTTAACTAAAGTGCTAGCAACCAGACTGGCCCAGGTTATACAGACTATAGTGAATATAGACCAAACAGGCTTCATGCCAGGAAAATCGACAGACACAAATCTTAGGAGACTGTTTACACATCTACAGCTTCCCCCCACAGACTCTGAATCAAAAATAGTGGTATCTCTCGATATAGCAAAGGCCTTTGATTCGGTAGATTGGCAATTCATGAGTAAGGTATTGGAGGTCATGGGATTCGGACCACAATTTCGAAAATGGGTTTCACTGCTATATAGTAACCCCAAGGTGGCGATCCGTATGGGTAGGAGGGTGTCTCCTTTTTTTGAAATAGGAAGGGGCACGAGGCAAGGGTGCCCTTTGTCCCCCTTCCTCTTCGCTCTTGTGATAGAGCCATTGGCCATTGCCTTAAGGGTCTCCGGGAGGGTTCAAGATATTAAAGTGGGCACCATACACGAAACAGTTGCACTTTATGCAGATGATATGCTCCTGTTTCTGTCAGACCCGAAAAATTCACTAACTGTGGTACTGGAAATCCTGGATGATTTTGCCAGGTTTTCGGGGTTACAAGTGAATTGGAACAAGTCCTCAATACTTCCTTTAGATGATAGGGCAAGGGAAGGGGTTGACCCGGATCTGCCTCTACAATGGGTAACGTCTATGAAATACCTTGAGGTAAAGAATACAGCAAGAATAGAAGATTATATGTCTCTTAATGTTATTCCACTAATAGCCTTCCTCAAACAAAAAACGCAGGCGTGGTCCAGACTTCCATTGTCTTTGATAGGCAGGATCAGCCTACTCAAAATGAAGATCTTGCCGGTGATATTATACTTTTTGAGACATGCCCCAGTGTGGATACCAAAATCTTTTTTTCGTCAACTGGACGGTATAGTGGGCTCCTTTTTGTGGGCACCAAAACCTCTCAGGATAGGGATTAAGGTACTTCAGGAACCAGGAGAAGAGGGGGGTCTGGCCCTCCCAGATTGGCACAAGTACTATCTGGCAGGGCAGATGGTTTTCGCCCGTAGATGGCTAATCATGGACGAAGGGGACGCTGCCACGGTGTTGGAAGCGGCCCACCTGGGGTCCTATGAAAGTTTGCGTATGGCATTGTTCAGGGGACTTAGGTCTGAATTACCATTAACTATAACTATAAAGGCTACAATAAAAGCGTGGGACATGGCGATACATTTGGCATCCCCAAGCTATCAGGGTCATTCACCCACAACGCCGCTGTGGATGAATCCTATGCTACAGCACTTCTACAATATACCTGACCCCATGATATGGGCAATAAAGGGGATCAAGACATTAGGTGACATAACAACTTTTGGAGATCTTCTGACGTTCCCACAGCTAAAATCAAGACATAATTTAGAAAACGCCTATCTATTCCGTTACTTACAACTTCGACATGCCTTTCAGTCGCAATTCAGGGTACGTAAAGTAGAGTCTTTGACATCCAATCTTGAGTCAATGCTATCAGAGGAGGCTCTGGACAAACCCCTCTCTAAATCATACAAAGAATTTTTCAAAATTACACCAAAAGCTATCGCAAAGACCAGAAGCAAATGGGAAATGGAAGTTCCGGAGCTACAGGGGGAGGACTGGGAGGAGGTATGGGATCAACCATTTAAGCATCTGGTATCAGCCAGAGATAGGCTGATTCAATTCAAATTCCTTCACAGGAGTTATTACACTCCAGCAAGATTAGGGAAAATTTTTGGGCTGACATCAGCGGAGTGCTGGAGATGTACCTTTTCCCCGGCAGATGCCAGTCACATTTTCTGGGACTGTCCTCAAATAAAGAGATATTGGGGGGAGGTCCTTTCATGTATCTCGGGCCTCCTCACAATACTTATTCCATTAAGTATTAAAGTGTGCCTGCTGGGCTTAGTACAGGAGGTGGTACAAGCTAGAGCCTTAAGAACACTGCTCAATATTCTGCTTTTCTACGCCAAAAAGGCCATCCTATTAAAATGGAAGGACCCCCAAGCGCCAGATGTTGCATTTTGGAAAAAGTTGGTAAACAATATGATGCCTTATTATAAATTTACGTATCAAGCCAGAGGATGTAAAAATAAATTTGACAAGGTATGGCAGGCATGGTATGGAGATGAAAATACATTAGGGTAATCATACTAATATACTGTTAACAATGGCAGGTAGAAGGTAACCTATTAATGTGAGGTAACGCTAATAAACTCAGAAACAGGAGAATTGATTGAAGAACGAGGGATTGGGGAACTATAATGTAATAAACCACTCTGACCCGGCGGTGTAACAACTTCATACTACAGGAGTTATTAAGTATATGTTAGGTACTCTGAATTGGAATTGGGCTGTGACAGGGAGGGAGGGGGGATGGGGTTTTCAGGGGGAGGGCGGAGGATTTAGGGGGTAAGACTCATTGTTGGGCCCTGCGAGGCCAAATCTGGGCTCTGCCATGTTGGCAGCCTAGAGGTTATTGTATAAATGAAAAACTTCAATAAAAAGAATTTAAAAAAAAAAAGATTATTTTACATGTTGTATGAGCATCCCTGAAGTAGAATTCAATTCCTTGTTTTCGAAACGCGTTGGATGTCTCATTTGCTTGCTTGTTTTGGTCAAGGTTTTGGCAACCACTATCACTGTGCTGCCTATGCATTATATGCAAGTCACTAGTCTTTTATGATTCCAATTTTATTCTTTAATATGTAATAAAGCATTACATTTTTTATTTACTCTGTGTTTGAAGTTTTCATTGTCTGTTGTGCCTATAATAGTCCCCTTTAATTTGGAGGGTATTCCTGTTTCTGTTTGAGACTGGGATGATGCCACTCTCAGTTTTCTACCATATATCCATTTTGCGTCATTACAGAGGGACATGCGCCTGTGTGTATAGTGCAGCTAGAAGCGGACAATGGGAACTCATTGGACAGGCACTGTTTATTTTCCAGTCAAGAATTGAACAGTTTTTAAGGAAAAACTAGAAGAATGATGCCAATATCCCACAATCACTTGTACGTCCTGTGAGTGCTGGTGCACTAAGATCATCTTGAAATCCACACTGCTCCCGGTTACAAAGCTGCTCAGAATCGAAAATGGAAGCCAGCAAACTTGCAAGACAACCTGTAGGCAGGTGCAGGCTTTCCTTTGTCCAGAAGGTGACAGTGTGCCATTACACAGATTGAGTGGAGTCTTTAGAAGGAATTGTCCCCTCAGGGACTCCATCGGTGTCTCATAGGTATCAACTGTAAGCTGTAACTTTTGATCTTTGGCAGCCATCTTGGTGTGGGACCCACAAATCAGAGTATCCTTGTCATTTGGGTGTGCCTTTAGTGAGGGGGTAGGTGAGGAACAGAGACTCCAGGGAGTGTTAGGGAGTGTAAATAATGCAAGGAAAGGTTCTTGATCAGTAGGGTGAGTACAGGGACAACGCCTGCCTTTAGGAAACATTCCAGTATCTGGATCATTCAGGAATGTGGGGCTCGCCCTAGCAGCACTCTTGTGATGTCCAGTGCACTACCAACTGCCCACCTCCAGCCATCCTCCAGTAACACAGGCCTGGTGACACTAATAAATAACTGTGATGCCCTGTACACACGGTCGGATTTTCCAATGGAAAATGTGTGACATGACCTTGTTGTCGGAAATTCCGACCATGTGTAGGCTCCATCACACATTTTCCATCGGATTTTCCGACACACAAAGTTTGAGAGCAGGATATAAAATTTTCCGACAACAAAATCCGTTGTCGGAAATTCCGATCGTGTGTACACAAATCTGACGGACAAAGTGCCACGCATGCTCAGAATAAATAAAGAGATGAAAGCTATTGGCCACTGCCCCGTTTATAGTCCCGACGTACGTGTTTTACGTCACCGCGTTCAGAATGATCGGATTTTCCGACAACTTTGTGTGACCATGTGTATGCAAGACAAGTTTGAGCCAACATCCGTCAAAAAAATCCTAGGATTTTGTTGTCGGAATGTCCGAGCAAAGTCCGACCGTGTGTACGGGGCATTACTCTACTTCATCTCAGAGCTTTTCATTACTGTCATTATTCATACTGCCATGATATACAATTGTATATACAAAAACAGAAGTGCACAATCCTAGTGAATTAGAAAAATGTCTGTAATATTATAGTCCACATCAATAGAACAAATTAAAGTGGTGTTCCCCACCAAAAAAAAAAAAAAAAAATACATGAATCTGCCTAAAAAAAATTTAAAAAAAAAATTTGTAAATTTTTTTTTTTTACTCACCTCTAAATGCCTGTTGCTAGGGGGTCCCTCGTAGTCTGCCTCTTTCAGTGCCTGGGCTGGTGACATCACTTCCCCTCGGCACAGGAAGGGCTCAGCTCTGCTCCCTCCCTCCTGTCAATCATCTGGGACCCATTACAGGTCGCAGATGACTGAGCGGCCAATCACGGCGCGTGGCGCCGCTCGCGCATGCGCAGTGGGTGCCCGACTGTGAAGCCACAGCCCGACGCCCACAGTTGCAATGCCGGCACCGCCGAACAAAGGGGGAGACGAGCAGGGCTTCGATCCCCCGCATCGCTGGACCCTGGGACAGGTAAGTGTCCAATTAAAAGTCAGCAGCTGCAGTATTTGTAGCTGCTGACTTTTAATTTTTTTTTTTTTTAAATGGGAACCCCACTTTAAGCTGAATAAATATATAGTGAGTGACTGTCCATATATATTTTCAGTGCAAAGCATGGGTATCCATGATGTTCAGTGTTGTATTCTCTTGTATCAGAAGGGAGAAATTAAAGCCTCTGACCAGACAGGATGGATCACAAATTATAGGTATCAAGCACGCTTGTTATCAAGGTGACCACCAGCGATTTTCCACTTTGTCGCCTCCAATGTGCAAACCTCCTCCTGCTGTAGTGATCACTCCACCAAAGATTTAGGAATAGTATTCAAAAGATTCCAACTCCTAAAGGTCAGCTTAATGCTGTTCACCAGATAGGACTTTTTAAAAGACTTGCTTTAGGCTACTTTCACACTGAGTCGCTTTGCAGGTGCTATAGTGCTAAAAATAGCGCCTGCAAAGTGCCCTGAAAGAGCCGCTCAATTCACTCCAATGTGAAAGCCCCAAGGACTTTCACACTGGAGCAGTGCGCTTGGAGGACGGTCAAAAAAGTCCTGCAAGCCGCATCTTTGCAGCGCTATAGGAGTGGTGTATTCACTGCTCCTAAGGCGCCCCTTCCCATTGAAAACAATGGGGCAGCGCTGCAAACCCGCCAGCAAAGCGTCGCCGCAGCGGCACTTTGCGGGCGGTTTTAACCCGCTAGCAACCGAATAGCTCCTCTAAAACAACGGTAAAGCTGCTGTAAATATACCACCGTTTTACCGCCGGCGCCGCCCACCTCAGTGTGAAAGTAATCTGAATGTGCAGTATTATATCCCTGCAATGAACCAAGGTTGGGATATAATACCGCACATTAAGGCCCCTTTCGCCCTGAGGCGCTTCTAAACTACCAGTAAAACATTTGAGCGCTTTTAAAGAGCTTTGCAGGTGCTTTTGAAGAGCTTTCCATTAATTTCACTGGAGAGGGGTGTTTTTTCACTGCCCTGCCAGCCCACTGCCCCAGTGTGAAAGCATTCATTCATTTTATTGAAAATAGGTTCACAATGAAAAGCGCCTGAAAAAGCTGAAAAGCGCCTCATTGTGAAACGGGTCTTAAGCAAGTCTTTTAAAAAGTCCCATCTGGTGAACAGCATTAAGCTGACCTATTGGAGTTGG
The DNA here is from genome assembly GCA_037952925.1 of Lithobates clamitans. Lineage (NCBI taxonomy): Eukaryota > Metazoa > Chordata > Amphibia > Anura > Ranidae > Lithobates > Lithobates clamitans. The sequence goes on along the minus strand of JBBGZY010000103.1, from coordinate 6,487,799 downwards.
ATTCTTTTGAATACTATTCCTAAATTTATAGTGGAGTGATCACTACAGCGGGAGGAGGTTTGCACATTGGAGGCGACAGAGTGTTAAATCACAGGTGGTTACCTTGATAACAAGCGCGTTTGATCCCTATAATTTGGGATCCATCCTGTCTGGTAAGAGGCATTTATTTCTCCATTCTGACACAAGAGAATACACCGCTGAACATCATGGATACCCATGCTTTGCACTGAAAATATATACTGTATGGACAGTCACTATATATGTATTCAATTTAATTTGTTCATTTGATGCAGACTATAATATTATTATAGAAAATTTTCTAATTCACTAGGATTGAGCACTTTTGTTTTTGTGTATATATGTTGAACTGAGTATTTCGATGCAGAATTTCAGCACCTACACGTTATTTTATTTTTCATTTTTTATTTTTTATTAATTAATTTTCCCTATTCCTTGGGTAAGAGTGAGATATTAAAATTTATATATCATGATATACAATATACTAAAACAGCAAGAACTGTGTATTTGTCTCTCCCTGATTGGGTACCTTGGTCTAGGCCCCACCTACAAACCAGGTACAAATGACAAAGGTTAAAGAAAAAAGGAGCAAACACCACTGAAACTGTTTGATTCATTTTTAATTTTAGATTTAGTTACACCTTAATGATGGATACCCTCATGTGACTTATGTTTTGGAATGGGTCGGTTGAACAGCACATGAATGGGAATAAAATATTTGGAATGCTTCAGGAAAAGTTATATCATTTCAAAACTAGTGCTTCGGGGCAGCAGTACAGATGACCTAGGTTAGGGTTCTACTCAGCTGAACTCTAGGAAAAAAAAAAGATTTATGCTTGCAGTTGGTCTACCTCCCCACTGCAAGACTTAACTGCTCCTTGTGCCCAGTGGACGATGGAAAAGATGATATGCCTTCCTTATTCTTCACTCCCTCAGCAGCCAGTGCTCTCCTTCAATGTCCGATGCTCTGGAATGTTGGTGGGACCCTCTGCATCTTCTTCTGCTAGTTATGCATTTGTTCAGAAGGATGTCAGAGACCTGTAACCGGGGGGGACAATAATGTACAGAATTAGGCCTCGTTCACACAAGTGTACTGTAGCAAACACCCATGTGAGGGCCGCGTTTGCCCGCACAGGATGTACAGGTTTTCCCGTGCCTCTGTGTGCAGGCAATCCTATTCATATCAATTGGGATGCAGCAATGCACAGACACAGCCGCTGCTCCCAATCTGACATTCCTGTGGGTGTAGGTACACATACCCGCAGGTACCTGCACCCTCACTAATGTCTAATTGGGAGCAATGGCTGTGCCTGTGCAGCAGCTGTATCCCAATTGATATGAATGGGACTGCACAAAACACCTGTACAGGCAAACACGGCCCTCGTGATGGTGTATACTTAAAGTGGAGCTCCGCCCAAAAGGGGAAGCTTCCCTTGTTTGCACCCTCCACTGCCACATTTGCCACTTTTTTTGGGGGAGGGAGCGAGTACCAGATTTTGACAGGTACCTGCTCCCACTTCTGGGTCAGATCGCCACATCGATTTACAAAGAAGTCCTCCCCCCCCACAGCCCACTGGGACACACACAGTTCCCGGAAGACTGCAGGACCATTCACAAAGCTCAGCGTGACTCATAGCAGATCGGATTTGAAGCCAAATAGCTTAGATGCCCGAAGCCTGCACCAGAAGCCGGTTGAGGAATTAGCTCTGGTGCCGACATTACTGGATCACTGGACACGTAATTGTCCTTATATTAAAAGTCAGCAGCTACAGTATTTGAAGCTCCTCTCTAAGTATGCCCATGTGAATGAGACTTCATTTTAGAGAGCTGGCTGGTAATATGGCAGGCTGGCCATATTACCAGCCATCAGCTGTGCAATCCATTTCCCTCTGAGGGTGTGGGTACCTTCTTGGTGAGATATACATCTTCCGCCCAGGTTCTGGTCTCTTGAAGCTGCTACTGATTTTCATCTCCCACACACTCACACAGCTCTCGGGGGGGTGGAAGTTTGTTGGCATGGTTGGCTTTTCATGCATTAATCATTTTACCTCTATGGACGTTTTGGTTTTAAGTGGCTTTTATAACTTAGGGTGATATATCTGCCCATATACAGAAATTTTCTCACTATTTTCAAAAGTGTCATCCATACTACATCAGTAGGCTAGGAGTGTTTCATCAATTGCATCTATCTGCGCTTCTCCCGAAGAAGCGAGACTCTTCTTGCGAAACGCGTTGAGACCTAGCACAGCTATTCTAGACTACTAAAAGTCATCTTTGTGACACATCCAGGTCTCATGGAAAGGTTGCTGGCTGCGGGGGGATCTGTTGTTGCTGCCAGTAGTCTATTGTTGCTAGGGGGCAAATTTTGTTGTTGGTGGTCCATTGTTGTTAGGGGGGTCATTTGTTGCTGGGGGGGGGGGGGGGGGGGGCTATTGTTACTGGCTGCAGGGAATCTATTTTACTGCTTTTTTTGTTATCATTACCAAATTCCATACAAATTACTTAGCACCACAAAATGATATATGGTTCTGTATTCTCCAAAAGGGCAGTACTGGGAGGTGAGTAAATGGAACCAAGGAATGGTGTCGGAGGTGGGTGGAGGGCGGAGGAAACAGTTGACTCAGAAAGGGGGAGAAAAACCAATGTAAAAACTAGTAATAATCAGTGAAGTATACATCTCTTACCATATTAATTATAAGACAGTTTTTGATTTTCAAGCCCAATTTTTTTGCAATCGTATTAATATTTAAAAAAAAAAATGGAAGGTTTCTTGTTTTTTTTGTGTTCAGAAATACAAAAATAATTGAAAGCTTACCAAAACATTCGTATGCAACCCCTCAAAATGGTTCCGATTTTCTATTTTAACTGTTTTACATTTTCCCTGTGAAGTCAACATTAAATGCCTGCATTGGAAAGTTGGCTGTTTCTCACTGCCGGTGTTATATTTGACAACAACAAATGTTTAACTATTTACAAAACTGGATTCCGTCGGGATGAAAGGCTTTAAATAATAGAGTTTCTTGGCTAATCAGAATGAGATGCTTCTACACTTGAAATGTACAATATTAGCACCTACATGAAGCACCCAGTCTTAAAATGCCTGAGGCACACAAGCCAATGAATTTTCTCTAAAGCTCCCCCTCTACATGACAGCTCAGTTTGTTACCAGTTTGTCACCAAATCACAGACACAATGTACAGCGCCGGCTATAAAAAGACTCATATCTGGTCATACAATATGTGCACCCATCCATAGACAAAGTCATCATTAAATATTAAATCTGTTGCAAAGGAACGTAAAGTCATTTTTTGCTTCCACGTGATTTGATCCCGAAAAAGAAGATCCAGGTGTCTTGTTTAAAAACAAATAACTATTAAAAAGTACAAAAAAAAAAAATTCAAATAGTGATTGTAAAAATAATCAAAACTTAAAATTTTAAAATATTAGTATGGCCCTATAACTTACGTATATCACAAATATGCAACAAAAGATTCAGAAATATACAATAGCGATATTCACAATTTAGACATGTCCACACTGAAATATTTTGTTTCGGAATTTCGGTTTCGTCCGAAAATGTTATTTATTTAGTTACTCCCGGAATTTGTTTTTATTTATTTTGTTTCGTTAGATAAAATGCATTCGTACAAAAATCCGAATTAATTAAGGTCGAATCTCTCAATTGAAGGCTTATTTTGTCTGTCGGATGTTCTAAGAAGATTTGACGAAGCAGCTAAACTGTATGTCGCCGCAATCGTACATCTCCGGTCGAATACCCCGCCCACAAGCAATAGTAGAATTCTAATGCTGTATGACTAGTAATAATTATAATTATTACCGTAATTATTATTACTAGTCAAACAACATTACAATTCTTCTATAGCCTATGGGTGGAGCATTTGAACGGAAATGTCCGCTTGCGGCGATTGTATCTTTTTAGCTGCTTCGTTGAATCTTCTTGTCTCTCTATGTCGAATCTTTTCTCTCTATGTCGAATAATCTTGGACTAATAGAGTTAGGTTAGGCACATCCGACCGCAGGTTCGATAGACACAGATTGCTATTGTCACCGTCATGTTGAATCTTCTATCTATTTATATCGAACTGTTGTCGTCACGATATGAAAATATAATGGATACGAAAATTAAGCATTTTTTTTCTGGATATTTCGGATTTTGGATTCTGCGCGATCATTATCGTTTTGTTAAAACAAACATGAAAATCCCAAAATTCGGATGAAAATGCATTCATACGATAACGAATACACATGTCTAATACCCATTATGAAAAAAATCTTCATGATGACAGCAGGAATAATGTATGGGATTTTAAATGCACCTTATGGAACCGAGCTCTACCAAAACCATCGATTTAACGGTTTCCCAAAACTGTTGCATTCAAGGCACACTGTGAATGATAACTGTCACAAGTGCTTGTGCTCTCAACCGAACTGTCAAAGCTGGTGTTAAAGCTGTTCACATATTCAGCACTATGGCAACTGCAGATCAAAGAGAGGCTAAGATGGCAGCTTCCTTGGCTAGAAAGGATGTAAAGGTTTATACCACATTAACAACTATAGTTAATTAACCGCTTGCCGACCACCGCATGTACATATACGTTGGCAGAATGGCACGGCTGCACAAATGGGCGTACCTGTACGTCCCTTTGAATTTACGATTGTGTGGTACCCTGCCGCGAGCTCCATGAGTGTGATTGCGGGTCCCGTGGACTTGATGTCCGCGGGGATACCCGCGATTGTCTCACGGAGCTGAAGAATTGGGGAAATGCTGATGTAAACAAGCATTTCCCCATTCTGCCTACTGACAATGATCATGATGAGCTGTCTCCCTGTAATCGGGAGCGGTGATCAGTGTCGTGTCACATGTAGCCCCTCCCCCCCACAGTTAGAATCACTCCCTAGGATGCACTTAACCCCTGCAGCGCCCCTTCCTGGTTAACCCCTTCACTGCCAGTCACATTTACACAGTAATCAGTGCATTTTTAATCGCAGTAAAAAAGTGAATGGTCCCAAAATAGTGGCAAAAGTGTCCGATGTGTCTGCTATAATGTCGCAGTCACGATAAAGATCGCTGATCGCGGCCATTACTAGTAAAAAAAAAAAATATTATTAAAACTATATTGTAGACGCTATAACTTAAAGCGACGCAGTGCCGAATCGCAAAAAGTGCTCTGGTCTTTGGCCAGCAAAATGGTCCGGGGCTTAAGTGGTTAAAAATATATATATATATATATATATATATATATATATTACCAATACACTATAAATCACAATATAATAACTACACAAAAGAATGATCATATAATGTACAGTGTGAAATGTCAATTTGTTTCACAATGGTTGCTTCTTCAGCATAGCACTGCATTGTACATATAGGTATCATCCAATGAAAATAACAGCACAAAATCTGAAAATAGTATGAATAATAAAGATTTTTCTACCTATACCTACTGTATCTATATCTTTACATATATCTACAATGCAGGGCTTATCCTGAAGAACCATCACAAAATGTATTGATTATTTATTTATTTATTTATTTATTTATTTCAGGTACTTATATAGCGCCGTCAATTTACGCAGCGCTTAACATATCCATTGTACATTCACATCAGTCCCTACCCTCAAGGAGCTTACAATCTAAGGTCCCTAACTCACATTCATACATACTAGGGACAATTTAGACAGGATCCAATTAACCTACCAGCATGTCTTTGGAGTGTGGGAGAAAACCGGAGTACCCCGGAGGAAACCCACTCAGGCACAGGGAGAACATGCAATATTGATAACATACTTTGCGTATATATAACCATTGCATATATCTAAGGTGTAACCCTGGATGACTATTCTTAGGTGTATTAGTTATAACATGATTTTTTTGTGTATTAATAATAAATATTGTTTTTTTTTTTCAAACAATCTTTATTGTAAGTTTTCCAAAATACAAAGCTAAACAGTGGCTTGTCAGTTATACAATCTGTGAGAGAACAAGATTACATAACAATATATGATGTACATAGGTTGTGAAAGTACAATAAAACATGCGTGAAGGGGTTTTAGCAGGTATAAACATTCGTAAGTAGTAGACTATAAGTTGGGAGAACACTGTCGGGTGGGTAATAAATGTTTGGGGGGTATTAGCTATGGGAGGCGGTAAAGGTGTTGTAAAGTCTCAAGGTTTTCTCAAGTTCAGCTAAGAAAAAGGGGGGGCTCTGGGGGCAGCTGCCCCCAGAGCCCCCCCTTTTTCTTACCTGAACCTGTCTGTTCCAGCGACGAGCACGAGACCAGCAGCTTCAGCTGCTGTCTCCATCCTCAATGGATAGATTGATAGCAGCAGGAGCCATTGGCACCCGCTGCTGTCAATCAAACCCAATGACACGAGATCTTCTTCTGGGTGTGCGGGACCGAGTCCTGCTGTCTGTGTTAATGGACGCAGCAGGGGGGATTCATGAGCATGCCCGCACGGGTGCCCCCATGGAAAGTGGCCCTCCTTGGGGGGCACCCGTTGAGGTGGAGGAGCCAGGTGGGCCGTCGGGGCACCCTAGAAGAAGAGGATTAGGGCTGCACAATGCAAAACTGAGCAGGTAAGTATAACATGTTTGTTATTAAAAAAAAAAAAAAAAAACAACCTTCACAAAAGCATCACTTACATATCAGGTCTGGTATACTGTAAAGGTATTGCACAACAGGGTGTGAAGATTGGGTATGGATAGGACATAGAAGCCTTCAAAGATCTAGCGATTCCTTCATGTGAGGATCAGGCATTTAGGGTGTTTAAGCCAGAGTTCCCATTGCTTTTGGAATGTTGGAATTATTTTGGAATGTTGGAAATATTGTTTTTTACATGGCGATTGCTGTTAAGTTCGTTTCATAAGGTGCATTTAAAGTCCGGCACTTTATTCCTCATGTCATCATAAAGGTTTTTTTTCTACATTCATTTTCAGAGATGCACCACATGGACAGTCTATTTGTGGTTTAATAAATCCACCACATGTGACTTTCCTTTTCAGCAATGTACCCATGTCTGTGTTTTCCTTTTTTTGTTATATTGCCTTGAAAAATGAGGGCTACTTCAAAAAAAAAGTTGGGGCCTAAAGCAAAATTTAAAAGACTTTGAATCTGTTCTCCATTGTGTGTTGTAGACAGGAACTAATCATTGAGCACAATTTAACTTGATTTTGCAAAAGCCATATTCTTCCCAGTTTAACTTTGCATATCTTCAGATCTGAATTCTTGAAATTCAAAGAGAAACCCAGACTATTAAAATATTGATGGCGCAGAGTGAAAAATTGCAGCTGAAAAATGATGTGCGTAATTGTCACAAAAAAGTTGCAAAATTGTAACAAATTATGTATGCTTTTGATAGAATAAATATTTTTGCAATTGAAAAATATGTGTTCGATGCCCTAAGCTTCATTATTAGAAAAAATCCTCTTTTCTCATTATATTATTTGGAAATGTGGGTCTTATGATTGATGTAATCTTATAGAGTATTTATTTGTACTTTGACTGAGAAAGATATTCTGCAAGAGCTCAACCTGCCGCTATGTACCTCTTACTGCACCACGTGCCTACTGCTTAGCACACTATTGTGCTCATTCTGTATGCACAAAAATGTATGCGATTTTCTTCAATTATATTTTGCATAAACACAAAAATGTCACACGTAGGATTTATTCTATTTGTGAGATACATGCCACATTCAACAAGAACAAGCACCGTTAATCGTTGTGTAGTGAAACGTTTTTGAAATCTTAACATTGCACTGATAACCGGTTATAACGAGAAAAAAAAAATGCTCCCTCCATGCAAACAACTAATATTCACCTTTACAGGAGGGTATGTGGACACGGACAATGCTTGGGTTTAGCAGCAATAGCTATTTCCGAGCACTGTCACCTGATGGAAAGGTGGTGTTGTCACCATTTACTCTGTGCATTAGGATAAAAAGTCTTCTGTGTGCAGCAGCCCCCCTCATACTTACCTACGCCCCATCTAGATACAGCGATCTTGCAGGAGTGTCTCAGCTGCCCGGGACTATCCTCCTCAGTGGCTGAGACAGCAGCACGCCGCCATTGGCTCCCGCTACTGTCAAACAAAGTCAGTCAGCCAATGAGGAGAGAAAGGGGACGGGGACGGGCCGTGGTTTCGTGTCTGAAAGGACACAGGGAGCTGTGACTCGGCTCGGGTGCCCCCATAGCAAGCTGCTTACTGTGGGGGCACTCAACAGGAGGGAGGGGCCAGGAGCACTGAAGAGGGACCGGAGAAGAGGAGGATCTGGGTTGCTCTGTGCAAAAACCATTACACAGAGCAGGTAAGTATAACATGTTTGTTATTTTTAACTAAACAGAAATTAGACTTTACAATCACTTTAAGGGCACCTAAAGCAGAACTACACCCACTGATTTAATTGTTTAAAAACAGTTACACTCAAGGCATGCCGTGAATGCTAACTCTCACCTTTGATTGTGCTGTCAACCAAAATGTCAAACCAACAAATGGCTGGTGTGGAGATGAGGTGTCAGCATCCTTGGCTAAAAAGGATACCAGAGTATAGTTCCACTTTAATGGGTACATTTACACTTGTTTCGGATTCAACAAGGCTTCGGACACGCTTTGTTAAAGCTCTCTGAGTGGTAGTCAAAGCTCCTGTCATAAATAAAATGGTTAGGTTACAGTCCTGTTTACACCTGCTTTTGCTTTGCTTTGCTTCGGCTTCGCTTCAAAAATTATACCCCATGTAGCTTCAGTGGTGCTTCAAAGCGTCTTCAAAGCCTCCATAAAAGTCTATGGCAAAGCTCGCTTGAAGCCCATCTGAAGCCCCACCGAAGCCTCACCAAAGCCCCTTGAATCCTTACTGAAGCCCCATCGCAGCCTCATTGAAGCTCCACCAAAGCCCCAGCGAAGCCTCTTCAAAGCACCAAGCAAAAGCAGGTGTAAACAGGACTGTAAGCTAACCATTTTATTTAGTGACACGAGCTTTGACTGGCATTCAGAGAGCTTCAACAAAGCCTGTCCAAAGCCTTGTTTTGAAGCAAGTGTAAACTAGCCCTAACAGTTGTTTTTTTTAAGTTGAACTCCAGGGAAGCAGTTAAATACTCAGTTGAAATACACACATAGGAACTCTTTCAACTGCCCAAATATTTGTAATTCTGTGCATCTAGTCCAGCCTTTCCTAACCTTTTAACAAGGAGGAACCCTGAAAGCAACTTTCAGGTCTCAAGGAACCCCTGTTAAAAAAAATGTTTCAGTAATAATAATAAAATGATGCGTGCCATAATAAAACAATAATGATGATAATAATAATAGCCAAAAAAGTAACACATACAATTAGAAATTGTAGTGCTCCCTCACATTGGTGGCCAGTGAAGTGCAGGGGAGCATTAGTGGAGAAGGGTTCCTTTCCTTGGTGGAGAAGGATCGATTCTCATTGGTAATTTGTGGGAAGATAGCTAGAAAAGCTAATGGGAGTCAGTGGTTACCTTACTGAAGGGAAGAAATTATTAATTGTTTAGGGAACCCCTAGCCACTCCTAGCCACTCCTAGCCACTCCTGGAGAAACCTTAGGGTTCCAAGTAACCCTGGATAATAGAGGACAGTCTAGAGAGAGAAGGTGCAAAGTACATATCCCTGAAATGGCCACATTCATTATGGTTAGTGGATAAGGACCCCCCATTATATTGGTGGTCATTAGGGCCCTATTTCATTGGTGTTTGGTAGGATGAATTCCCTGTACAGCAATCTAAAAAGATTACTGGAGTCAGTTGTTTCTAATTCAAGAAGCAGAAATTATTTTTGCTCCAGTATCCCCTAGCAACCTCTAAGGGAGCCCTAGGGTTCCAAGGAATCCTGGTTGAGAAAGACTGATCTAGTCTAATGAACCAGACATCCATGCCAGACATCACAGCCTATTCATCATCCACTAAAGGAGCAGCAAAATGCACCCAAGATCAGTGATTGAACAGCAACACAGTGATTAGGTCATCTGTCTGCTCGGTTTCTCCATTTCAGTACATATTCAACAGAGCCTGGTTTGCATCTATAGCTACCCATCCCTCTCTCGGTCTGAGTTCTACTGTACAGGGGGTTACAGAAGACTGATACCATGGGTATCAGTCTTCTGTAACCCCCTGACAGTACTTTTAATCACGCTGTTCCACTTAGGGAAGAATCATTAGGAATAGTTATAGGCACAGTCATCTGATACGGGACCCCCGATCACACCAAGAACAAACAAGTCGAATTTTAATTCCAGTGTTCCTTACTATATTCTAAACCCCCCCCCCCCCCAAAACAAAAACACTCTTGAGCCCATTAAAAGATACATTTGGGGAGCTGAATTAGCTGCTCCCATTACCACCACTAGGATAAGTAAACTGAAAATAAATGACACATGAAAGATCTTTAAATTAGATTTAAACCCAATCTACAAAATCCCATAAACATTTTATTATGAAATTTCTAAAGCTGGTTTCAATTAATTTAAATGTGTAGCTTTTATTAAAACAATACCTGGTGATCATTAAGGTCCTTGTTCAGGCATTTTCTGTTATGGGGTGAAAACTGTCCCCTAGCTGTGTTTCTGTATTGTCACACCTTCCTCTGCCTGAGACTGGTTGGGCATGGCCCACAATTATCATCATCAAGAAGCTGGTTCAGAGCAATGCTGCATGGAGACAGGAAGTGGCCAAAAAAAAAAAATAATTGTAATTGTTTCTTAAACACAGTAAATGTCATCCAGTTAGGATTTAGAACTACTTTAAAGCGATATTAAAGTTTACAACTTAAAGACCAGGCCTTTTTCTGACATTCGTTGTTTACAAGTAAAAATCAGTACTTTTTATGCTAGGAAATCACTTAGAACCCCCAAACATTTTATATTTATATATATATATATATAGATATTTTTTAGCAGAGATCCTAGAGAATAAAATGGCAGTCATTACAATACTTTATGTCACACTGTATTTTCGCAGCATTCTTTCTAACTCAGTTTTTTGGAATTGCGACAAACTACAGTACTTAAAGATCTCCATGGGTGATGCTTTAGAATTTTTTAAGGTTACCTGTCAAGAGTTACAGAGGGGATCTAGTGCTAGAATTATTGCTCTCGCTCTAACGCCCTTACATGTGTGGTTTGAACACTGTTTACATATGTGGGTGCGACTTACATATGCGTTTGCTTCTGCGCGCGAGCACGGAGGGATGGGGCGCTTTACTTTTTTTTTCTTATTTATTTTACTTTTTTTTAACACTGTCCCTTTCATTTTTTTTTTTTTTATGACTTTTATTCCTATTCCAAGGAATGTAAACATCCCTTGTAATAGAAATAAGCATGACAGGTCCTCTTTATTGAGAGATCTGGGTTAAAAAAAAAAAAACCCATATCTTTAATTTGCCTTTAAAAAAAAAAAAAAATCCTTTCTGTCTGCCCAAGAACAGGAAGTGACGTCAGATGTCGCTCCAGTCCTCCAAGGGTGTTAAAGTTGTTAAAGTTATATTTCAGATTTAATATCTCTCAGATATGATTTGGGTTAAATGAAAGTTCTTTGACCATGAGTGAAAGTTTTAACACAATAACAAAAATGTATTGGTAAGTAGTAAGAAGGCCTAAACTAATACACAGCAATCTATCTATTTGTACAGGAAAATGGTAAAAATCATGGATTACATGAAGGAATCCAAAGTATATTCCTTAAAACATTAAAATACAAACCACCTGCCCTTCCAGCGAGAGTGATCTCTCCCCTCCCATCTAGTCTGTATATATATCATTACAGGCCGGTGCCTCATTGGTTGGTATGGCGTGGCTCTGATTAGTGGGCCTCCCTATTCCTGGTTAGGGATTGGCTAAATCTCCAATCTCTGTACTTTGCATAAGTCAGTCCCCTTTAAATCCGGGTTCCCATTAAAAAAAAAAAAATTAAAAGTCAGCAGCTACAAATACTGCAGTTGCTGACTTTTAATAATCGGACACTTACCTGTCCCAGGGTCCAGCAATGCCGGGGATTGAAGCCTCGCTCGTCCCCCCCTCCGCTTGGTGGTGCCACCATTTTAACTGTGGGCTTTACAGCCAGGCACCCACTGCGCATGCGTGACCCGTGACCCGCACCGTTACTGGCCCCGCAATCATCTGGGACCAGTCACGTGTCCCAGTTGACTTATAAGAGGGAGGGTGGAGAGGCGATCTCCCTTCCTGCGCCGAGGGAAGTGACGTCAGGAGCCCAGGCACCGAGGGAGGCAGACTACGAGAGACCCCCTAGCAACCGGCATTTAGAGGTGAGTAAAAAAAAAAAATTTCTCCAAATGTTTTTTTTAAATCTTTTTTTTAAGCACATTACTAATTTTTTTTTTTTTTGGGGTGGAACTCCACTTTAATGCAAATCCTTGCCACAGACTATTTTGAGCGGGAGAGTTAACTTGTAGGTATACGACCTTTTCAGGGAAGTATTGATGACGGGCTGGCCACCTTCATTGCATATCTAGACGAGGGATCCTTTGAAGTGAATATTTGTAGAACAAAGAGGTTGTGGTTCCATTGTTTAGATAAACAAGCTTAGGGACCGAATCGTCTGAATAACAGGGACTTCTGGGAAGCTATATTACACACCCACATTGATACAACTCTAAATGAAATATATTCATAATTACAATATTTTACAGCTGTTAATGAAGATTTCACATATATTCATAAGGCAAAGAAGGGCATAGAGGCAAGTTATCTTGCCCTCACTCAACTTCCTGCCTAGCCATTGGCCACACCAGATCGGTTCTGGGCTTACCCACGTGGGTAAGCTTGGAAACCACCTTTCCCGCCTCCTATAAAGTGATCCCACTGCGAATCCACTGCTGGGACCACTATTATCTGATAGCCGGCCGCCTACCTGAAATAAAAGATACCGTGGTTATGGTAGCTAGCTGCTGCCATAACCTCTGTATTTAATGTCAAATAATGACATATATATATACAGTTAGGCGGTCGGCAAGTGGCTCAAAAACGCCTTCTATTGCTCTCAGCCTGCTCTGAATCCTTTTTTTTTTTTTTTGCTTCTGTGATCTGACTTCCTGTTAATTCTCCATGGTCACACTGTATGCAGGAACGTAGCCACCCTGTCTTGCTCTCTCCCAAATTTGACTATGGGATTTGTAAATGTGCAAAGAGCAGCGCATGTGACCACAACTAATGTGCACTGCTCTTTCCAAAGTAATGGAAGAGAGAAGAGGGAAAAGGAGAAATTTGGGACCCATGAAGAATGTTCCAATGAGGCAGGAAAACACAGTATGGAATTATTTCATGAAAAATTGATTACAGGGCCATTTTTGGATGATTTTTGGAGAATAAAGATTTAGTTTCGTTTTAATTTAATTTGCAAATTAAATACTTTAAATACATTTTAAAGGCACAGTACTAAAACGAATGCCCTGCTAACATTACAGGAAAGTCGCTGTAATACCACCACTACCAGAGCCAAGCAGGTACATCGTTTTTTTAATCTAAACTAGTTATCGGTCACAGCACCATTTTTGTGCAATTACCTGTGTAAAGGTTTTTCATAAATGCCCCCTGCGGAGTCTTTAAACCATGCTTCTCCATATAAAAGAGGTGAATGTGTTTATTTTATGAGAAATCCAGAAGTCAGGGAAGAGCCTACCACAATTAAAGTAGTATTTGAAAAACTTTGGTAATTAATAAATCAGGGAGCCCGCTGAGCGCCGGATCAAGTGGAGTGGACATAAAGCTGAGCTTGGCAGAGTGCCCAGGAACACGTACCATAATCAATGTGAGACACACCGAAAGCCTGAATTAGTCATTTTGCGGACTCTGCCGCTAAATAATTACAGATGTGCCAGATGTTACAGAGGCATCCTACATAATTGAACAGTAGGCACAAAGAAAAGGTAGCTTTGATAGGGGATATTAAACGTTACAAAATTATTTGGCTTGAGGAAATTAGAAGAGCTCTGTCCTACTGAAAAGTACAAGGAGAAAGAGAATTAACAGATGAGATGTAACAATTTGTTCTATTCAGATCGAGGGCTTTGAAGAGCTGGAACTGATCCATACAGTGAACAGAAAAGCGATATCTCCGAGGGAGTCTATAAGTTGTTTAGATGTAAATGCAAATGGGATAAGTTTAAAGCAGCACTCCAAATGGGAAAAAATAGCTCTAGTAAATACACATAACCACAGGTTACATCACATGTTCTTAGACTTTATTCAACTGTAACCCAAGACACTGATGAAGGTAGCTTGGATGCTAAGGTTAACATTTGTCCCTATTTCCGGGGGGAGTCCCCATTGTGAGGGGTATGTCTTTGGGAAATAGGCATTAAAGAATTCGTCCCCAGGAACCAGGCACCATGAACTTTGCAGTGCACGGACCCCAACTCATGGCTGCAAAATTGTCAGCTCAAAAATGGGGCTACAAGGGTGCCGATTGCAGAAAATAATGCTGCTGCAAAGTAAGTGCAGACCACTCCAGCCATGCTTTTTTTGCTGAGGCTTGCACAGTGTGATGAGTTGGAGCTTGTTCCAAGGAAAGATGCTGGGCCCTGGGGCTGATAGACACAAGCCACAATCTGTGTGTAACTTGCTGATGACCTGATCCTGAACTCTTAATCCTGAACTCTGAGCTCTGTATGTTACTTAATCATGATCCTTGAATTTCAGGGGTCAGCATAGCTCCCAACTTTCCCTGATTTTGGGGGACTGTCCCTGATTTGGAGCAATGTCCCTCTGTCCCTCATTTCTCCTCATTTGTCCCCCATTTTGGTCCGATCTAAATAGCTGTATATAAAATGCACGTTTTATCTATCAAAAAGTGTTTTCCAGTGTTAAACCTTTCATCCAATTTCTAAATTGCTGCATTTGTCAATTACAAAAGCCAATATAAAGGAATAGTAGTGGTTAAAAAAAGCACTTGTGGGTTTAACCAATCTTGTTTTTTTGTACAATTCTCCTTTAAGGGGGCGTGGAAAAGGGGTGTGTCCTATGCCTGCATACTTTTGTTGACAGGTGTCCATCATTCCCATTTTAAAAAGTTGGGAGGTATGGGTCAGGATTAAGTAAAGTTCAGAACCAAGATTAAATAACGCATGGACTTCAGAGGTCAGGATTAGGTAATGCGCACAGTTTAAGGGTCAGGTGCTGCATCATTGCCCTTCTCCTGATGTCCAAGGTATATTTTCTTTATACTTTATACTCAAAGTCTGCCTTTTGTACCAAAAGCCTGTCACCAATTGTTTCAGGCATGTAAAAAAAAATGAAGCACAAATTTGTACATGTCACTGCAAATTAGGGTGTGATTTTGTGGGTGTGGTCAGTAGGATGTCCCTTAATTCCATTTTAAAAATCTGGTAACCCTTTTGTGCGCAATACTTGAACTGAAACCTACAAGACATTGTACAGGTTTCCTGTAGGAAGTGCGGAAGTGGCTTTTTGCGTTAGGGCAGGTTTGTTGCCTGAAGTACACAAAAGAGGGATGGTGACAGTCTTCATTTTCTGCCCCAGACTTCTTCCAAGACTTCACCCAAAAATAGAAAGAAAAATAAGTATTATATAACATGCAATATTTCTAATTGGTAAGGGCTCCTTTACACTTGTGTTAGCACTCTGAAGACCGTTCCACAGTGGATCTCTTTTTAGAGGGCATTGGAGAGACAGTGAGGAAGTATTATTTCAGTGTAAATGTATACTACAAAAATATGCAGGAGGCATGTTAAAATAAATTGGACTGGAATTACACTATGAGAGGCATCATCCCCAACCTGCTCTTATTTTACTTTGTATTTGCACAGAGTACCCCAGATCCTCCTCTTCTCAGGTGCCTCTTCGGTGCTCCTGACCCCTCCCTCCTGTTCAGTGCCCCCATAGCAAGCAGCTTACTATGGGGGCACCCGAGCCGAGTCACAGCTCCCTTTGTCCATTCAGACATGGATCTGTGGCCTGGCCCCACCCCCTCTCTCTCCTGATCTACTCGCTGACTTTGATTGGCAGCAGCAGGAGCCAATGAGACCCTGTGTCTCAGCCAATCAGGAGGGAGAGTCTCAGATGGTCAAGATACTCGTGGACATCGCAAGACAGAGATGGGGCTCAGGAAAGCCTATTTAAAGTGGCTCCAGAGACCAAAGGATTGCTGAGTGGCCGTCAGCTTCTACCACCTGTAACCTGATCCTGTGTATGTTCCAGTGTGTATCAGGCCTATTTGACTCTGCTCATTCTTGATACCTTGTTGCTGACCTGGCTTGTGACCTGACTCTGCATTTCGCCTACCATTAAGGTGCCTTCTCTGCTCACCTGATACTGACCCTGGCCTGGTTCTGACTAGACATGTGCACACTGAAATATTTTGTTTCGGAATTTCGTTTTCGTCCGAAAAATACATTTATTTAGTTATTCCGAAATTCGTTTTTATTTATTTCATTTTTCGCAGGTAAACTATACAGCGTCGTACAGTTTAGCTGCTCCATCGATTCTTCTTTGAACATTTGACAGACACCATAAGCCTTCAATGACAGATTCGACCTTAATTTGGATTTTCGGACGAATGCAATTTTTAATCCGTCAAATCTTCTTAGGACTTTCAACAGACACCATAAGCCAAAGTACGTGTGTACTTAGTTCTAGCTATTTTACTGCTCCTCCTCTTTGGTTACAATCAGCCAATAACATTCATCATCATCATTATTTTTATTTATCTTTTCTCCCCTACGTCGAATCTTTTCTCTCTATGTCGAATCTTTTCTCTCTATGTAGAATAATCTTGGACTAATAGAGTTAAAGTTAGGCACATTTGACCACAGGTTTGATGGACACAGATTGTTATTGTCATCATGTTGAATCCCCTATCTATATCGAACTGTTGTAGCAACGAAAACGAAAATAAAGCATTTGTTTATGTCGTCTCTTTCGTTTTTCGGATTCTGCACTCTCGTTATCGTTTGTTAAAACGATAACAAAAATACCTGAAATTCGGACGAAAATGCATTCGGACGAAAATGAATGCACATGTCTAGATTTGATTCCGTACCTCCGCTGCTTGGCCGTTATTGACTTTAGCCTGCCTGACCACCTGAGATCCTGCATCCGCCTGCTTGCCAGCCTGTTTGCTGCCTTCTGTCCTGCACCTGCTGCTGTATATCCGCATCTGCTAGTCCACCAGTCTGCCTGCTGCTTCGGTCCAGCATCTCCAACCAAGCACCCGTGCCACTCTGTGCCCTGTTAAATCCTGTCACCATCTTCAAATCTTCAGGAAAAACAAGAGGTGTAAGGGAAAGCCCTTCCATCAGCTTAGTTTCAACCAGGTACGTGACAGGGGGGAACCCTCAGACATGTCACACATCAGATATAATTTTGTCCTCCTGATTTATCTGAAATATATTGATGGTAAAACTGTATTTTAATGATCCAAGGATAAGGACTCACCTAAGTTTCTATCTCTGTCCACATATGTAGTGCCCATTCATAGAGTGTGAGTATGTGGGCAGAACTTGCACTTATAAAATGCCAACATACATTAAAATCCTTGAGAATCATCCACCTTACCAATCGCTGTGTCTCTGCTACTCCTCTCTGTCAATCCCTCCACTGGCTTCCGCTCACCCAACGAATTAAATTCAAAATATTACAATTACTTACAAAGCCATCCACAACTTAGCACCCAGCTACATCACTGAGCTAGTCTCAAAACACCAACCTAATCGTTCTCTTCGTTCTTCTCAAGATCTCCTGCTCTCTAGCTCCCTCATCTCCTCCTCCCATGCTCGCCTCCAGGACTTTTCCAGAACCTCTCCAATCTTATGGAACTCCTTACCCCAATCTGTCCAATTATCTCCTACTCTATTAGCTTTTAGACGATCCCTGAAAACCCTTCTCTTCAGAGAAGCCTATCCTACCCACACCTAACAACTGTTTTTTCATTTTCTCCATCTGACCATCCCCCGCCCATTATCTTTTGTTCCACTTGACCCTCCCTTCTAGATTGTAAGCTCTAATGAGCAGGGTCATCTGATCCCTCCTGTTTTGAATTGTATTGTAACTGTACTGTCTGCCCTCATGTTGTAAAGCGCTGTGCAAACTGTTGGCACTATATAAATCCTGTATAATAATAATAATAACGCACTTGTATAGGTTCTGCCAGGCACCCGGCCAAGCCAAAGTCAGGAGAATGACATTTCCTTTTTTTATTGGTAATGTATTATTCAAGAATCAATGCAGCTATGCTAAACCTAGAAAAATGTACTCAATTTAGTTTATTATAAGTTCTATGTAATCAATTTCAATCAGATTAGAGAGAGATACTTATATGTGGATAGAACAGACTGTGACCTGAAGCTCACTGAGCAACTTTCTCTCTCTCTGCAAGAATCACCACTAATTACATTAAAACATAACCCTGCCCATTGTCCACTGTGAACTACAAAAAACCTTCCCTCTGTGTTATAGAGATGAGGCCATCCAAGGGTGACAGTGCTGTTCCTCCAGTGAGTGAGTGTTGTCACAGGAAGTATGTTACTAGCAGGATCACCAGATGATCGCCAGAAGATAAAAAAGAAAAATTGTCTGAATAAAAAATGATTGCAGTCACCCCATCTAAGGACTGATAAATTGTAATATGTTACATTTTTGCTCTTGGGTTCAGATAAGCTTCAAACCTAATATTTTAATATAACTGACTGTCTAAATATGAGATACAGAAGGAAAACTAAAGTAGGCGTGTTTGGAAATACCTAGTTCACCAAATTACGGACTAAGGGGAGAGGACGCTCTGAGGCGGCAGGCTTCATCTTTCGTTTTGACTAGAGTGTACCTTTAAGCAAAAAAACTACTGTAGTTTGAAAGACCGTGTTTTCTAAAGGTGAGCACTTCTTTATCTTGCCATCTTCTAATATTTGTTTTTCCCATTATTTCCTTTTCTCAGGGCATCACATTTCTGACTCTTACACTTCAAAATTTATAAAACGAAGCCATCATATATTTTAAAGCACGGGAAATATATGCAGAATTTGTTTTCCAATGAAATTCTAATAGGGCTTCCTCTTAAGTTTCGATATGTAAAAAAAAAATTGCCCTTTTCACAGCTGATAAAATATTACTACAAATTAATCCTTGGAGACTATAGTATGTCCCTATTTATTACTTTCAAGTGTGAAGCTCGGGCGGCAATTAATACACCCAGCGCGGCTACGCCGCCGATGAGCCCCCTGCATTACTGTCCTTGAAGAAGAAATATATTCCAGTTTATAATTTCAAGGCAAATTTTATTTTTATTTATTAATATATTCTCCAATGAAAGTGATGCAATGCAAGGAGAAGGTCAAAATTCCCAGAGCCTCTCTTTGGTAATCTCATTACTAATGGAATGTATTTGAGTTTTAAAAAGCTATACATTAAAGTGCCTGGAGAGGCTGAGATAATGCGATTTGTAGGGAACTTGAAGGTGTATTTATTGTGAGACTTACAAGCTCTTATGAGATTTGAGAAGTCTATTCCTTTTTATTACTTTTAATTTGTTTATTGAGATTGTTTCAATTCCGTTTGCAAATAGTGCTTTTAATCTGATTTAAGTGTTGTATCGTGGAGCTGGTGAGAAAACTTAAGAAGTTGATTGCGGTTAACAATTTGAAATATCTTGTTTCGTAACATATAAAGTGTGTGAAACTTTGCTTTCATTTGCCTAGATTCTTTGGCTGGCTATACACAAAGAAATTGTGCCAAGGAACCCAATATATGCATGAAGAAACTGCATTGTATTTGCCACTTTTGCCGCCAGTTCACGTAGAGTGCTGTTGTGAATTGGTGGCTTCACCATGCAATCATAGGAAAAGGAGGACCTTCACCAGCACACCTTGATATAGTGATATTATTGTTCTTTATTCACAAAAGGCAATAGGTATTACATCAGTAGCAGCCCGTCTTTAGGGGGGCGGCTTGGGGCGCACTGCGAGTACTGCACCCCAAGTCCACCCACTTGTGTGACATAAGTGAATTAATATTCGCTATTGTCTTCCCAATTCTACTTCCGGCCAATCAGGAAGCAGCTCCTGAGACCCGATTGGCCAGGAAGTCTCTGGCTACTTCTTGTTCCCCCTGGAAAGAAGCCCGGCTCTTCTGGCTCTTCTCTCGCTGCATCTCGGCTCCCGGCTCTGCTCCCATCTGCCTCCTTATGGTAAGGCCTCCTATTGCGGCCCCCCGACTGTCTCCTGCTGGGGGGGTTTGGGGGGATCGCGGCCTCCCGACTGTCTCCCTCTTGGGATCACGGTCTCACGCTGGGGGGTGTATCGCGGCCTCCCAACTGTCTCCTGCGGGGGGGGGGGTGATGGATCACGGCTCTTCCCTAGCTGCATCTCGGCTCCCGGCTCAGCTCCCATCTGCCTCCTCATAGTAAGGCCTCCTATCGCAGCCTCCTGACACCCTCTTGCAGGGGGGGATTTGGGGGGAAGGCAGCCACCAGACTGTCTCCTGCTTGGGATCACGGTCCCCTACTGGGATGGATGGTGTATCACGGCCTCCCGTCTGTCTTCCACTGGGGGGTTGGTGGTGTTGATGGCGGCGGCAGCAGTAAGGGGGGGGGGGTTTGTTTGCCACCCCCCTAAATATTGAGCACCAGCCGCCACTGTATTACAGGCTGACATTTCAGGACCTTTCTCTTTTTCAGGGCAGAGTTTTTTCATATGGTATCACAGGCCAATGTTTCGGGACCTTGCAGGATTTCTTTTTCAAGCCTTAAAAAAGGGACGCTATGAGGTCCTGAAATGTTGGCCTGTGATGCCTGTTCTTTTATGTGAATAAAGGACAAGATTACCACTATACCAAAGTGTGCTGATGAAGATCCTTATTTTCCTACAATATGTACATGGAATGCATAAAACCTGGAAGCTTCTTATTCTTCTGAATGGCTCAGAATAAGAGACAGCATGTTGCCTGGATCTAGAACTGCTCCAGAAGACAAGTGATGCCTACTTCTGCCCACAATGCTGAATTAGCATCAGCTTGGTCCCTTCTGCTATCAGTCACAATGGTGACTGATGCTTTCTGTGGGCCCAAATATAACCTCAGGATCACATAGTGTATAAAACAATTATTCACTTAATGACCTCCCAAATTACCTATTTTACTCATTCTATATTCAGCATTCTACTCAGGCATAGACGTTGGTTGTTTCTTTTATGAGATCCAAGTATTTAGATGTGATCTTATCTTATCTTATTTATGTTAGACGGAAAGCCCTTATTTGAATACCATGATGTATTTAAAGGGTTGAAACCTTTAAATACATCAATGGAGTGAATAAGGTCCAGGAGGGCAGTATTTTCAATATCAAGCTAAGATCAAGAACACGAGAATATGACCTCAAACTAGCAAGAGGAAAGTTCAAAACTAATCTTAGAAATTATTATTTTACCAAAAGAGTAGTTGGTGCTGGGAATAGACTTCCAGAAAGAGGCAGTAAATCAGTCAACGGTAAGTGGATTTAACCGTTGCCATCCAAGCTAATTCTGACACTTCGCTCCTACATGTAAAAATCGACTTTTTTTGCAAGAAAATTACTTACAACCTCCAAACATTTTTAGCAGAGGCCCTAGTTAATACATTGGTGAATGTTGCAATTTTTCTATGTCACGCGGTATTTGTGCAGCGGTTTTTCAAATGCAAATTTCAAAGTAAATAGATACCTATCATGACTCATTTCCCCGCTCACCCTGCGGACATCTCCACCGACTGACAGTGGAGCGCCGTGCCATACCTCCTGGCCAGATCACCATGTAAAAATAAAAGAAGAAAAAAAGCCGAACAAAGAAAATGAATGCAGCCACTACTATCTAATGCCGTGTACAGACGATCAGAACAAATGTTCGATGGGAGCTTGTCGGAAATTCCGACCGTGTGTAGGCTCCATTGGACATTTGTTGTCAGAATTTCCGACAACAAAAATTTGAGAGCTGGTTCAAAATCCGTTGTCGGAAATTCCGAGCGTGTGTACACAATTCCGAACCACAAAATTCCACGCATGCTCGTAATCAAGCAGAAGAGCCGCACTGGCTATTGAATTTAATTTTTCTCAGCTCGTCGTACGTGTTGTACGTCACCGCGTTCTTGATGTTCGGAATTTCCGACAACATTTGTGTGACCGTGTGTATGCAAGACAAGTTTCAGCCAACATCCGTCAGAAATAAATCCACGTTTTGTTGTTGGAAAAGCCTATCGTGTGTACATAGCATAAGAGGTGTCCGCCGGGCTCCTGCGATCGCTTGTGACAGAACGGGGATGTGTGTGTGTGTGTAAACACACAAATCCCGGTTCTCTCAGGGCAGAGGAGACAGATTGTGTGTTCCTATTAAGTAGGAACACCGATCGGTCTCCTCCCCCAATCAGTCCCATCCCCCCTACAGTTAGAACACACCCAGGGAACACAGTTAACCCCTTGATCGCCCCCTAGTGTTAACCCCTTCCCTGCCAGTGACATTTATACAGTAATCAGTGGCTATTTTTAGCTCTGATCACTGTATAAATGTCATTGGTCCCAAAATAGTGTCAAAAGTGTCCGATCTGTCCGCCGCAATACCGCAGTCCTGATAAAAATCGCAGATTGCCACCATTACTAGTATAAATTAAAAAAAATGACACAAATCTATCGCCTATTTTGTAGACGCTATAACTTTTGCACAAACCAATCAATATACGCTTATTGCGATTTTTATTACCAAAAATATGTAGAAGAATATATATTGGCCTAAACTAATGAAGAAATTCGTTTTTGTAGTGTTTTTTTGGATATTTATTATAGCTAAAAGTACAAAATATTGTGTTTTTTTTTTTAAATGTTGCTTTTTTTTTGTTTATAGTGCAAAAAATAAAAACCGCAGAGGTGATCAAATACCACCAAAAGAAAGCTCTATTTGTGGGGAAGAAAGGACAGTTTTGTTTGGGTACAACATCGCACGACCGCGCAATTGTCAGTTAAAGGGACGCAGTGCCGTATCGCAAAAAATGGCCTGGTTAGGAAGGAAGCAAATCCTTCAGGGACTGAAGTGGTTAAAATTGCGTCTGCCTGTGGAATGGAGGCAAACTACGGTGCTTAGAATTCTCCATAGGCGACGCTTTAAATGCCTTTAAAGGTTATCAGTTTAGAGTTGCACAGGAGGTCAGGTGCTAGAATTATTGCTCTCGCTCTGACGTTCGTGACAATACCTCACATGTGTGGTGCGATCACCGTTTACATATGCATGCGGGAGTAACGTATACGTTCGCATTCGCGTGTATGCATGGAGGGACAAGGGCACTTTGATTTTTTATATATATATATATATATATATATATATATATTTTATTATTTATTTTATACAACATATTTATTTTTACACGTTTTTTAATTAACTTTATTGCTATCACAAGGGATGAACAACTTACCTTGTGACAGCATGGACCATGATAGGTCCTCTCTTAGAACCCAAATCTCTCCTTTAGCTTCCCATGCAGCCGATCAGACACAGATTGGTCTGATCAGCTGCTTTCCTGCCCACTGGTGGCCAGGTAAACAAAGAGGTTGGGCAGTGATGACATAACTCCTCGCTTCCGGGGTTACAGAGAGAGGGGAATGTCAGTTCCTCTCTCTCTGTTCAGGGTAGCCATCACCACCGGCCGCGTCGTTCCCAGGCACCGCAATCGTACGGTAGAGCCCAGGAGCGACAACGTTTTTTACTAATTAGCCAGTCAGATCACTTCTGCATGAAAGAGAATCACCAGCTAAAAACAAACATACCAGAATGATGGAATGATCATTTTGGTATAACCACTGAAACCGGGGGACGTCCATGGATGTCCTCCCGGCGGTAAGTGGTTAAAAATGCTTGGTATACAGTATATATACTGTATATATATATATATATATATATATATATATATATATAAAAATATGGGGTAGACTTGATAGACCGCTTGGTCTTTTTTCTGCCATGACTCTTCTATGTTTCTCTAATTCTAATGGATTGCAGGAAGCTAATATACAGAATTAATTCAGGTACTTAGATTACCTGTACTTAAATTTTTTTTTTTTATTTATTCATGTATTTATTAATGACTACAACTCTGAAATAAATTGTGTTTTTATGTCCACATGGAACTACAGTGTATCTAAATCCATTTTTTAATTTTGGATAAGAGGGAAAGGTTTCTACATTTCCTGGTGACCACTGTCATTGCAAGTGAGAAAAAAATCCAAAAACTGGAATTGTCACTGGAAAAGGAATAGAGGGGAGATTTTTCAATGGGGACAATCATGTTGGTAACAAATGTCTAATGCCCTGTACACACAATAGGATTTTCCGAAAACAAAATCCTGGATTTATTTCCGACGGATGTTGGCTCAAACTTGTCTTGGATACACACGGTCACACAAATCTTGTCGGAAATTCCGAACGCCAAGAACGCAGTGACGTACAACACGTACGACGAGCCAAGAAAAATGAAGTTCAATAGCCAGTGCAGCTTTTCTACTTGATTCCGAGCATGCGTGGAATTGTGTGCGTCGGAATTGTGTACACACGATCGGAATTTCCGACAACGGATTTTGTTGTCGGAAAATTTGAGGTCCAGATCTCAAATTTTGTTTGTCGGAAATTCAGACGGAAAATGTCCGTTGGAGCCTACACACGGTCGGAATTTCTGACAACAAGCTCCCATCGAACATTTGTTGTTGGAAAATCCTATTGTGTGTACAGGGCGTAAGAGAGCATTTCGGTTACTTTGGAGAAATCTCCTCCCACCTCCTGTTTTGCCTTGAGATGGGAAGTGAAGATATATCTCCCCAATGGGGCACAGAGAGCAAAGAAAAAAATTGTCAATGCGGTATCTGAGCAATGATATTATGAGATCACCAGAAGATTCTGCATTCATGTGACATACTGTACATCAGAAAAGTACTGCACAATCTCACTGTCACTTAGGGACGCCTTTAATATTGATTGGACCCTGGGCAAACACTTTTTTGGGCCCCGATTAGTTGGCAGAGGTTACAACGTATCATTACTGCTCACTGACTGGCTGCTAGAGGTTATAGCACACATTGCGGCTCACCGATTAGTTGCTAAAGGTTACAGCACATGGTTCCTGCTTGTTGATTGGTTGCTAGAGATTACTGAACATCAATACTGCTCACTGGTTGGTTGCTAGAGGTTACTGGACATCCTTACCACTCACTAATTGGTTGCTACAGGTTACTGCACATTATTACTGCTCACTGATTGGTTGCTAGAGGTTAGTGCACATCATTACTGCTCACCGATTGGTTACAGCACATCGTCTCATCACTGCCTGCACACCATGGACTGGGGAGGGGAAGGGACCCATCAATAGACAGAAAACACCTAGAGATCCTAGGACTCCTGGGATCAGTGGCAGTGGTGGGGGGATGAGATTAGTTAGGAAGCAGTACACTGTGGCAAATTCTGAATTAAGCAGAGCAAAGATGGAAATCCTTGGCAAGTATGTAGTAAGGGGCACGGCAATCGGGCAGTCCCCGAGTTATGAACACCCGAGTTATGAACGACTCCTACTTACGAACGGCCTCAAATGCCGGCCACTTGTGCTCCACGTTGGTCCTGGATACCTCTGGACGCATCCCATACTGCAGTACTACATGTACTGCATGGCCAGAAGAGCCCCAGATAACATAACAAGCGCCCGGAACATCCCACATCCATGCACAGGCTGACGTTACACTTACGAATGCAGTGTTCCAGCCGGAAGTTACACTTACAAATGCAGCGTTGTGACTTACGAACAACTTCGACTTACGGACAAACCCACAGTCCTTATTGTGTTCCTAACTCGGGGACTTCCTGTATGAGGCAGCTGCTTTGGGCCCCACAACAATGACAGGGCCCAGGGCAACTGCCCCCTTCGCCCTGCCTTAAAGACAGCCCTGTGGTTACTGCCTGCAAATCTGCGTATCTGAGTTCACCCTGGTTTATTAACAGAAAAGCATGATGGATATTGTAAAAACGTATTAGGCTATGAATGTTGGACCACCCATGAAGATATAAGTGCAGTCTCTCATCATTCCAGGTTTTGCAATTAACTATGCCATTCATGATTTCTAAATAGTTGTACAACAGAATTAAAATGTATTATTGTTTATTTATAGGGTAACTCCACTTTCATGGGAAAAAAATAGCAAATAAAAAAAATAATTTGGCATATACAATTGCAACACAAGTCATATTGTAATTGAATGTCATTAAAAATCACCTTTCCTTTTCAATCTGCAGCTCTGTAATTTTCTGAAAATGCAATACGGCTACCCGGAGGAGTTCTGTACACAAAATGTGTACAGAACGCCCCCAGAAACATCATTTCCTGCTGGCGTGATTGGCTCACCGATTTTCCCAGAAGTCTACACTAAGATATAAGTCAGCTTTTTGGCATCCCCTGCAACAAAAATTTAATTTTTGGTAAGATACTCCCATTAGGAAATAATGTCTAAATGGATGCCGACCCTGCAACATTCCTCATTAGAGCCCTGATTCTGCAGCAGCTGGTTGATAATGAAACCACTCCCATTAGACTCACTCAGAACAGGTGCACAGAGGAATAAACCATGATTTCTTCAGAATAACAAAAGGTCGGAGTCTGCAACAAAGTTTGTCAAAATCCCTGCAATGTACAGAGATCACCCAGAGGGGTGTGTTTTTTTCTCAACAAAAGTGGAGTTACGCATGATTTTTTTAAATTTATGCCCTATTTACCACTGTGTTTTTAACAGTTGCATTTATTAAATGTGTTTAGCAACACGAACAAGTAAAGGTACGCATAAGCCAAATCAATCGGTTAATAAACAACAAAATAACCACCATAGATAAATGGTCATAGGAGTCATACAAACATTAATCCAAAACAGTTCAGTGATTAGTCTAAGAAACAGCCTAGGGAAATGTGGCAACCAAAAAAGCGACAATACCATGGATTGGGTCAAAGCTAGAAGAAGAGGGACAAGGGGAATGGAGGGTTATGGAAAGTAAGGGGAAAGGGAAGAAGGGGGAGAGAAAGAGGGGGAAAGGGGAGGAAAAAGGGAGGGAAGGGAGGATGAAGTGGGGGGGGGAGGCGAGGGAGGAAGACGGTGGAAAAGGAGTAGTGCGGGTAGGTAGGGTATCATACACAAGGTACATTAATAGACTTGTGCACGGTGGAAAAATTTGTTTTGTTTCCTTTCATTTTCATTCGTAAAATACATAATTTTGTTCTGTTATATTCGTTATGTTACGTTATTTAGTTTTCGGATAATTCGTTTTTTTCTGTAGAGTATAGATGTTCGTTTAAACGAATCGATTTGTTTTATTGTTTAATTGTTTCATTTTCGGATAATTCGTTATTTCTGTAGAGTATAGATATTCGTTATAAAACAATCGATTTGTTTTATTGTTTCAGTTTCGGATAATTCGTTATTTCTGTAGAGTATACTGTAGATATTCGTTATAACGAATCGATTTGTTTATTGTTTAACCGCTTGCCGACCAGCTGCCATCATTATACTGCGGCAGGTCGGCGCAATCCCGCGAACCATCGTAGCTATACGTTGGTCCCTTTAAGCAGGATACCAGGCACACGCTGCACAGCGGGGGGTGCCGATGCTCGTGACCGGTGGTCGCGATGACCTCCAGCCACGAGCGATTGCAGGCACGAGAGGCAGAACAGGGATGTGTGTGTAAACACACACATCCCAGTTCTGTGAGGAGAGAGAGATTGTGAGTTCCTATGAGCTGAGAACCACAATCTCTCAGCTCCTTTAGTCAGTCTCATCCCCTACAGTTAGAACACACACCTAGGAAACACAGTTAAACCCTTGATCGCCCCTTAGTGTTTAACCACTTCCCTGCCAGTGACATTTATACAGTAATCAGTGCATTTTTATAACATCTATCGCTGTATACTTGTCAATCAACCCAAAAATATGTCAGAAGTGTCCGATGTGTCCCCCATAAGGTCGCAGTCTCGATAAAAATTGCAGATTTCTGCCATTACTAGTAAAAAAATAAAAATGCCATAAATCTATCCCCTATTTTGTAGACGCTATAACTTTTGCACAAACCAATCAATATACGCTTTTTGCGATTTTTATTACCAAAAATATGTAGAATAGTACATATCGGCCTAAAGTGAGGAAAAAGTTAGCTTTTTTAAAAAAATTGGGGCTATTTATTACAGCAAAAAGTACAAAATATTGGGGGTTATTTATGAAAGGCAAATCCACTTTGCACTACAAGTGCACTTGGAAGTGCAGTCGCTGTAACTCTGAAGGGTAAATCTGAAATAAGGGGAAGCTCTGCTGATATTATTATCCAATTATGTGCAAACTAAAATGCTTTTTTTTATTCTCCTTGCATGTCCCTCTCCGATTTACAGCGACTTTACTTCCAAGTGCACTTGCAGTGCACTTTCAGTGCAAAGTGGATTTTCCTTTCATAAATAACCCCCATTGTGTTTTTTTCAAAATTGTCGCTCTTTTTTTCTTTATAGCGCAAAAAATAAAAAACGCAGAGATGATCAAATACCACCCAAAGAAAGCTCTATTTGTGGAGAAAAAAAGGACATCAATTTTGTTTGGGTACAATGTCACACGACCGCACAATTGTCAGTTAAAGCAACGCAGTGCCGAATGGCCTGGTCATTGAGCAGCCAAATCTTCCGGGGCTTAAGTGGTTAATTGTTTTCTTTCCAGATAATTCGTTATTAATGTATATATATTTGTGATAACTGTGATCTGTGAAAAATCAACACCTAAACACTAATGCCCTGCGCCTCTATCCAGAGAGCCCAAATTTCGTTGAATTTAGCAGGACAGTTTCGGCTGATGTACATAAGCTTATATAGGGGAAGAGCCCCATTGACCGTCACCTTCCAGCCAGACACCGTGGGCGGAGTAGGCAGCTTCCATTTCCAAGGATTTACCTTCTATCATGATAGGCTAAAAAGAAATTAATTGGCTCTAGATGTTGTAGGATTAGAACTAGACATGTGCACTGACAAAAAATCTGTTCGTTTTCGTTTCATTCGTTTTTTGCTTTTTTCGGAAATTCGGAAATTTGAAAATTCGAAAATTCGGAAAACCGGAAATTCTGAATTCGGAAATTTGGAAATACGAAAATTCGGATTTTTCAGATTTCTGAATTTTCAAATTACCGAATTTCGAATTTTCAGATTTTCGAATTTTCAGATTTTCGAATTTTCAGATTTTCAAATTTTCGGATTTCTGAATCTTCACATTTTTGAATTCTCAAATTATGAATCTCTTGGAATTTCCAAATTTTCAAAATTCGAATTTCTGAATTTCCGAATTTCGAATTTTCGAATTTCGAATTTCCGAAATTCCCAATTTCCTAAATTCTGAAATTCCGAATTTTCGAATTGCAAATTTCCAAATTTTCGGAATTCGGAAATTCGAAAATTCAAAAATGCGAAAATTCGAAAATCTGAAAAAAAGAAAGAAAATCAGTAAAATTTGAAATAATAACTAACTAATAATAACTAACTATTAAAGTATTGGAATTTCCTTTCAAATTTGGCTGTTTGTGAACGTAACGAATACAAAGTTATCTAAAGTTACAAATTATCTGAAATAACGAATGTCACATCTAAACAAATGGAATGGAACAAATTAATAACAAATAATAATAATAAAAAAGGTTTTATTATTATTATTGTTATTTATTATTATTAGATTGTTACGTTCCATTCGTTTAGATACTGCATTCGTTATTTCAGATAATTTGTAACTTTGGATAAATTCGTACTCGTTACATTCACTAACAGCCAAATTTAAAAGGAAATTCCAATACCTGTAATTTAATAGGTAGAAAGGAAGAGTTTGTGGGATTTTAAGGGCCAGTTCACACTGCTGTGATGTCAGAGTTCGGATGTGATTCGCACCGCACTGCAGTGCAAATTACATGCGATCTCTGTGCAATGCGATTTCAGCCATACAAATCGTATGGCCGAATTTGCATCAAACTCGCACAGGACCCTTTTTCTGTCTGCAGCAGAATCGGATGGCATGGGTGTTCACACCTGCCATCCAATTCCTGTCCAAGTTTGCAGATCGCACTGCAATAGGCGAACTGGTGGTACTCAACGTGTTTCCTGGCATTACAGCCATTCATCAGGAGTGTTATGAAGAAATATACTGGAAAGGAAATGGACAGGGGTTAATAATAATGCCCTTAGAATAAGGGAGGACAGAGAGATTATATACCAACAAGGTGGAGATAAATTGGGATACTTACTACACAGCCTCAAGGCCAGGTCCGGTATCCACCAAGGAAGACGGGGGTAACAGGCATGATGTCTGAGATGGGGGAACCCTCCAAGGGCGGTGTCACGTACCTTACAGCGGAGCCCGAAATGATGAGGGTGGCCTCTTGCAAGGTTCTGGTCCAAGCACCCCTGGTGGTGGGTACAGGGAGTGCGAGGGCAACGAAAGGGTGCAGGTCCCTGCAGGCAGGAGGCTGGAACTTGGAGATACAGGAACCTCTGCTGAGGAGATGTGGAAACTGATCACCAGACTTGTTCAGCGGGAGCCAGATCAGGATCAACTGCACAATCAGGAACAGGCAGGAGTCGGCAACGGGCTGGCAGCTGTGTACCGAATCAGAAGGCAAAACCGTAGTCAGGAACAGGCAGAGGTTGGCAACAGTCTGGCAGCGGGGTACAGAATCAGAAGGCAGAGCCGTAATCATAATTCCAAGCAAAGGTCAGTATTGCATGTAGAGGCAGGTTCAGCAGGCAGGGGAGATCCAAGAGGACGGTCAGATGATAGCTGGGTTTTCAGGAACAAGGTGAATCAGGCAGAGTAACAACAGGAACACAGGGACAAGCTGAAGATGATCCAGCACTGAAGCTAGGCAGACTCTCTGTTTATATAAGGGGCCATGTGCCAGGATTCGCGGCAGCGTACGTGCATGAGCGCGCGTTCGCATGGAGGTGCCATTGTGCATGCCCACTCTGGATCTCATTTGTCTCTGGCTACGGTTCCATGCATGCACATTGGCATTAGCGGAACGAGGGTTGGCAGCTGCTGCACGGAGACGGGTGCTTGCTGTGTGAGTTCTCTGACATTGCCCCCTCCTCAGGGGCAGCTTCCGGATGCCCATTTGAGCCATCTTCTCTGGATGGGAACGATGAAAGGCCTGTATCAGTCTCTGAGCATGGAGATTGGTCTTAGGTTCCCAGGAATATTCCTCAGGGCCAAAACCTCTCCACTTGATCAGGTATTGGTTCTGCCCTTGTCGTTTCCTACAATCCAAGATGGCTTCAATCTCAAACTCTTCTTCTCCATCCACCATTATAGCTTCTGGGGGTCCCACTTAACGTTTCGGAAAGGGATTCGCTACGTCAGGCTTCAGTAGCGAAGCATGAAACACAGGGTGGATCCTAAATGAGTTGGGAAGTTCGAGTTCAAATGCTACCAGATTAATCTTCCTCTTAACTGGGAAGGGTCCCAAGTATCTGGGTCCCAGTTTCCTGGAAGGGCATGCCAGTTTCAGGTTTGCTGTTGAAAGCCACACACGGTCACCAGTCTTCAGGTCCAGTTCCCCCTTCTTCTTTTATCAAAGAATCTTTTACTATTTTCCTGTGCCTTGGAGATGGTTTCTCTCAACACCTGATTGTTGGTAACAAGGAAGTTTATTCTATCCTGGACAGCTGGCAAAGGAGAGTCCGGCACTAGTGTTGGCAAAAAAGAGGGGTGAAAACCATAATTGGGGAAGAAGGGTGACTGGTCTGTGGTAGAGTGGGTGGAAATTTGGAATGCAAATTCCGCCTGGGGCAGTAGTGAGGCCCAATCTTCCTGGGTGAAGGAGGAAAAACAATGTAGATACTGCTTCAACATTTGGTTAGTATGTTCAGTCAGCCCGATGGTCTGGGGGTGGTAGGCTGAGGAGAAACTGAGTTTGATACCCAGGGCTTCACACAATGCTTTCCAAAACTTTGATGTGAACTCTACCCAACGATCAAAAACAATGTCACCAGGAATTCCGTGAAGTCTAACAATTTCTTTAATGAACACCCTAGCTGTCTCTGTTGCTGATGGAGTCCCCTTCATGGGGATAAAATGTGCCATCTTAGAAAGACGATCAACCACCACAAAGATGGACGAAAATCCTTCAGAAGGAGGAAGCTTAACAATGAAATTTACTGTATTGCGATCTTATCCCATGGTCTTTCGGGGATGGGCAGCGGTCTTAGTAACCCCCAAGCCTTGTTTTTACTGTTCTTATTCATGAGGCAGGTTAAACAAGAACTAACATAATTCCTGCAATCCTTTGCTTGATTGGGCCACCAGGTGCGCAGGTCCTGTGGTACAAATATTTTATTTCCCTGCCAGTAAAGCCCATCTCTTTCTTGTAGGTTCCTGCCTGGAGGTAAGGAAGTTCTCAAGGATGCCTGACGGATCTGTGATACAAAATCGGATTGGGTTAACAGAAAATTTCCGGCATGCGGGATAGTATCTGGAGGGGATGAAATTTCGGTCTCTGTGAACATGCGGGATAACGCATCGGGTTTGACATTTATGGACCCTGGCCGGTAAGTGATATGTAAGTTAAAGCGTGAAAAAAAAAGAACTCATCCCGCTTGTGTGGATCTGAGGCGTTTGGCAGTTCTGAGATATTCTAAATTTTTATGATCCGTGAAGATCAATATTGGGTGCGCTACTCCCTCCAAGAGGTACCGCCACTCCTCCAAGGCTGATTTTATCACCAACAGTTCTCGGTCCCCCACATCATAGTTCCTGTCCGATAACCCTAGTTTTTTGGATAAGAAAGCCACAGGATACATTAAAGACTCAGGTCCTTGACGCTGGGACAGGATGGCCCCTACAGCACTCTCAGAAGCATCCACCTCCAGGATGTACGAAAAAGCAGGATCAGGATGTTTTAATACTGGAGCGGAGGTAAATAATCCTTTTAGCCTGTCAAAAGCAACTTGAGCTGCCTCAATCCATTGGAAACGGATTTGTTTCTTTCTGTGTAATAGGTGCTATGATACCAGAAAAAATTTTGATAAATTTTCTGTAGAAATTGGAAAACCCGATAAAACATTGTACCCCTTTCTTGTCGGTTGGAGGTGGCCAGGACATTATAGCTGAGACCTTCTGAAGGTCCATTGCCACACCCCCAGTTGATATTACCAAGCCGAGAAAGTGAATGGTCTGACGTTCAAATTCACATTTTTTGGCTTTAGCGTACAATCCATTCTGTCTCAGTCTGTGGAGAACTTGCTTCACATGGCTATGGTGTGATTCTAGAGAAATTGAAAATATCTGAATGTCATCCAGATAAACAATCATGAATAAGTCTAGGTGCGTTACAAAGTCCGAATGGCATAACAAGATATTCAAAGTGACCAAAACGTGTCCGAAAAGCCGTCTTCCGTTCATCCCCCTCACGGATTCTGATTAAGTTGTAGGCACCTCGTAAGTCTAGTTTTGTAAATATTTTTGCAGAACGGAGTCTCTGAAAAAGCTCTGGGATTAGAGGAAGAGGATAGCGATTTTTGACTGTTATTCTATTTAATTCCTTGCAGACTATGCATGGGGGGAGGGACTGATCTTTTTTCTTGACAAAAAATATTCCTGCGCCAGCTGGAGAAGAGGAGTGTCGGATCAACCCTTTCCTGAGATTCTCGTTGATGTATTCTTTCAGGACCAGGAGCTCAGGCTCTGAAAGAAGGAAGATCCTTCCAAAGGGGATTTCTGCCCCAGGCAACAGTTCGATTGGGCAATCATAAACCCGATGAGGGGGAAGGATATCTGCCTTCTGTTTGTCAAACACGTCCAGGAAGTCATGGTATACAGATGGGACGAGTTTCTGGGTTTCAGATACGGATTTCAAGCAGCCGATGACTGGAATTATATGGTGGTAAGACTTGAGACAGTTCTGGACACAGTATGAGGACTGGAAGATCACCTGGCCGGTAACCCAATTAATTTGGGGGTTATGGGCTTGCAGCCATGGCATTCCCATAATGATCAGGAATAATGGGGAGGAGATGACATCCAGGCATAACAGTTCTTGGTGATCTGGCAAAATGTCAGCGGACTAAGGTTGAGTTTCATGGGTAATACGTCCTGATTTGATGCTTGACCCATCAGCTAGCTGTATGGAGAGTCGTTGTTGTTTGGGTTGCAGAGTAACATTGTGCTGCTGGATGAAGGCATGGTTGATGAAGCAGCTGCAGGCGCCTGAGTCAAGTTGAGCCTGGACCTGGAGTGCCCGTTCTGGAAGCTGTAGTGAGACAGGAACAGCAATGTGAGCAGATCTGGTTAAAGTCAATACACAAGGATCGTGAGGAGGGGAATCAGACTTACAGGTCTTGTTGGGGCACATGCGTAGTGGCCGGCTCCCCCACAATACAGACAGAGGTTATTCTGACGACGACACTGCTTTTCCTCTGGTGACAATGGTGAGCGAAGCAGGCATATCTGCATTGGCTCCGGGACTTCAGTAGTGGTGGTAGGTAGTGGGGAAGCAGGAACAGATGGAACAGATGGACTGCTAGGTACTTTGGGCAGCATCCACATGGAACGAAATTGGCTGGACCTCTCAGATCTTCGTTCCCTTAAACGGCGATTAATATGGATGGATAATTGGATCAAATTCTCCAAAGAACTGGGGACCCCAACTCGAGCCAGCTCATCCTTAAGTGATTCAGAGAGTCCTAGACGGAACTGGTAGCGGAGAGCGGCATCATTCCATTGTGTATCAGAACTCCACCGCTTAAAGTCAGTTACATAGTCCTCCCTGCTGGAGGGCGTAAAGGCTGGCTTCCGCCATGGTGGTACGCTGGGGGTCATCATACAACTTAGCCATTTCATCCAGGAAAGAGTCCATAGAATTCAAAAGGGGGCTGGCTTGTTCCATCAAGAGGTAAGCCCATGTTTGGGGTTCATCCTAGAGCAGTGAGATGATTAACCCCACTTTAGTGCTTTCCAAAGAGAAGGT
The DNA here is from genome assembly GCA_037952925.1 of Lithobates clamitans. Classification (NCBI taxonomy): domain Eukaryota; kingdom Metazoa; phylum Chordata; class Amphibia; order Anura; family Ranidae; genus Lithobates; species Lithobates clamitans. The sequence continues at coordinate 6,452,771 of JBBGZY010000103.1, read as the reverse complement.
GCGTGGTTGTAGCAGGAAGTATAGCTGGCACGCATTCTTGAAGGCACGAAACATGCTGCAATCCCCCAAGAATCTCTCAGGAGTAGGGACCCGAGATTCTGGAGGTGGCACCACTACTGTGGGGACCGATGCTGATGCTGCAGGAACGGAGGGCGAAGGTGCCGTGGCTGTCAGATGTGCTGAGGTGCCTGGAGATAGCGACTCTACTCTTTGTTCAAGTTGACGATAGCCATCTTGTAGGCCCTGGGTAAGGGCTGCGATCTGTTGGCACAGTGCTTCCATGGGTGAGGCCCCCCTTTCGGGGGGTCCATGTGGCTGGATCATACTGTCACGTACCTTACAGCGGAGCCCGAAATGATGAGGGTGGCCTCTTGCACGGTTCCGGTCCAAGCAACCCTGTTGGTGGGTACAGGGAGTGCGAGGGCAACGAAAGGGTGCAGGTGCCTGCAGGCAGGAGGCTGGAACTTGGAGATGCAGGAACCTCTGCTGAGGAGATGTGGAAACTGATCACCAGACTTGTTCAGTGGGAGCCAGATCAGGATCAACTGCAGAATCAGGAACAGGCAGAAGTCGGGAACAGGCTGGCAGCGGGGTACCGAATCAGAAAGCAAAACCGTAGTCAGGAACAGGCAGAGGTTGGCAACAGACTGGCAGCGGGGTACAGAATCAGATTCAGAGCCGTAATCATAAGTCCAAGCCAAGGTCAGTATTGCATGTAGAGGCAGGTTCAGCAGGCAGGGGAGATCCAAGAGAATGGTGAGAAGTTAGCCGGGTTTTCAGGAACAAGGTCAATCAGGCAAGGTAACAACAGGAACACAGGGACAAGCTGAAGACGATCCAGCACTGATGCTAGGCAGACTCTCTGTTTATATCAGGTGCTGTGTGCCAGGATTCGCGGCAGCGTACGTGCGTGCATGCGCATTAGCGCCTTAGCGCGTTGGCACTCACGGGTGCGCGTTAGCGCGCGTGTTCACATGGAGCTGCCATTGCGCATGCCCACTCTGGATCTCATTTGTCTCTGGCTATGGTACCGTGCATGCACATTGGCATTAGCGGAACGAGGGTTGGCAGCTGCTGCACGGAGAGGAGTGCTTGCTGTGTGAGTTCTCTGACAGACGGAGAACAGCGCCCGGAGCCCAACACGGTGGTCAGAGCATGATCCAATAGACTATGTGTTCACGAAAAGTGCATGGTGTTCCTAGAAAAAATGTGTCAAAAAGGGATTAATTAAATGTGTAAACATTTAAAGATAATGTGGCAAAGTGTCTATGTGTTCCCACAAAGGGACTACATGAGGGGGTGTACATGAAATAAAACCAAGTAGGGGGAAGAAAAAAAACATACCAAAAGAGGATAGCTTATCTCCCAGTGAAGAGGGTAACCTGTGTGTGGGATCAGTGTGTGCTTCCTTGTGACTGAATCGAGCAAATGAATTTGCTTGATTCATTTGCTTGATTCATAGATCCCCATTTCATTTCTTCCCTATGTATTATCTTCGACCCATTATCCTTTCCAGACCACTTCCCAACCCCTTGTCCGGTTCAGCTTGGGTTTGAGGGGGTCAGGTGTTTTCTCTGTTTCCAGGGTTGCGATGTGCAGCAGCCCATCCCTCCCCCCCACCATTTGGTGGGGGTGGGGCTTGGCCTCTTGCTCATCGGCATCATGCTTCGACGCCACGGTGTCATCGACGTTGACTTAACGTCTTTTTTCCATTCTTAACCACGCACGAGATGGGTGGAGACCCACTGCTGATGGCTCCTCCACATGCAGCTGGTAATCCCCTCCCCACCTCTATTGTGCAGATTGGCCAATCACGCGTGACGTTGACGGGGTCCCTCCCTGGGAACGGGAGTATATAGTAGCCTTGGAGAAGCCGATGGTTCATTTGCTTGACTCAATCACAAGGAAGCACACACTGATCCCACACACAGGTTACCCTCTTCACTGGGAGATCAGCCATCCTCTTTTGGTATGTTTTTTTTTTTCTTCCCTCTACTTGGTTCTTTTTCACGTACACCCCCTCATGTAGTCCCCTTGTGGGAACACATAGACACTTTGCCACATTATCTTTAAACGTTTACACATTTAATTAATCCCTTTTTGACACGTTTTTTCAAGGAACACCATGCACTATTCGTGCACACATAGTCTATTGGATCATGCTATGACCACCGTGTTGGGCTCCGGGCGCTTTTCTCCGTCCTTGGAGGGTTCCCCCGTCTCAACCCCGGGGGAGATATCATACCTGTTACCCCGTGTTTGAAGCTTCAAACATGGTTGGGATAAGCATAGATCTATAGCCAAACAACAAAGTTAACAAAAAAAGCCAGGAAAAAAATAAAAACAAACAAAACAACCCCCCAAAAACAGAAAACAAAACAAAACAAAAAAATAAAATGGGCAGTGTCAATGACTACTCTGTCTTTTTCTGCCATCACTTTTCCATGTTTCTTTGTAGGGTTTGATGTTAGCAGTGTGCTCATTTCCTGCAGGAGGGGAAGGGATTCCTCCGCTCTCCGAGGTGCCCCTCTCATTGGCTTGTTCTTTTTCTTCCCGCTTCTATTCCTCACATTTTTAGGATCTTATTTTTGTTATTTTTTTGTTGGTTTTTATTTTTTTCCTGTTTTTTTTTTTTTTAACTTTGTTGTCTGACTCTAGATCTATCCTTATCCCAACCATGTTTGAAGCTTCAAACATGGTTGGGATAAGCATAGATCTATAGTCAGACAAGTCAACAACAAAAAAAACTATAAAAAAAAAAAAAAAACTGGAAAAAAATAAAGACCAACAACCCCCCCCCCCCCCCCAAAAAAAAAAACATAGATATATAGTCAGACAACAAAGTTAACAAAAATTTTTAAAAAAAATTAAAAAACAGGAAAAAAATTAAAACAAACAAATAAAACCCCAAAAACAAAAAACAAAACAAAAAAAATAAAATGGGCCAAGTCGATAAGTACTCTGTCTTTTTCTGTCATCACTTTTCTTTATTTCTTTTTAGGGTTTGGTGTTAGCAGTGCGCTCATTTCCTGTTGACATTTTTGCTATATTTTTCAAATATGCCTTTCGGTAGGTGGCGTACCCACCGAATTAAGATGTAGCTAAACAAATCATGTCGATGAAATGTTAGAAAGATTACAACTTGAATTCTTTCTTTTTAGTCAGGCGGATACCAGCCTCCAAATCTGGTCATTTATAAGCCACACACAAGCATCAGCCATATTGTACAACAGTATGCTCTGTGTTTAGTCGCCTCATCCCAGGCAGCTGCTTTCAAACTAACAAAAAAAAAAAAATGATGTTTTCTAAAACATTAAAATTAAGCCATTTTTTTTTTCATTAAGTATATGGAAATTGCTCTAAATGTATTCCTGTTTTTCTAAGGCTAAGATTTCTGTTTGATATTCGATCTTTATTTATTCATCAGCAAAAGTCTATATAATTTCCTGCGATGTTCAGGGTTTATTTACCATCGCCGCAGTAGTATTTATTTAGGCTAAAAGACCATCTCAGCGGGGAGCCGAGACATGCAGCACTTCAGTAAATCTGGTACTGCACCCCTTCTTCAGTCCCAGGTTTTTTCCGACTGCAAAGATCATTTGACAGACAGCTCGAGAGGAAAAAGACAAAAAAAAAAAAAAGAAAAAAAAAATCTACATAAAAGAGTAACTGACAGCTGGGGTCAGGCTCTCTCTGTTTAATGACACTGCCAGTTACACATTCTGAATTGTTTAAATATGAGTCTACAGCTTCAACTATCATCATTGCACCAGTTCCACTTTTCATACCCAACAGCCTAGGAAACTGACACATAATTACACACTTACTGTTGGTATCGCCAGTGTCGATAATTAAAACTGCCACCAGAGGCCTGCGATTGCTAGTCTGCAGCTGGGATGTTGTCAAGAGGCTGAAGCTCCAGCAGTTTTGAAAAGCTATCTACTTAAGTGCGGACCACGGGAACCCATGTCTTAGCATAAGAAAAAGCCTTGACACATCATTCACGACTGCCTGGTGCAAATGGAGAAAATCTATTAACAATGCAATAAGTAGAATAAAACACGTTGGCCTAAGGGTTAAATTGGCTGGGAAGATTCTCCCTAATTCTGATGTATTATGTACATGGCATATCTTGAGTTGGGGGGGGGGGAGAGAAAATGAGTGGATTAATATGACGAATGTCAAATCATTTTTTTCTCTAAGTGATTAATATGTAACTCGGGGGGTCTGTCTAGGAGCCTGTTATCCAGCAGTCCATTGACTGAGGGACTAGGAGGCATATATTCTGTATCAAAAAGATATAGAACATGATTTTTCTATTTCCAACCCCACAAATCTGCATATATTAAAGGCATGCTGATTTTTTTTTTTTTTAACTCCCCTGTAGAAGGATGTTTATGCTTACCTGTCCCGCTGCCAGTTTCAGAAATCTTCACTTACCTGTAGGAAAAAAACACCTATAGAATCTTCACATCCAACACACTTTGGGGGGCTGTGGATTTTTGTATCCAGGTGCTGACCTCAACGTCACTACAGGTCAACCAAGAGATGCAAAAAGTGCCCTGAATAATAAAGAAAAAAAATTCCTAAATGACCGAAGGCCTTTTCTTTTCTTTTTGGAAACTACAGGTTAACCAAGTGTCAGGGCTGGGCTCAGCCTTTCCTTCTCTGGGCTGGCTGCTCAGCTGTCGTCTAATTGCCAGCTCCTATCTCTCCAAAGTTACTCAGCTGTTGATGATATCCTGCTCATCAGTCCTGCCTACTTAAGCCATCCAGTCCAGAGGAGCTCTGCCTTCACTTTGGTCAACATCACTGAAACTATCTCCTGCGATCCTGTTCAAGACTTGCTTTGCTGACATCCCTTCTGGCTCCAGATCCTGCTTGTTGTTCCACTAGATTGATCCCTGACTTCTGGCTTGACTGACTATCCTGTTCAAGACTTGCTTTGCTGACATCCCTTCTGGCTCCAGATCCTGCTTGTTGTTCCACTAGATTGATCCCTGACTTCTGGCTTGACTGACTATCCGTTCCGGTTACTGAACTATGTTTTGACTACGTTTGTTCTTTTTACTTTTATTATTAAACAAGTGTGATTTAACTGTACTTCTGTCTCGGCCTGATTTCATGGTTTCTGACACCAAGAGATGTAAAAAGTGCCCTGAAAGAAAAAAAAAAAATCTAAAATGACCGATGGCCTTTTCTTTTCTTTTTGGAAACTACAGGTCAACCAAGAAATGTTAAAAGTGTCCTGAAAAATAAAAAAAAAAAAACCAAGATGACCGGCGGCCTTTTCTTTTTGGAAACTACAGGTCAACCAAGAGATGTGAAAAGTGCCCTGAAAGATAAAAAAATATTTTAAAATGACCGGTGGCAATTTTATTTTAATTTTTTTTTTAAACTACAGGTCAACCAAGAGATGTAAAAAGTGCCCTGAAAGATAAAAAAAAAAATCTAAAATGACCGGTGGCAATTTTATTTATTTTTTTATTTTTTGGAAACTGCAGATCAACCAAGAGATGCAAAAAGTGCCCTGAAAGATAAAAAAAAAAAATTCGAAAGTGACCGGTGGCAAATTTGTTTTTCTTTTTTGGAAACTGCAGATCAACCAAGAGATGCAAAAAGTGCCCTGAAAGATAAAAAAAAAAATCTAAAATGACTGGTGGCAATTTTGTTTTTCTTTTTGGAAACTACAGGTCAACTAAGAGATGCAAAAAGTGCCCTAAAAAATAATTTAAAACATTTCTAAAATGAGCGGTGGCAATTTTTTTTTTTTGGACACTGAGGTGAGTATCCAATTTTAGTGGAGCACACATACCATCCAAAAAATATACCTAACTATAAATATAAGTACATCTTAGTCCAATGCTCCTTACCCTTACTGCAGTATAGTTTTGAGGAACAATCAGTTGCTACCAGAAGACATATCCATACACTGTCCTTTTATGACAATGAACTATTCTATGAATTCTGAATGGTAGGTTGCTTGATTATCTAGCTGTGATCTGACACTACACAGTCAGCCAGTTGTCCTAGTTAAAATCATCTATACCAGGCAATCGTTTGTACGGTGGTAAATTTATAGTAACCATGTAGGACAGGGGACTCCAAACTTTCTAAACAAAGGGCCAGTTTATTGCCCTTCAGGCCTTAGGTGGGCTGGACCATGGCCATCGGGAGTAGAAAATGTCCCGGTATCAGTGGGAGTAAACATTTGTGTCAGTAAAAGGAACCGCCCCCAATCGCTGAGTCATTGGGAGAAATTGTGCCCCATTGTTGGTGTCATTGGTACGAATAGTACCCTATCTTTGGTGTCATTGGGAGGAATTGTGCCCCATCGTTGATGTCAGTGGATGAAATGGTGCCCCATCATTGGTGTCAGTGGATGAAATGGTGCCCCAAGGGCCAGATAAAAGCGAGCAAAGCACCATCTCGCCCCTGGGCCGAAATTTGGAGACCACTGATGTAGGATGAAGACTTTTTAAAAAGGCAACAAATATCTTTAATCACCGTGACATGAAATATACATTTCTTCATGAAGACTTTTTATTTATTTTTTATTGAATTTAAAAATAGTATACAAGAAGAAACAGATACAACAATTGAATGGTAGCCTGACACCAGGCCTCACTCTACACACCAACAAAGAAATCTCAGCACTGGGCCCTCGGTATAATTCTGAGGCTTAGAACATAAACATAATAACAAGTTCCATTGTAAGTATATATTGAATACAAATTCGTATATAATGATATACACTATCTCCACGTAATTGTGACATACCAAATGTCATGATGAAGAAATTTTTATTGTTCTTTTAGAAAATCATGAGAAAAATCCAAAAAAAATAAAAAATGTACTGTTTCTTCTGTAACAAATTGCTTGGAAAGCTGACACCACCTAAGCCAATAGGAATACTCATACATTTTAATAAAGCTGTGGGCAGAGAATTTGATTGCACAGAACTTTTTAGTGTAAATCTAAAAATGGTTCTGTTAAATGCAAGGAAAATCCCAATATGCACCAGAATCTCTTAATTTGCTTTAAATGGCTATAGTTACAATCGATATAGTTTACAGTGCCTTGAAAATGTTTTCATACCCCTTGAAATTTTTCACATTTTGTCATGTTACTACCAAAAACGTAAATGTATTTTATTGGGATTTTATGTGATAGACCGACACAAAGTGGGACATAATTGTGAAGTGGAAGGAAAAATGATAAATGGTTTTTAAAATATTTTACAAATAAATATCCTAAAAGTGTGGGGGGGCATTTTTTACTCTGATACCCCTAACTAAAATCTAGTGAAATCAATTGCCTTCAGAAGCCACCTAATTAGTAAATAGAGTGTAATTTAATCTCAGTATAAATACAGCTGTTCTGTGGAGCCCTCAGATGTTTGCTACAGAACCTTAGTGAACAAACAGCATTATAAAGGCCAAGGAACACACCAGACAGGTCAGGGATAAAGTTGTGAAGAATTTTAAAGCAGGGTTAGGTTATGAAAAAATGATCCCAAGCTTTGAACATCTCAGGAAGCATTGTTCCATCTATCATAGCTCTTAATGTCATAGCTCTTACCCAGTGGTGGTGCATCCATAAGGGCACACGGGCGCCGCGCCCTCTCTCCTGCCACCCCCTCTATCACCAATAGATAGATTCATGCATTGCATGAATGTATCTATGGCCGCCGCTGCCACCCCCTTATCAGGCGCCCCTTTTTGGGCGCCAGGCGCCTGAATTACATTGCGTGGTATTTTTTTGAAGCACCTGATTAGAGCCATAAGCTCTAATAGGCATCAAAAAAGGTAAACAGCAATCACCAACGCTCAGCTGTGTTAGGAAAGTGAATGGACGTTTGCTTTCCTAACACTGAACCGCCTCTCCGCCAATCAAGTGCTCGGGTCTGTTACCCATCACTCGATTGGCTGAAAAGACAGGCGCTGTGACTGAACGCCTATCAGGCGTCCAATTATAGCAGAGGATGGGAAGAGAGGAAGGGAGAAGACATCGAGGAGCATTGAGGAGCACGGATTACACCGCTCACCGCCGTCACTCGCTGACCCACAGGGTAGGACAGGGTAAGAGCCGGGCAGATGGCAGGCGGGCAGCATTTGATGAGCACAGTGGGTGCATTTGATATGGCACAGTGGCAGCATTTGATGGCACAGTGGGAGCATTTGATAGGCACAGTGGCTGCGTTTGATGGCACAGTGGCGGCAATTGATGGGCACAGTGGCGGCGTTTGATGGCACATTGGCTGGGTTTGATGGCACAGTGGCTGCGTTTGATGGCACAGTGGCGGCAATTGATGGGCACAGTGGCGGCGTTTGATGGCACATTGGCTGGGTTTGATGGCACAGTGGCTGCGTTTGATGGCACAGTGGCGGCAATTGATGGGCACAGTGGCAGCAATTGATGGGCACAGTGGCTGTGTTTGATAGCACAGTGGCAGCAATTGATGGGCACAGTGGCTGGGTTTGATGGCACAGTGGCTGCGTTTGATGGCACAGTGGCGGCAATTGATGGGCACAGTGGCAGCAATTGATGGGCACAGTGGCTGCGTTTGATAGCACAGTGGCAGCAATTGATGGGCACAGTGGCAGCGTTTGATGGCACAGTGGCGGCAATTGATGGGCACAGTGGCTGCATTCCATGGGGGGGGGTTTGTTCAGAAGTTTGCAGTTTGTTTGCGCCCCCCAAAAACTTTGAGCACCAGCTGCCACTGCTCTTGCCATAACCAGAATCTGGAGTAATCATACTAATTACCCCCCAGGATCCCTCCAATGTTATCAGTCCAGCACACACTTTCTTCAACAGTACCAAGCCTTGATGAAGGGGGACCGTTTGGACCCTTGAAACATGTTGGATTTTTTTTTTTTACATAACTGTATCTGATCTTTGTACATTCTGCTTTTGATGCTTTCCTCCTTGTACACCAGATCCATAGCTCTTACCCTGTCATACATAGAAAAGGAGAGGAAAAAAAACTAGCACTGGACACTTTTCATAAGCATTGTGTCTATTGTTGCATGCTTCAATTCATACGTGAAATGTGATATTAATAGGAGATTGATTAATGTCCCATGACTAGGCTAGCTTAAAAAATTGCCTTTTTTTTCTCTTAGGAGTGTCAAAGGGGGTCTTGCTGTCAGATAAATCAAACGACTATTTATTTTTTGAAAATTATTCTTTTTGAAGTTGTTAAGAGTTGATGGCCGTGTATACGGGAAAACATGCTTTCTGTGACTGTAACAAGACACACACGCTTTGATGTCTTTCCTGTGGGACCTTTTTAAGGAAATTCCACACAGTTAGGAATAGAAATGGTGGCCCCGGCCCAGAGATTTCTGCAATACATTGCAATGATATGATAAGTTTAACGCAGTTCAGGCACGGCTCCCTTGTTTTGTTTACACAGGTCGGTATAGAGGGCGTACAAAAGCCGCCTATTCTGTATTAAAAAAACAATGCCTTGCAGACACCATTTGCCCAGTGTAGCTATTTACTAGATCAGCTTTGGCATATTTGACTGCTAAGTACATATTCCCTCAGGCCAAAACTGTAATTTACACCAAAAATATGTCATAGGCTTTTGCTGCTACCCAGGAATAACAGGCAAGGCTTTCATAGGAATCTTGTCATGAATGTGACAACTGCTTACAGTCCCTAAATGACAATTATCCAGGGGAGAGCAAAATCAGGTCTACACCTCACACATAGGTAGTCACCATATCTGTATGATACATACAACCACATTCCTTTCAGAAAATACCTATAAATGCGGAGGATGCTTTCTTGTGAGAAAGTATTTCGGTTATTGTGATCCTTATTTAAAACAAGCCTGACCAGGTAGAAATATGGGTGCTGCCATTCCTGACTTGTGAAAGCTCCAAGGCTGCTTTTCTGAACCTTGTTCCTCCACATAGTAAAGTGTTTTTCTGGAAGAATTATCTAACCAGTTAAAGTTGGGACTTGTATGCGTGTTCGAGGTCAGTCACTGCCCAAGTAGTGAGGCAAGGATAAGGATGACTTCCCAATAGCTTGTCCCTCTGCTGCACTGAAATCCCAAGCAGTGTAGTCAGCCCTGCCTAAGGGCTTTTCTGATGGATTACAGAACCCCTGTCCCCAGGGCCGGCCCTACTATGGGTCCCAGTGGGTCCATTGGACCCAGGTGGCACTTTGAGAAGGGCAGCAAATTCAACCATGGCTGCCTCTCCTTCTCTTCTATTTACCCAGCAAATTGACAACCAATTTTTTTTTTCAGCAGTTTTGTGTGTCAACTTGATGACAACTGCCCTCTCCGGGCCCCTCCACCTGCCCCTATTCTGCCCTAGCCTGTCTATATACTATGCCAGCCTGCCCCTATACTGCCCTAGCCTGTCTATATACTACCCTAGCCTGTCTATATACTACCCTAGCCTGTCTATATACTACGCCAGCCTACCCCTATATTGCCCTAACCTGTCTATATACTACGCCAGCCTGCCCCTATACTGCCCTAGCCTGTCTATATGCTACCCTAGCCTGTCTATATACTACCCTAGCCTGTCTATATACTACCCCAGCCTGTCTATATACTACCCTAGCCTGTCTATATACTACGCCTACCTGCCCCTATTCTGCCATAGCCTGTCTATATACTACCCTAGCCTGTCCATATACTGCCCTAGCCTGTCTATATACGACCCTAGCTTGTCTATATACTACCCCAGCCTGTCTATATACTACCCTAGCCTGTCTATATTCTACCCTAACCTTCCCCTATACTTCCTTAGCCTGTCCATATACTACCCTAGCCTGTCCATATACTACCCTAGATTCAATCTGGCTTCACCGCCCCATTATTGCAGGGTGTGTCACCTCCGCTCTCTCTTGGTGCTGCGTTCGTTGAGGTATCAATACTATAAGTTTGGTGAGCACTCATACCTATATAATTCTCTACAAATGTGAATAAAATTGAAAAAAAATTGTTGTTGGTATTAACGATATTTCGTTATAATCTACACAATGTTATAGATGCATGCTGGGCTGCCTTGAAGAAGCAGATAAGAAGTCTGCAAAATGCGTCGGCTTTCTGCATATACAAGCATCTGTTGTATCCTGTGTATTGAGTATTGATTATGTTCGAATAAGTTATGACCAAATGTTATTGCTGTATTGACTACTGATCTACCTCTGTGACCAAATATCATTCTTGTAAACTTTTAAACTGATGAATTTTTGTAAAAAATCTAACAATTTTATGAATACTGTTTTGTTGTTATGCTCACCTTGGTGACAGTTCTATACATACCCTTACTAGTATCGGTATTGGGACAACCCTACTGTCTCTTTCTCTAGAGGACAGCTGTGATCGGCGCGTGGGGGAGTTACAAGATTCTCCCCCAGCGGCTTTCAGCAGCTTTATACAGTGGTGATCGGTCACCGCTGTATGTCACTGCATCCTCCTCCATGCCCCCTCCTTTCCTCTGTCCCCCTCCGCTGTCCCCCTCTGTTCCTCTCTCCTTCCCTGTGTCTCTCCGCTGTCCCCTCCGTTCTGCTGTGTCTCTCCGCTGTCCCCTCCGTTCCCCTCTCCTTCTCTGTCCCCTTCGTTCTGCTGACTCTCTCCGCTGTGTGAATGGACAGAGTCAGCTGACTCTGTCCATTCACATAACTGAAACATTGTAATCTCTTGTGATTACGATGTGTCAGTTTATGAATGGAGAGGAGCCGCTGTCTTCTCTCCATTCCTTCTCAGTGCAGCTGAGGCTGCAGAGAAAGGGACTGGGGAATCTCTATCCTCTGTCTCTTTCTCTGTCTCAAGGGGGAGATATCAGAGGTCTGTTAAGACACCTGATATCTCACCAAAGCCCCCCAACAGGGCTGATTAAAAAAAAAAAAAAACCATATAAAGAATTAAAAAAATATTATTGTAAAAAATAAAAATTGTAAAAAAAAAAAAAAAAACACACACACACATACACCGTTCACCCCCCCCCCCCCAAAAAAAAAAAAGAAAGAAAGAAAACACTATTAAAAAAAACAAAAAAAAAAACACTGTCATGTGACATTAAAAAAAAAGTATCGGTAATCGGTATCGGCGAGTACTTGAAAAAAAGTATCGGTACTTGTACTCGGTCCTAAAAAAGTAGTATCGGGACAACCCTAGTTGACAGTGTAAGAGACAGTAGGAAAGATTGGGGTAGGGAGTTCCATGGGATTGGAGAGGCTTGGGAAAAGTCCCGGAGGCGAGCATGGGAGGAGGTGGCTAGCTTGAGGGCAGGAGGTCTTGGGAGGAATGAAAAAAACAAGTAGGTTGGTACTGAAAAAGCTCTGTTTATCTCTTCAGCTCTGCTGAATCAAGACTTTGAGGCTTAAAGTATTTCAATTTTTTTCCCCCATTAATACTGTCCTAGGTGGATGCAGCATGGGTTCGATGCTGCATCTGTCCCCCAGCACTCGGTTTTCAGAGCTCCGTGAGCAGAGAGCTGCAGACTGTCAGTCACAGCTCTCTGATCATCTCCCTCCACGCTCACTAGAGTGCTGAGCTGTGGAGTGGGTGGAGCGGACCATCTCAGGCTCGCAGCGGCTCTCTGAGAGGCTGAGACGGGTGTCAGTCCAGGCACCCGGTGAATCCAGACTTTATTGTCGGGATGACGCGGTGCCTGGACTGAAATCTGTGACATCAGCAGAGAGCGGACTTCTGCTGAAAATGGGTCACAGGAGTGCAAAATGAATTGCACTCCTGTGACCCATAGGAGAACCCCAGCCAAACGAGCTTTGGCTGGACATTTCCTTTAAGGCTAGTTAGGTGTAAGCTGGAATTCCACTTTAAAGATAGAGAGACAGTTTGAAAGGAAACAGTTTCTGTTTTATCTCTTTAGTAAATCAAAAAGGCTCTTTAACACCAGGATCGTGAACATCTTGAATTAAATGTTTATTTAAAAAAAAAAAAACATATGTTATACATATAGTAAAAGAATAAATTGGGACAGATCATCAGTATTAAAAACATGTATAAGCTTAAACAATGGAATTGACTATAAAATTATTTTAGTCTTCCTTTAAAGGACAGTAGCCACAGATAACTAACTATTCTGGGTTACCCATCTTCTACAGGTGACTGTTCTTCCGAGGGGTATCTCTCTCTTGCTAAAAAGAGTTTGTATTACCATTACGATGTTGATAAGGTTCATCTTTTACATGCCTTGACTCTTTATGTTTTCCAACTGCCTCATATCACCGTGTAATAATGGGATACACATATAGATCAAAGGACTGTTAATTGACAACCACAGTTCAAGCAATGTTAATTTAATGTTCTTAAACTATAACTAAAGGCAGAACTTTAAAAAACAAAATTGGAATAGAGTGGAGAAGGATTAGGACCTCTGTCATTTTTGTTATTACTGTCCATGCCCCCATTAAGGAGATTAACCCTCTCTATTTGTCCTGTTTAATAATATCATTGAAGGTAAAAGTAAAGAAAATACCACATTTTGGGTTGTCCCTGGAAGAGTAATAGAGGGGAAATCTTCCAATGTGGACACTAGTTCTGGTGACCTGGGGGTCCCCAAGGGATTCCCTTTATTTGCAGGGATTTCCTCTCACTTCCTGGCTATGGGACAGGAAGTGAAGAGAAATCTCTTAAATGGGAAATTTTGGAGATTTCCCATAGCCAAACAGGAAGTGAGAGGAAATCCCTGCAAATTAAGGGAATCCCTTGGGGACCCCCAGGTGGTGAAAAAAATTATGTCTGGAGTTATAACTCTCTCTTGCTTTATCCAAAATGAAAAAAAAAAACACGTTTTTCTTATAGTTCTACTTTAAAATCAGGGATTTGCTTGCAATCCAGTGTTTTGAGAACACTAATTGCTAAACCATTCCCATTGACTCTTAGTGGATGCCCTTTTCTCTTGCACAGAGACTAACAGAGAAGTTGCGAGGTGCAAAAATTGAGAACCCACCAAGCAAGAGAAGCTTATATGAAGATTCCATAAAACCCATACTAAAAATAATTTTCTGTTTTAGCACAGCTTGAGATTTTCTCATTAAGCATAGCAGTTCCCACTTTTATTAATTGCCTGAAAGTTGCCCTATAACAATTGGCTGTTATGGAAAGACCATTGTACCCCATTGCTTATATCCTTCTAAAATAAATATTACATTACACTTTTATGTGTGTTCATTTCTTAGACACACAATCATTTTAATAAACAGAATATTTCTGCAAGTACTGTATGATATTAGTCTACCCTCAAGGACATGCACACATTGAATTCCACCTGATATTTTTTATCTCATTTCAATTGTGACTAGTTAAAATTGTAATTTATCTCAGTTATGAGTCCACGCGGAACAATGGCAAGAGTCTCCTCGAATAGGCAGCATTTAGAACATATGTTCCAGAGACAATGAATAGCCTGAGGAGGAAGCTCAGTCTGATTCAGTGAATTAATGAAGGAGAAGGTCACCACATTATGGCAGTGGAACTTTTTCATCTTTAGTGCTGTGATTTTGCGCTCTTTGGGGTTATCATGCACTAGCCAGTAGATGATATGCGCAGCTTGCCCACCAGGCCAAGCTGTCTCGTTTCTAAAGAACACAACATGATTACCGAGAACTCTATTGTTCTAAGAAAGCAGTCGTTTTGACTAAAGGAGGTCTTCAAGTGCCAGTTGGTAGTATTCTCGTATGAGATAAGAGCACAGAATATCAGATGTGCATTGCAAAAAGTCTTCGTCACTATATAACAAGCAAATAAAGATCCAGCCAAGGAGCTAAATACATATATAGTGTATATATCTATATCTATATTTATAAAATGCTTTATCAATCAAATATATCCATTGGGATATATGTTTGATGCCAGCTAATTTGTCTATAAAAGAATTTCAGCTCACTAGTGAGTTCCTTTTTGGTGTTCCTTTTCTGCATGGCCTGCTTATACACCTCCCTCGTTAGTGACCTGTACATAAAGTATGTTACAATGACAGAATGCAAGGTGCAAAAGCACCATGCCATTCCCCTCTAGCTGTGTTTAAAAAATGGCGCAGGAACCTTTTTCCTGCATGAAACGCAGGCACAGCAGTCCATTCAAATGAATTGGCTGCCATACCAATGTATACATGTGAACCAAGCCAGACAGTGAGGGTTCATTTCTTCATGGGGGACACTCACAGGGGTTTTAGCCCTTCCCCATTCTATCCAAATCTAAAAAAAAGGATGAGTTGAGTTTCTGAGTGAACAACTTAAACAATGTCTGTGTTTCTGAACCCAAAATCTTCATTACAAATATCCCAGACTGACTTACTTGGTGATAAACGCCCCAGAAACAATCTTCTTCAGGGTGAAGTTCTGGTCTCAGCTTGGTTAAAGTGATGGGTGCCAATCCAATTACTTAGGATTTCATAGGTTTATTGCACATGTGCATGAAGGAATAGGAAAGGACATAAAGGGATCACAAGATGCCTGCATGTTTCCTCTCTGGTCTTCCTGCTTGTCTTCCTAACTTTTTGGGTCTCATCCTCATTGATCCATATTTTCTGGACACTGAATCTTTATATTGGTTCTTTGTCATCTGAGATTCTGCTTTACTCTCCTAGTCAGAAGTCCAACCCAACACCTCTATGTGGGAAATGTCCACAGTGCACGTTTTTAAAGCCTGCAGCACCCAATATCTTTAGGAGGCCTCGCAGGAGGGGAGATCCTGCAGCACTCCTCACTCTTGGGCCTCACCTCCCACTGTGCAGCCAGGTCATTAACAGGCTGCGGATTGACACCCGTCTACTGGCCGGGGGTTGGGGACCCCTGCTGTACACTCTCAATCACTGCAATGCATATGCATTGGAGGTGCATTGCCTTAGTGTGTTGGTATCCATTTAAAATAGTAGGTACTGTAACATGCAAATGTACGTAATGCAAAAGTGTGATTTCACCCGTGTTTTTTAGGTAGGTTTGTAATAAATGCTGGTGCCTCTTTATTTAAAGAACAGGTACACCATATCTGAATGACATTTAGTTTGCTAAAATTAATAAGTAAAATACTGTCATCATGTGCCCTAGGCGGAAATGCTGAATCACATCTACATACGTGAACGGTCGCCCTGTAGTAGTAAATGTACTATAAGGTGGTCGTTAAGTGGTTATATGTAATTTTAGTATTTAGGTTTTCATATACTTTAATGGGCCTGGCTCCCGTGCCACTATTGCATTTATGTTCAATTATCATTGATCAGCTTAATCATCACACAATGGGGTTTATTTACTAAAGGCAAATCCAAGTGCACTTGGAAGTGCAGTCGCTGTAGATCTAAGGGGGACATGCAAGGAAAATAAAAAACAGCATTTTTGCTTGTACATGATTGGATGATAAAATCAGCAGAGCTTCCCCTCATTTCAGATCTTCCCCTCAGATCTAAAACGACTGCACTTCCAAGTGCACTTGCAGTGCACTTATAGTGCAAAGTGGATTTGCCTTTAGTAAATAAACCCCAGTGTGTGATAATTAAGCTGACCCCATCGACCCCAATGTCCACTCTAGAGAGATGACAGGTATACTTCACATATTACTGTACAGTAGTGACAGACTACAGAGAGCTCCATGTGAATGTCTCGCCTCCTAGAAAGAAACCAATATTTGGATAGAAAGGAACAGATGCCATTGGGGACCGCTGTGAACATTAGGGGCTGATGATTATTGTGTGAAGGAGTTACATTAGCACTTGTATGGTCTATACCCAGACTCTACCATTCTATCAAGGGATACACCCTTTACTCTGAGGCTATAAATTATCTCATAGTTAGACGTTTTTCACGGCTTACGAGCAGCCTAGATACAACGGGAAATGCTATGCAAATTGCCTAATAATATGTAAAATGATATTCAGGCCATATTCTCTCTGCAGACACACTTTGGAAAGCTTGCTTGTTCGGCCCAGATCGTTTTTTTTTTCCTTCCTCCCTTGGTTTAATATGGTGGGTGTAGGTTTCTTAATTGCTGATATAAAAGTAGAAATAATACAATCAGGAAAACTGTTTAGCATATAGTGTAAATCCCATCCTAATTGCCAGCGGGCTTCCTTTTATTATATCTGTGTGATGGCAGAAGAAGACATTACATACTTCAACAATGTCTCATGACAATAAGGCCCCTGTATTATTCTGTGTATGTTTGACCCCTCCCCATGCCGCCATTCAGGTTTGCCCTGAAAATGAGTATATTACGCTGAGGTTGAAGGTTCTTTAATAATACTGAATAAGTGATTTAGTAGATGTGTAGAAATATTGATCACGGGAGCTCCAGGTCATGGGCTGGCAGTTCACTAAGAATTTTAATCAGAAATTTATCAGTCTTTACGTATCTACTCTGATGAGGTCACACAGTCATCCCTCCGCTAAGCAAAGAAGGTCCTCATATTTTAAGAATGAAACAAATGGATAGATAGATAGATAGATAGATAGATAGATAGATAGATAGATAGATAGATAGATAGATAGATAGATAGATAGATAGATAGATAGATAGATAGATAGATAGATAGATAGATAGATAGATAGATAGATAGATATCAGACAGTAATTGTATTCCTAATGTAGTTAGTATCAGGAACAAACAGAGCTTTTTAATATGCTTTACCTTTTTATTACAAACTTTTTAGGTTGGAAGATACTCTCTAGGTGTCTGTATCCAATTTACTATTCAAATTGTAATAGCAACACTTTTCTGGCACTAACTATCTATCTATCTATCTATCTATCTATCTATCTATCTATCTATCTATCTATCTATCTATCTATCTATCTATCTATCTATCTATCTATCTATCTATCTATCGTAATATTAAGGAGATTTGGGATCACCCTACACACCTAGGACACTGCTGTCCCTTGAACCCAACATAAAAGCTCTCCAATAAAACTCTTACATAATACATTTCTCCAGATCAGTTAAGAGTCCCAATGTACCAGACCCAATGTTATGAGGTTTATCGATCAGAAGACAGCCCAGAAACACCTGTTTCTCTTATGTGGATGCACAGTTTTGAGTTTGCCCGGGACTTAGAACGTCCAAGCAGCTCTAAGCTGCTCATTCACCTCAACTTCTGAGCCGGAACCTTCCATGAATACCCCCATCCCCCCCCCCCCACTACTGTGACCTCTAAAGGGGGACCACATTCCCTCCAGATTGCCCCCTGGAGTCCTGTACAATACATACTCTATGTTGCAATATTTTTACAACCTCTTCAGGCTTCTGGTGTGTTGAGGTACCAGTTGAGGTTCCTATCTGCATGGTATTAAAGAGTAGAGCTTTCACTATACCTTTGAGAACTCTGCGCAAATACTGATCTTTCTGTGGTGACACACCATCTAGATCAGAGATATGCAATTAGCGGACCTCCAGCTGTTGCAAAACTACAAGTCCCATCATGCCTCTGCCTCTGGGTGTCATGCTCGTGGCTGTCAGAGTCTTGCTATGCCTCATGGGACTTGTAGTTCTGCAACAGCTGGAGGTCCGCTAATTGCATATCCCTGATCTAGATTATGTATCTCTCTATTGGTCATAGAGGCACAGTGGATAAATAATGGAAAATGCTATCAAATACTTACCGTAATTTTCCTTTCCTGGTGCCAATCTATGGCATTATACATGTGGTAGTGTGCTGCCTTTCTGGCACCAGGAAAATTGTATCAACTGCCTACTGTAATTTTCCTTTTCTGGTCCAAATCTATGGCCACATGTGGTAGTATGCTGCCATGTTGGCGCCAGGAAAATAGAACATTTTATCAAATACTCACAGTAATGTTCCTTTCCTGGCATCAATCTATGGCAGCATATACATGGTATTATGGTGTCATTTTGGCAACAGAAAAATGGAAAATTCTATCAAATACTTACCGTAATTTTCCTTTCCTGGTGCCAGTCCCTGGCAGCATACTGTACATGTGGTAGTATGCTGCCATGTTGGTGCCAGGAAAATAGAAAATTGTATCAAATACTTACCATAATTTTCCTTTCCTGGTGCCAGCCTTTTGCAGAATATTTGTAGTAGCATGCTGCCATGTTTGTAGCCGTAAAACAGAAAATTGGCTGAAATGCTTACAGTAATTTTCCTTTTCTGGCGCTAATCTATGGCGGCATATATGTGCTAGTATACTGCCATGTTGGTGAAAAGAAAACGGAAAACAGTGTTAAATACTTACCATAATCTAGTACTTTCAGACATCTCTGGAGGTCGTCATTTGGGTTCTCTTGTCACTCAGACAATGTTGTCCAAATTAAAGATTTGCTTTAAAATAGCTTTGGAGAGCGTTTACTCAAATGTAAAACACGTGATGGTTAAACAATCTAAAATATACAATATTTTCCCGTTTCACATTGGAATATGTTGTCTTTCTTTTGTCACTTTGTTTATAGTGCCAGCAAATGCGGCCATGTTTATTCAGTAGGATAATGTCTAATATATTTTAGACCATACGGAGTTTATGCTCTAATGGCATAAATATGTGTTTATCAAATTCATGATTTCCCTAAAGGTTAGTGCTCAAGAGTCAATTAAAACTATGTCATAACACAACACTTTTGACAAAGGAAGCCATTGTTGTTTATTGAACTGGGATAAACAACATATTTTCATTTTAAATTTGCTCCCTGTGAATGTGCCTGGAATGAGAAGGAAAATAAAATTGTGTTTCCGACAATAATATACCAAACTACGCAGGCATAGGGGAGTGTTTCACTAATAACAGCCACAAACACATTAAAAAGAACCAATTTTTTTTAACACATGTGTGAGCATGAGCAACCCTCAGTCTTGGCCATTCAAGTCAATGCGGCTGGTTGCAACCACGAGCCAGATACCCCATCCTTAAAAGCACTGATTTGTTTATGACACAAAAGTCCCTGATGTGAATCTCACCCCGGAAACTACCTTTATAGAGTTTTGGAGTTTGCATGATCTTCTTGTGCTAACATGGGGTTCTTCCAGGTACTTTGCTTTTCTAACACTCTCCAAAGATACTGTATGCTGGTAGGTCATTGACTCCTGTCCAAAATTGTCCTTGGTGGATATATGTGACATAGGCACCTTAGACTGTAAGCTCCCTGAGGGCAGGGACAATACATAAAGCACTGTGTAAATTGTTGCTGCTATATAATACCAGCAATAAAGTAAATTAAGTCATCGTTGTATTTAAAGGAGAAGTACAGCCAAAGCTCATTTGGCTGTACTTCTCCTGTGGATCACATGAGTGCATTTCGTTCTGCACTCCTGTGACCAGATTTCAGCAGACAGCGGGCTGAAGACCATTGTTGGCTGACGTCACAGAGCCAGTCGAGGCTCGGGCAAGACAGTGACAATGAAGTCGCGGTCCACCCACATGCCTGGACCAGTGTCTATCGAGAAATGACCTTTATCGAAAAATGCCCCCGATGGGTCTGTGCATGCGCATTAGCAAACTTCACTCCAGCTGATATGTTGACCAGCTGGCGTGACTTCAACACAGCGCATGCGCAGATCGTCGGAGTCATTTTTCGACGGGGGACACTATTCGACGGGCAGTATTCAAAGCAATGCAAACAGCGGAGGGAGAATGTACTTGCCAGATTGTGCCTCGCTGTTGCGGGGCAAGTTTTCCGTGTGCTGAAGGGTGGGTTTTGTCTGTGTTGCAGGGCGGCTTTGGTGTGTTGAACGGCGGGTTTTGGCTGTGTCTAAGGGCGGGTTGCAACACACAAAACCTGCCCGGCAACACACCCACAACCCGCCCCTCAACAGCGAAACTCAATCTGACGTTCCCCTGTTGTTTGCATAGCGTCAGGTAATGCCTCCGACAATCTGCGCATGCACTGTGTTGATGTCACACCAGCTGATCAACATATCAGCTTGAGTGACATTTGCTACTGCGCATGCGCAGACCCAATCGGGGGGATTTTTGACGGAGGGCATTTCTCGATAGAACACCGGCACCCGGCTCAGCCTCTCAGCGGGGCTGATAGGATCCTGAGCCGGCTGCTCCCGCTCCCTCCACAACCCAGTGCTGCAGTGAACGCGGGGGGGGGCAGATTAGAGAGATGGGGGCTGATAGTCACCATCTCTCTGCTCAGGGAGCCCTGAGAACTGACCGATCGGTGGTGTTTGATCGCTCACTTCTCAGTGTTAGAGCCGGTGGTAGACTGATGCAGCATCGGACCAATGCTGCATCCACCTAGGTAAGTATGATTCTTAAAAAAAAAAAAAACACACATCTGTTTTAAATGTTTAAATTTTCATTAGGACCAATGTATTTAAAGTAGTTTATAAAAAAAAAGTATTTATTCCTAAAAGAGAAGTTCCAGAATGGAAAATAACAAACAATCATACTTACCTAGATGGCTGCAGCACTAATCCCAGCTGTAACTGTCTCCCGCTGCCTCTGCACCGAACACTGAGCGATGAAAGACCGCTGATTGCTCAGTTCTCTGTCTTCACTTAGCAGAGAGCAAGTTAATGTCAGTCACCAGCTGTCTGCTCTGCCTCTTAACTCACTGGAGTGCTGGGCTTTGGAGGGGTGGGATCAGCTGGCTCAGTCTCCTAGTGGCTTGCTGAGAGTCTGAGCCAGCTCCCAGTCCAGGCATCTGGGTATATACTGACTGTAAAGTCAGAATCAACCCTTGACTAGCTTAGTGATGCCAGCCAACAGCAAACTTTAGACTGCTGGTGGCTGAAAACGGGTCACAGGAGTGCAGCCTGAACTGCACTCCTGTGATCCATAGAAGTAGGGCCAAAAGAGCTTTGGCCCTACTTCTCCTTTAGCTTAAAAAAATACCTTCTATTGCTCTCAGTCTCCTCCAATCACCCAATTTCCCTATATTTTGTTGCTGTGATCTGACTTCCTGCTAGAAGCTATGTTCGTTTATCATGGTCCTAATGTATGTAAAAGTGTAGCCACCCTCTGCTCGCTCCTGAGATGGACTATGAATGATGGGATTTGTAGTGTGCATAGAGCAGAGCACATGACTGATTATTCCAAAGAAACAAAAGTGAGAGGGAAAAGGAGAGGATCTGAAGCTCATAGAGGACTTTACAAGGAGGCTAT
The DNA here is from genome assembly GCA_037952925.1 of Lithobates clamitans. Lineage (NCBI taxonomy): Eukaryota > Metazoa > Chordata > Amphibia > Anura > Ranidae > Lithobates > Lithobates clamitans. The sequence goes on along the minus strand of JBBGZY010000103.1, from coordinate 6,430,715 downwards.
GACTAATGCCCTGTACACACGACCGGTTTTGCCATCGGAATAAACTCCGAAGGTTCCTCCGACGGAATTCCGCTCAAGCTGTCTTGCCTACACACGGTCACACCAAAGTCCGACCGTCCAGAATGCGGTGACGTACAACACATATGAAGGGACTAGAAAAAGGAAGTTCAATAGCCAGTAGTCAATAGCTTCCGTCTCGTACTTGCTTCAGAGCATGCGTCGTTTTTGGTCCGTCGGAACAGCATACAGACGATCGGTTTTCCCGATAGGAATTGGTTCCATCTGGAATATTTAGAACATGTTCCATTTCTAGGTCCGTCAGAATTTAAAAAAAAAAAAGTCCGATGAGGCCTACACACGATCGGAATAGACAATGAAAAGCTTCCATCTGACTTTTTCTGTCGGACATTCCGCTCGTGTTTATGCGGCATAAGGCTTTTCCTGTCTGAAATGCGTCAGTTTTAGCACAGTTTTATCCATGGATTTTACCCTGTTATATAATAAAGAAGAATGTACATCCTGGGACCGAGTGACGTTTTTTTACTACTATATATCTGCAAGGAAGGAATGACAGGGCCATTAAGTAATGGATGTGTGTGTGTATGATACTGTATTTAGAGAATAGGAATACCATGTAGTGTCACTTTAGTAGCAGTAACAATTTCAGTACAAAGTAGTATGTTGATGGAATCCTGTGCTGAGAGAATTAGGCAGGCTGCCATTACCTAACTCTCTGAAAATGCAAGTCACCTGGCTGTCATGTTGATCCAAAGGCTTTAATTATATCTGAATTATTGGCCTGCATTAAGTAAGCATAATAGGAGTTTTGGCTTCATCCCGATTAAACATAGAGGGTGCAATAAAAAAAAAAAAAATGCATAGATGTTCATCCTTCAAAACTGCATGTTTATCTGTTCTGAGCGAATGTGGAAAAATCGAATGTTTCCAGGCTATATTCTATGCAATTTAAGTGTGTGAATACAAAAAATGCCACTAGATGGTGCTGAGGAACATACATATCCCTTATGATAGCCAGCACCAACTAATGGCCGTATTGTAGTATTTTAGGTATTCATATATTTTAACCACTTAAGGACCGGAAGGATTTGCCTCCCTAACGACCAGGCCATTTTTTGCGATACGGCACTGCGTTGCTTTAACTGACAATTGCGCGGTCGTGCGACGTTGTACCCAAACAAAATTTGTCCTTTTTTTTCCCACAAATAGAGCTTTCTTTTGGTGGTATTTGATCACCTCCGCGTTTGTGTTTTGTTTTGTTTTTTTGCGTTATAAACAAAAAAAGCGACAATTTTGAAAAAAAAAAAAAAACAATATTTTTTACTTTTTGCTATAATAAATATCCAAAAAAAATGTCTTCATCAGTTTAGACCAATATGTATTCTTTTACATATTTTGGGTAAAAAAAATTGCAATAAGTGTATATTGATTGGTTTGCGCAAAAGTTATTGCATCTACAAAATAGGGAATTTTTATTATTTCATTATTTTTTACTAGTAATGGCGGCGATCTGCGATTTTTAGCAGGACTGCGACATTGCAGCGGACAGATCAGACACTTTTGACATTTTTTTGGGACCAGTGACATTTATACAGCGATCAGAGCTAAAAAAAAAAAAGCCACTGATCACTGTATAAATGTCACTGGCAGAGAAGGGGTTAACACTAGGGGGCGATCAAGGGGTTAAGTGTTCCCTGGGAGGTGTTTCTAACTGGGTGGGGAGTGTAGTGACTAGAAGAGGACAGAGATCGCTGTTCCTGATCACTAGGAACAGGAGATCTCTCTCTACTTCCCTGACAGAACAGGGATCTGTCTATTTACATTGACTGATCCCTATTCTGGCTCTTTAAAGAGCGATTGCGGCCTCTGACCACGTGCATCGGCTCCCACATCATGCCACGGACATGCGTGCCCCATATAGCTTTTAAAATGGCCGACGTATACCTACGGTGATTTACGATACGCGCAGCCGTGCCAACCTGCCACAGCATAATGACGGCGGCTAGTCGGTAAGTTGTTAATTGCAGACAATATAGCCGGAGAACAATCGATTTTGCACAAATGTTACATGCAGTTTCGATAGACAAAGAGCTATACAATTATTTTTTTTTGTTCCTTGCTGTATGCTTGGTGACACAGAAAGCACTGAATCTGGACACAGCCAGTAAAGCAGGACATTGTATTTCAGCACTGGCTCCCTTTAAATGACAAAGCAGCTCATACTCCTATATTTTTATTTATTCAACTGATGTTATGCAACGTCCAGCTTGCCATTAGAATTAATGAGTTTGGGAAACAGTATATTCATTTTTTAGATTGCCAGATAACAGGCCGGTCACCTGATTACATAGCAGGGTCAGAAAATACCGGGATCAGTTTTTTTAGATTTTTATTATTTTAGCAGAGATAAAATACTGAGTGTTTATGTAAGATGGAGACTCCGGATGGGGGGGGGTCATATTTACAGGAACCAGTCAGAAGGTGGTCATCACTCTGAAAGTCGATCTCATTGTTCTTGTTCTGGACTCGACTCGTGACCTGGGAAGGAAGCGACTTGCCAAGAGGAGGCTTGTTCTCCGCAAAAAAAAAGCAGCTCTGCTGTCTGCCTGAAGTAACAATCTATGTGAAATGACAAAGGACGGCTCTGTGATCTCAGCTCCGGCCCATTTGAGATGAAAAAATCCTAACTAAATGTGTGTGAGAACTTACTTAAGTGGAGTGAAAGGTTAATGATCGAGCTAAACCACCCAATGCACGCTGCAAGGCTTTGTGTTCTTGGATAGGAAATGAGGAGTTCTGCTCCATAACATTTATACAAAAGCACACGGTCACCTTAGCAGAAAAGCCGGTGTAGTGTATATTAATATGCTCTCTTTTCATGCTGAATTCATTCATTTATTTAATTTTTAAGGTATTGTACACTTTCAAATGTTTTCATTGTTTCATGTTGCCGAGGCCTTAGCCTCCACAAGATCTCTAGAACTTCGCCCCTTTTTAACCAATGACACCTAGAGTTGCCACCTCATCCCTTTAAACCCAAACACATATTGATTACACAGGTTCTGTGGCTGGTTAAGGTGGTAATTAAACTCACTTGGTGCCTTATCTGCACTAAATTAGTCTCAGAACCTGTGTAATTCATATGTGCTTGGGTTTAAAGGCACGAGGTGGAAACCCTAAGGCTGGGTTCACACTGATCCGACAAATGCTCTGACATTGGGAGCTCATGTCGCATGACATGTGAAATTCAATGTTTTCCTATGGGAGCCGTCCTAACTGGTCCGACACAAGTCGTTCCGACTTTAGAAATGCTCCCTGTACTACCTTGGTCCAACTTTGATCCTACTTTAGCCCATTGACTATCATTGAAGTCGGATCGCCGTCTTGCATGATCTGACTTCGGCATGCGACTTGTGCTCAGATAATCTTGAGGGGGGAACTCTGCGTCAAATTTTAAATAGAAGACCGGCATGGGTTCCCCCTCCAAGAGCATACCAGGCCCTTGGGTCTGGTATGGACCTTAAGGGGAACCCCCTACACTGAAAAAACGGTGTGGGGGCCCCCCCAAATCCATACCAGACCCTTATCCGAGCGGGACATCAACCTAATCAGGGAGTCGGAGCGGCTCCGTTGGAATTGGCTACAATTGGCACAAGGTGACTGGGTGGAGCCGGAACTCTAGAAAAGGCTACCCAGAGGCATGTCCCACTACTTTCAAGAGAAGTTGACGTCACAAGAGTTGGCCACCCACCCGCCCGTTGTGTGTTCGTCACAACTGCCTTGGCGGCTCTACCTTGCCAGCTATTGGTATTACTTTATGGGCTATGCCCTCACGTTAATTACGGGGTCAGTTTAATGCCTGTCTCGCACTGATGGTAGAGACAGGCCTCTTAGACTATATGGTTTGGTTATAGATGCTTACGGCGTAATCGTGACCAGCATGGTATTTGTATTTTTAAGGTTGTTATACTAAGATGTTCAATAAAGCTGTGGGCTTGCCCTACTTCCAACTTAAAGTGGTCTACAAGTCTTTTTGGGGGGCAAGGTTTTGTTGTGGTTTGCATAAGTGGGGGTTACGACAAGACTAAGTTTCTCAGCAGTCATGACACCACCAAGCTTCTAATTCACTCCCTGGTCATCTCTCCCCACGACTACTGGAACTCCCTCCTCATTGGATTACCTTAACATACACTATCCCCCCTTCAGTCCATAATGAATGCTGCTGCAAGACTCATCCACCTTACCAACCATTCAGTGTCCTCCACCCCTTTCTGTCAATCCCTCCACTGGCTTCCACTCACCCAAGGAATAAAATCAAAGTACTAACAATAATTTACAAAGCTGTCCACAACTCCAAAGCCTCCAGCTACATCACTAACATAGTCTCAAAATACCAACCAAGCCGCTCTCTTCGGTCCTCCCAAGACCTCCTGCTCTCTAGCTCCCTTGTCACCTCCTCCCATGCTCGCCTACAGGATTTCTCCAGAGCTTCTGCCATCCTTTGGAACTCCCTACCCCATCTGTCCGACTGTCCCCTAATCTATCCATCTTTAGACGATCCCTGAAAATCCTTCTCTTTAAAGAAGCTTATCCTGCTTCTAACTAATACACTGTTTTGCTTTCTCCATCAGCTCATCCCCCACAGCTATTACCTTTTGTATCAATTGACCCTCCCCTTAGATTGTAAGCATTAATGAGCAGGGCCCTCTGATTCCTCTTGTACCCAATTGTAATGTAACTGTAATGTCTGCCTTAATTTTGTTAAGCGCTGCACAAACCGTTGGCGCTATATAAATCCTGTATAATAATAATAATAATAATTGTTTTATCTACTGTAAGTATTAGTGTAGTTATATACCCTGTGTTGCTTGTTTGTATTACCTTGTAAAGATGGACTTACATGTTGTGGCTGCAGTTTGTAGTATCATAGCTGATACCCCTATATGTATTCAATCATTTTTTTAAACTCCTAGAAGCTGTTATTAGCATTTTTTCTGCTCCTAGAAGCTAAATAGTGTTATCCGATGTGTCCATAAACACTACTTTAGGCTTTTAGCATTTTCTGAGCTTCAGCGTCTAGGGGTAGAAAAAAAAATTGTTTTTGTAGAGTTTCTTGGAGCATTTTTCCAGCAGAAAAACAAGGAAACAAAATCAAGGATGTCTCTGTACATTGCTGCATTCATCTTTCCCTCGATCCTGACTAGTCTCCCAGAGTTCCTGCCACTGAAAAACTTCCCCACAGCATGATGCTGCCACCACCATACTTCACTGTAGGGATGGTATTGGCCAGGTGATGAACGTTGCCTGGTTTCCTCCGGACATGAAGCTTGCCATTCAGGCCAAAGAGTTCAATGTTTTTTTTAATCAGAATTTTGTTTCTCATGGTCTGAGAGTCCTTCGGGTGCCTTTTGGCAAACTCCAGGTGGGCTGTCATGTGCCTTTTACTGAGGAGTGGCTTCCGTCTCGCCACTTTACCATACAGGCCTGATTGGTGGAGTGCTGCAGCGACGTTCTTCTGGAAGGTTCTCTTCTCTCCACAGAGAAATGCTGGAGCTCTGTCAGGGTGACCATCGGGTTCTTGGTCATCTCCCTGACTAAGGCCCTTTTCCCCCGATCGCTGAGTTTGGCCAGGCGGCCTGCTTTAGGAAGTATTGGTGGATCTAAACTTTTTCCATTTACAGATGATGGAGGTTACTGTGCTCATTGGGACCTTTAATGCTGCAGAAATTTTTCTGTACCCTTCCCCAGATCTGTGCCTCAATACAATCCTGTCTCGGAGATCTACAGACAATTCCTTGGACTTCATGGCTTGGTTTGTGCTCTTACATGCACTGTTAACTGTGGGACCTTACATAGACAGGTGTGTTCCTTTCCAAATCATGTCCAATCAATTGAACTTACCACAGGTGGACTCCAATCAAGTTGTGGAAACATCTCAAGAATGATCAATGATAACAGAATGCACCTGAGCTCAATTTTGAGTGTCATGGCAAAGGTGGTGAATACTTATTTACATGGGATTTTTTTGTATTTTTATTTTTAATAAATTTGCAAATATTTCGAACAAACTTCTTTCACGTTGTCATTATAGGGTATTAAAAAACAAAAATTGCCATGCTAAAATAATAATACAATAGTCCATATGTTAAATTTTTCCCACAGTCATCGCCCCTTTGCTACAGAGGTTGCGATCACTTGGGCTCTCTCCTCCATATTGTTTGGCAATGCCCCAGGATCAGAAGCTATTGGAACAAAATCTTTAATTGAATCCGCAAAGTTACCGGGCCAGTGGTCAACCAAGACCCAACAATAGCCCTTCCGAACTAGAGGATTCCCAAAGCCACAAAATATACCCAAATGCTGATTCACTTCATGCTCCTTGGAGCTAAAATAACAATAGCACGGGCCTGGAAGTCCCCCTCAGTTTCTCTTCACTTAGCAAAGCAAAAAAGTTCTTGGATTATGTTCCAAGAGAAAACTTCTAACGCTATACTGGACAAACTCGAAACTTTCAAATGCATTTGGGAACCCTGGGCCGTCATATCGGCATATCTCTATAGGCCATAGACATCCACCCTCTCTGGCAGCCCTCTTGATTTTATTATTCCCTCAATGCTTAGCTCTTAGTGAAACTACACCTGTATCCCTTATCCCTCCTTCCTGACTGCTTCCTCCTTTTATTCCAACCTGTCTATTCCTTTCCCCTTTTTTCTGTCCCCTTCCCCATTACCCCCATTGGCCCTAGCTGATGGGAATATGGGCTATGGCTATAACATTCCCCCAATTTTCCACTTCTATATGCTACTGTCTATTCACAGAGCGGCTCTAAATTTAATTCTCTACAGTGTGGGCTTCCAGCCCCTTTGTCAAACACTGAGAACTTTTCAAGGTTTCAGTAGTACTGACAGCACAGATTGCTCCCAATAGGGGTGCCAGGGTGATTACGCAACTTACGGCTAGAATGTTGTGATTCGCAGTGTGTATCACATATCGGTTCATTCATTAAGTTCTCCTTTAAACCTTACATAAAGTTGATAGCTTATACTTTGTTTGCATTGTAAAAACGTTTGATATTTGTTATCTCTCTGATTTATACCATACTACACCCCTACATGGGTGATACTTTGTCTCAATGTTACTCTTTATTCACCAATAAACCACTTTTGAAAACAAAAACAAAAAAACAAAAGTCCATATGGTGCTTAAAAAAGTATGTGAATAGTGATGAGCAAATGAGAAGAATCTTTGAAACAGTGTCCAAAAAAAATGGAAGATTGGATGAGATTCAACCAAGTACACCTCCACCGTGATTATAAATAAGGTATATGCTTACCGGATCCCTAGACTGCACTTTATAAGAGTCTACATATAACAAAATGTTTGGGCCCACGGGACTTTTTAATGAGTCACACCTCAGACATATATATATAAAAAACGTAAGAAAATGTATTAACATACATTTAAAAGCAGCACATAATGCATGAATAGATAACCATAACTACATATGTAATACTAAATATCGGTCGATAAGAAAAACCTTTACAGTTCATATTAATATCCACCATCAACCTGGAAGATCTATGCTGACATTCTCAACGTGTTTCATGAGGAAAACCTCACTTCTTCAGGAGAAGCACAGACGAGTATCTGGAGATAAGGAGCACACATGAATAACCCCCAAAAAAAGGAGGGAAGATATCAAAAAAAGGAGGGAAGATATATGCCTACGTAGCAACAAACAAAGATATATATATATATATATATATATATATATATATATATCTAACCTCAAATGGTCAACTTACAATTTGTAGTAGGTAATGGCCAGCTTTCACCTCAATGGTGGTGTAGCAATATAATGGATTACATCAAATGTTTTTCCAATATATTCCAAATATGTGTAGTAACAAAGGCCAGAATGGAATAGCCATAAGGTCTACTATTCTCCAACTGGGATGAGAGAAAGATGACTCCACTCTCAGTGTGAAACCCCGCAGATAGGTGTCAGATCCGCTATGGACCAAGAAATCACCCCAAACCTTAAAAAAATAATATAACTAATTTATTTCTTTTTCTCACTAGCACAATGTTATTAGGCTTGTCTAGACTCTTATAATGCGGAGTCTAGGGATCTGGTAAGCCTACGCCTAACCCATCATCACGGTGGAGGTATACTTGGTGGAATCTCATCCAATCTTTAATTTTCTTTGGACACTGTTTCAAGGATTCTATTCATTTGCTCGTAGCTATTCACATACTTTTTAAGCACCAAATGGACTATTGTATTATTTATTTAGCGCGACAATTTTAGTTTTTTTTATGTCTGTACACAATTGGTTCTATTGTGATATTGTCAGCGGCTTCTATTCACATATTTCATATACTTAATTCTTTTTACCTGCGCAATAGTACTTTTTTACATTATGGGCTATTGTTTGTCGAATTTTGAGGAAAATAATGATTTTAATCAATTTTGGAATAAGGCTGTAACATAACAAAATGTGGAAAAAGTGAAACCCTGTGAATACTTTCCGGATGCACTGTATATATATATATATATATATGTACTGTATGAACAGATAAATTTGCTAGCCATAAAATCCCAAAAAACGACCACACTGTAGAATAAATCCCATACATGTATAAAAAGAAGAAAAAAAAAAAAAAAATAACATGTAAGGCAAAGTAATTAGGGAAGCTAGTTTGGGAAGAAAATAACCCTCCATACTGGAGTGATTTCATTATGAACAAAATACACTTTTCAATGTTAGAAAGTGTTAAATACCTGGACCACCTGTTCCCAGTAAAAGCAAGAATCGTGCTGACTGGCTAATCCTGTGCTGACCTTTGCAACATTTCGTATTATTCAGGCTTATGAGGGTGTTTTTCATTCATTAAATTCAAGCGTACATTTTAGTTGTAAGATTGAAAGCAAGGAGTAAGGTAATCTGAACTTATTTTTATACCTAATGAGCAGCTATGAAACTGTTCATTACTTAATATGGATAAAACAGAACAAATTTTATGTGAGTAGTGTGCTTCTGAATTTACAATATTATTTTTAATAACACATGCTGGAAGAAATATCATAGAAAATAAATAACTAAGATTACATATTTAAATGTTTTCCTTTATTTCATATTTGATTTTTTTTTTTTTTTACTGGGCATAGCTATATTATGCAAAGGCCAAGGTGCTACTGCGGTACTGTACAAACTAAACATCATTTCTGCTACATTTGGCAAGCTGCTTTTACATGAAAACAACAAACAGCAAAATATTTTTTTTTTTGCCATCATTATACTACTGAGGCCTACTGCCAGTGTCACTTGGACCAGTTATTTTCGTTGCCTATGCCAGTATATGGATAAGCACCAGTAGCGGCCCGTCCATTAGGGGCGCCCGGGCTCTGCCCCCTTTAGCCACGGACGCCATGCCCTATATGAATAGATAGATTCATTCATATCCACAGCCACATGGCCACCCCTATTTATGCGTCATAGGACGCCAGGCGCATGAATTACTGCAACTGGGGTGTTTTTTTAAGCACCTAATTAGAGCCAGAGGCTCTAATGGGCTACAAAATAAGGTGGGCTCAGGTTGCAGAGCATTGCGCCAGGAGCCCACCCAGGTGTTACAACAGCGAAAGAATATTCACTATTGAAACAATGATCCTCAATCCAGCCAATCAGAAGCAGGTCTGAGACCCATTTTCTAAATGGCCAAAATGAGAAGAGTCCTAATTGGCCGCTGAGGAGGGCGGAGGAACCAGAAGCCGATGTGATGCCCGTGGAGAGCAGGGGAAGCCGCCGAAGCCCAGGAGAAGCTCTGCCCATCATAGATGGGGTAAGTGCTCCACACCTGACTGACCGGGGTAGGGGGGTAGGGGGGTAGGGGGAGGAACTGTTTGCCGCCCCTCCCCCCCCCCAAAAAAAAAATTGCCACCGGCCGCCACTGATGAGCACATAATAAAAATAAAAATTCTCATCAACACGTGAGCAAGCAGTGCTGGGCCTTCTTATTAGCATGTAAAAAAAAATAAAAAATAAACTGTCAATGGAAAACTGGGTAAAAAAGTATGCAAGTGTGAAAATTAAAAATAAAATTGTCTAGAAACCATTATATTTTCCTGATAAAAAAAAAAGAGTTGCAGCAACAGAACTCAGCTCTATATATATATATATATATATATATATATATATATATATATATATATATATATATATATATATAAAATGTTCCTAATAAGAAAATCTATACTCTTACTATGTGTAAATAGTACATTCTTTATATCATAACAACTGTTAGGTTTGCAACAGCATAGACGCATCAGCTTCATTATTTTTGTTTCTACTCAAAAACCGTATTAAAAAGCATAAAGTTGACATTTTCTGGCACATTTCCGCCTCTCACATGAGTAAATCTCTTTGAGAAAATATCTGGGGGATTTCAGCAAAATGTTGCTAAAACCCAAAGCAGAAATCGAGCAACACTTTCTGGCTTGTGCCGATGCCAAACAAGAGGACAGCGTGTCCAAAATTCTACACAAAGCATTAATTTTATATTAAAATATGAGAGGTTGTGCGTTTTGAAGACAAGAATGTGTCTGCTGAGATACCAAATGAGGCATAACACTGTAACCAGCTCCTACGGTACCGGGTAAAAAAAACAAAAACGTATGTTTTCAAGAAAATGTCAATTATGAGACGTAGATGTATGCCATTGAGGGGGGATCAGCTTAATCCTTTGCACATGTGTAAAACCCCCTAAAGATTCTTTTTTTTCTGTTTTTATTTGAGCCTACTCGAAGTTATGTCAATCCCGCTGAACAAAACCACACACACCAAATAACAGGCTGATAAAGAGACAGTGTGCAAGTTTACAAGACTTGTTTTAGCTGCACAAAGTAATAAAACAAAAACTAAAGAAATATGTTTTTAAAAGAGTACCTGAATAACTGTTTCTGAAAATGCATTAAAATTATATTATATGCAAACAGCGTTTTAAGCTCCCCAAAAATCAACCCCTTTCCTTGCGTTCCCACCATGTGATTTTTTTTTTTTCTTTTACCAACCTATGCCAGATGTCTTCGGGATAGTCACATGATGATGCATAGTCCTCTTTCTCTTCACCTCTCTTCTGGGCTAGGCATTAATGACATAAAGACGTCAACGTCCCTCTCTGCAACAGTACACTGTGCATGGAAAGCCCAATGGTGACACCTCCTTAGGAGGAAGGCACTTGATAACTTGCACTCACTGTATGTCCTCAAGCTTCCAGTTTGAGTTAAATTGGCCATCATTCAACTGGGAAGACTGAAGACATCTTGTGGTGGAGAAGAGGTACTGCAGAGAAGAGCTACTGCTGGGAGCTCCAAGCTGTAGGGGAGTAATATAGCAATCCAAGCTGCTTTTTTAATTTATTTTTTATTTTAATTTTTTAATACCGACCTTTTACACTGGAGTTGCATACAATAAGAAAAATATGGCAAAGTAAGCATGTAGGGCCCCTTTGTACTGCTGTGGTGGATTAAAGTGCTTGCTTCACCTCATACATATTCTAATAAGCCATTTAGGCAGTGGCGGTCGATCCCCATGGGCGCCCCCCCATCCATGCGTCCGGCCCCCTAATCTACATGCAGTGCGCCGAATGCATGGATTCCAAAGTTTTTTGTTTTTTTAAGCATGTGGCTCTAATAGGCTTCAAAAAAGGGTGGGCTTAGGGCACTGCACCCTGAGCCCACCCACTTGTGTGACAATAGCGAATGACTCGTATCCAACCGACCAGGGGGAGGGAAGTGCGGGTGACCCGACCAACCCACGAGGGGCGTCCTGTGTGGTAGACACGACCGGGGGGGTGGCTGTGGGTCCCAAAAATATACCACCAGCCACCACTGCATTTAGGCCCCATTCACAGTGACTGGCCAACAGGTATGTGTAGGGGTGGAATGGAGTGGGCAAGCTTCTTCACTGCTGGGAAATGTTGGGGCGTTACCCATTCAGAAAGCCTTCCGGTATAGAGGGGGATATATAGGTATATTATACTTGCTAACAGCTATATTATGTAAGTGTCCAAGTCAGTTCAGGTGGCAAAGAGTTTTTCATCTTTTTTTACTTGGTGGTCATTCAGACCATGGGCCGTGACCTGCATTTTTCCACTCCGGATTGATGCAGGTCACTGCAAGGTTACATAGAACTCAATGGATTTCTTTGTGCCTCATTCGCACCCAAAAGGGGAAGTTTCGCTTTAGGGCCTTCCCCCCGGCTCCTGTTTGCGAAATGGAGATCTTGGGGAGGAGGTGTTGAGCGTTTACTTGATTTTGACAGGTACTTGCTCCCACTTCCACTGCAAATGCCTTAGGCGATCGGAAGTGGAAGCTCTCCTTCCTCCCCTCCCTTCTGAAGTCTTCTGGGACACATGACAGGTCCCAGAAGACTTCGGGACCAGTTACAGATCGCAGCGCTGGTTGCGCAAACGCAGTGGGCACCCGGCTGTGAAGCCACCAGCTACCACAGCTGGGTGCCCACAGTGAAGATGCCGGCACCGGTGAGGGAGGACACAAGGATCATACGGCGGGTGTGAGCACACCGCTGGATTTTGGGACAGGTGGGTGGCTGTTTATTAAAGGTCAGCAGCTACAGTTTTTTTGTAGCTGCTGACTTTTAATTTCCAAGAAAAAGAAAGAAGGACGGCGCCCTCTAAGTGCAGCATGTATGTTAAAAATATTTATTACAATAGATAAAAACACTCACATTTGAGTTGCTAAAAACCAGCATGTAAAGTAGTTTCATCCGCGTGCTCTCGGGGGATGTGGGTGTCACGGGCCAGTAGGGGGGTTCCTGGGATGTGAGTCCTGTGACCTGGGTCCTGGTAGCTGTTCCAGTGGTGCCGAGGGTCCTCAGAGCCTCCGGGCGGCCAGGATATCAGTCATGGATCCTCCGTGGAGCGCCGTGCTGACCTGCGTATTCACTTCCGGGAGCAGGGTGAGGCGGGCGGTGCTTCGCGTTCGGAGCATGCGTGCTCCTTCATCAGGCTATGCTAGAGAGCTAGAGAGCTAGAGAGCACGCGGATGACACTACTTTACATGCTGGTTTTTAGCAACTCAAATGTGAGTGTTTTTATCTATTGTAATAAATATTTTTAACATACATGCTGCACTTAGAGGGCGCCGTCCTTCTTTCTTTTTTATTGTTCCAGAGCTTCTTCTAGCTTTTATAGACTGGCTGCCTTCCATTTATTCAGCATCATTTTATCCTTACATGGACTAATACCTGAACTTGTTGTGAAACATTAACTACCACCATCAAGTTCCCCCTCTCAGGAACCCCCAACCCACCCCCTTCCCCCCACCATTTTTAGTTATATGTACTCGGCTACCTCCATTGTGCGCCATATTAACCCCTTGATCGGACTTTTAATTTTCACCTAAGAGACTGAAGCTCTGTTTTATTGTAAAGATATAAAAAATTGTTGTTAGTATTTATACTAGTATTTCACAATGGTTGACATGGAAGTGCATGCCAACAGCAATGCAATGCACATAAAAATGCATGGTAAATGCACATGGACTAACATGCATTTTAAATGCATTATGGTTAGTTTTTATGTGCAGTAGAGTGTGAAAAGAATCCTAAAACAGTTATGTGATTTGTCTTGCATAATAGTTAGTTGGCCAGTAGTCTCACTTTTGATTTAGCTTAGAGAGTTTATTAGCAAAAAAACTTCACATATCATTTTATTATCTCTCATTAAAAAATACAAATAAAAAAATCAATACAATAAGGGCCACTACATGTTGATAAAGACGACATTACCATTCTCACACACCCACTCTACACCTTCTCCTTAGACCTATTATTTTCAAACCCGTGATCCCCATGCCCCTCGCTACAGAACTTCCAACCTTCCTGACCAACTAATCGTAGGATTGCTAGTGGTCCGGTGACCGCAATCCTAACACACATTAACCTATTCAGAGGCAATATACAATAACCAGCAATATTATCTACACAGATAACTCTAGGATCCCAAACAACTAAACATCAGTTGAGCTCACGATTGAACGAGCCTGCACATATCCTTAATCATAGCCGCAATACCTGAAGGCCTCTTATCATTACCTACATTTTTAAAATGGAGCCTTCTTGAAAAACATGATAGCTCACAGTAATCCAGACAGGCTCGATAGAACATAACATTAGGATACGTCATAAAACATACGAAGACCTAACAAGATCCCAACAACACAATTTACTCACTAAATCGATTCCAGGCATAGACACCCCTGTTCGAAAGTTTAATACTTGTTTATGATTACTTATGGTTATATCATATTTCTGTTCCTTAATATAAAAGTTAAACATATTGTATAGTACTTAATAGGAGCTCATTGTATCGCATATTCTATACCAAAACACTGTACTAATCCTTATGTATCATCATTCTGTATCGCTAATGTATAACATGACTTTTATTTACAATAAAACATATTGGTAAAAAAAAAAAAAAAAAATCAATACAAATATGTGATTGTGTGTATATATGTGTGCCGATGTCATTTCTTCACCTTTGGAATGGCAAGATGGAGTTAGGTATATTGTAGCAATAAAAAAAAAGTCCCTGATGTGTAATTAATCATAAATATCTTTAAAACTACTGTTTAAAGGTTCAGTCCATCAAAATTTGACATTTCAGTTTTTGGTAAATATTAAACCATCTGACAATGGTTATTTCTTATATGTCTCACAGAGATTCTATTGGTGAGGTCTCAGTATTCCAGTAAATATATATATATATATATATATATATATATATATATATATATATATATATACACACACACACAAACAAACAAACACACACACACACAGGATATAAAATAACCAACTTTTTTGCCAATTCCAAAGAGAATTGACCTCCTAGTTTGGTAGGCATTGAAAGCAAGAGCAGTGAAAGATACAATGTATTAGTGCTATTGAATGGACGCACAGTCCTGAAACCATTCAATTTGAAAGTCTCACTTCTTCTACAAAAGAAGAGATCCGCTGATGGGCTGTGTGGACCAGCCAGTGAAAATAATAGGATGGAGTGCACAATGACAGCTTTTTATTTTCCTTACTAAAGTCTGTATGATCTTTTCAGGCCAGAAAACAAATCTCTCCAGAAATGTATCAGTGTTCACCGAATCTCAACATAGCAGAAAATAAAAGCAAAAACAAACTTTGTTTAGTGGTCAGCATCTATTTCTGTGTTTTATAAGAGAGTCTAGTGTGCTATAGAAAACACACACATTTTTATTTAGGTTAACTGTTTAGGCACCTTCAACTGACATTTTTTTTTTTTTATATTTTTGTATATGAAACCAGCGAAACACTATTTCAGAATCCCAACAAAACTTTCTATGAAGATCGTGTGTGTGTGTAGACCTTTTTCTGTAACCCAGACTCTCCTGGGCATATTTTGGGGAATATGATCCATTAGTAATGGTTGCAAGTGCCTTATGCCCTGTACACACGGGCGGACTTTTCGACCGGACTGGTCCGACGGAACGAACCCGTCGGACAATTCGACCGTGTGTGGGCTTCATTGGACCTGCAGCGGACCTTTTCTGTCGAAAATCTGACGGACTTTAGATTTGGAACATGTTTCAAATTTGTACGACGGTCTCCAGTCTGGTCGAAAAATCTGCTCGTCTGTATGCAAGTCCGACGGACGAAAACCGATGCTAGGGCAGCTATTGGCTACTGGCTATTAACTTCCTTATAGTCCGGTCGTACCTCATCACGTACGAATCCGTCGGACTTTGGTGTGATCGTGTGTAGGCAAGTCCGTTCGTTAGAAAGTTTGTCGAAAGTCCGTCGGAAAGACCGTCTGACCTTTGTTGTTGTTGCCGAAAAGTCAGCCCGTGTGTACAGGGCATAATTAACGCACAATGTGAGTAAAAGGCATTCATGACATCAATACAACTTCATTGTGATTAAGTTATAATAATTTCATGCTTCCAAGTCCATTATCTTTCGTATATATATATATATATATATATATATATATATATAGATATATATATATATATATATATATATATATAGATAGATAGATATAAGCTTCATTGGGGGCTAACCGGGTGGTAACCCTCTCTTAATTATGTTACTCAAACGCTCTAGTAGTAGTACATAATCAGTTGATGTCTTTCTCAAATACAAATTTATGCTAGAGGGCCCCACAACAGATCTTACCTATGTACTATGGTCCTCACTAGTTTCTTCCAAACCTTGTATTTGTACGTTTCCCCGTTACATGTTTGGAGCAGACGAGGATTGTTTGTTGCTCCACTAAGTGATCTTTTATTTTTTACTTGTTTTCCAAAAACAATAAAAAACTACTGAAACAGAAAACTTTCTGTGAAGGAGGAATTGAAATGTACAATGGGGATACAGCGTCCCTAACAGTCAAGCAAATGTGTAGAAATAAATTAAATCGAAGAGGTGCGCGAAAAATCTGTTCCTCAGTATCTCTTCATCAGAAGATCCAAACTAGGAGAAAGTGCACCAATCCATCTCAATATCTTTTGTTGGTAATCAGTTGATCTGATCACTCCAGCTTGTGAAGCAAAAAGAGAATCCCAAACACATTTTCTCCTAGCTGAGTTGTTCATTGGAGAGTCTGTATAAAGGTTGAAAGCACAATTGTGATTGGTGATAAAGAAAATGGAGAGAGAACATTACACAGCATAGAATTCCCAGAGACCTGCGTCTTTGGAAACGTTAGCATACTGAGGGTGAAACATTTGGATAAACATGCCTAGGGGGGCTTATAGAAGGCTTTGAAGCCTGTAAGGGCTCTTTAAGGGCTGGTGCTGCTCTAGTCAGGATTGGCTATTTGGCCTGTCAATTAGCAGGAGGAGGTCTAGATTATAAATGGTAGTAGGAAATGGAGGGCAGTTCAGTTGGGCTGGGATTCTGCTGCAATAATGGTGATGGCGTCCTAATTCTTCTGGGGGGGTGGCCGTCACTTCCTCCGGGTAATAAACTCCATATGGGGGTAATTAAAAAGACTCCAATAGTGTGATAAAGTTTAAGCCAATGGGTTTATTAAAGGTAAAAAGTGGGCTTGCATACAAAAAAACAGTGATAAAAGCCAAACAGCGATGGGAACAGCGTTATAGCGATACTCGCTACGTCACTTCCGGTAGGCACGCAACCGGAAATACGTTAGTGCGGACCGGAAGTGACGTAGCGAGTATCGCTATAACGCTGTTCCCATCGCTGTTTGGCTTTTATCTCTGTTTTTCTGTATGCAAGCCCACTTTTTACCTTTAATAAACCCATTGGCTTAAACTTTATCACACTATTGGAGTCTTTTTAATTACCCCCATATGGAGTTTATTACCCGGAGGAAGTGACGGCCACCCCCCCAGAAGAATTAGGACGCCATCACCATTATTGCAGGAGAGTGATTACAGACCCATTGGAAGGACATAGATACCTCTACTGGGATACAGAGGCCCTGCCAGGTGGAGGAAGTGACGCCCCCCCTCCCTCCAGAAGGAGTAGGACGCCATTGTCATCACTACATCAGAGTGACCACAGACCCATTGGAAACACATAGGCACTTGTATTGTGCCATAGAGGTGAGAGTTCTGGGAGCCCTGAGTGGGTATCTGATACCACGAACAGTCACCAGATCACCTATCAACGCATGCCCACATATCAGTCACATTTTATGTTCATGTTTTATGCCTTTACTGAGTGATTCTTATTGATCAACACGTTTTTCACTATGATGCACTTGATATATGTCTTTCACCTTGCACATTTTTCTCTACCCCACTAGGGGGATTGTCATTTTAAAGTGTGCAGTTTATGTATTTATTCAGCCATTTTGTGTTGCGCAGAATCCTATACACTATCTTATTTGATTGTGCTCTATTTTTAGTTCATTAGTAGTGTAAGGTGTTCACTATTTGATTTTGCAGCATCACCTAGAACACATCACCATTTAACCACTTCAGCCCCGGAAGGATTTACCCCCTTCCTGACCAGAGCACTTTTTACAATTCGGCACTGCGTCGCTTTAACTGCTAATTGCGCGGTCATGCAATGCTGTACCCAAACGAAATTTGCGTCCTTTTCTTCCCACAAATAGAGCTTTCTTTTGATGGTATTTGATCACCTCTGCCGTTTTTATTTTTTGCGCTATACACGGAAAAAGACCGAAAATTTTGAAAAAAAATGATATTTTCTACTTTTTGTTCTAAAAAAAATCCAATAAACTCAATTTTAGTCATACATTTAGGCCAAAATGTATTCGGCCACATGTCTTTGGTAAAAAAAATGTCAATAAGTGTATATTTATTGGTTTGCGCAAAAGTTATAGCGTCTACAAACTAGGGTACATTTTCTGGAATTTACACAGCCTTTAATTTATGACTGCCTATGTCGATTCTTGAGGTGCTAAAATGGCAGGGCAGTACAAAACCCCCACAAATGACCCCATTTTGGAAAGTAGACACCCCAAGGAATTTGCTGAGAGGCATGTTGAGCCCATTGAATATTCATTTTTTTTGTCCCAAGTGATTGAATAATGACAAAAAAAAAAAAAAAAAAAAAATTACAAAAAGTTGTCACTAAATGATATATTGCTCACACAGGCCATGGGCATATGTGGAATTGCACCCCAAAATACATTTAGCTGCTTCTCCTGAGTACGGGGATACCACATGTGTGGGACTTTTTGGGAGCCTAGCCGCGTACGGGGCCCCGAAAACCAAGCACCGCCTTCAGGATTTCTAAGGGCGTACATTTTTGATTTTACTCCTCACTACCTATCACGGTTTTGAAGGCCATAAAATGCCCAGATGACATAAACCCCCCCCAAATGACCCCATTTTGGAAAGTAGACACCCCAAGCTATTTGCTTTGAGGCATGTTGAGTCCATGGAATGTTTTATATTTTGACACAAGTTGCGGGAAAGTGACAATTTTTTTTTTTTTTTTTTTTTTTTTGCACAAAGTTGTCACTAAATGATATATTGCTCACACAGGCCATGGGCATATGTGGAATTGCACCCCAAAATACATTTAGCTGCTTCTCCTGAGTACGGGGATACCACATGTGTGGGACTTTTTGGGAGCCTAGCCGCGTACGGGACCCCGAAAACCAAGCACCGCCTTCAGGATTTCTAAGGGCGTACATTTTTGATTTTACTCCTCACTGCCTATCACAGTTTCGGAGGCCATGGAATGCCCAGGTGGCACAAACCCCCCCCAAATGACCCCATTTTGGAAAGTAGACACCCCAAGCTATTTGCTGAGAGGCATGGTGAGTATTTTGCAGCTCTCATTTGTTTTTGAAAATAAAGAAAGACGAGAAAAAAAAATTTTTTTTTTCTTTTTTCAATTTTCAAAACTTTGTGACAAAAAGTGAGGTCTGCAAAATACTCACTATACCTCTCAGCAAATAGCTTGGGGTGTCTACTTTCCAAAATGGGGTCATTTGGGGTTTTTTTTTGCCACCTGGGCATTCCATGGCCCCCGAAACTGTGATAGGCGGTGAAGAGTGAAATCAAAAATTTACGGCCTTAGAAAGCCTGAAGGCGGTGCTTGGTTTTCGGGGTCCCGTACGCGGCTAGGCTCCCAAAAAGTCTCACACATGTGGTATCCCCGTACTCAGGAGAAGCAGCAGAATGTATTTTGGGGTGTAATTTCACATATTCCCATGGCATGTTTGAGCAATATATCATTTAGTGACAACTTTGCGCAAAAAAAAATAAAAAAAATAAAAAATTGTCTCTTTCCCGCAACTTGTGTCACAATATAAATTATTCCATGGACTCAACATGACTCTCAGCAAATAGCTTGGGGTGTCTACTTTCCAAAATGGGGTCATTTGGGGGGGGTTTGAACTGTCCTGGCATTTTATGCACAACATCTAGAAGCTTATGTCACACATCACCCACTCTTCTAACCACTTGAAGACAAAGCCCTTTCTGACACTTATTGTTTACATAAAAAAATAATTTTTTTTTGCAAGAAAATTACTTTGAACCCCCAAACATTATATATTTTTTTTAAAGCAAATGCCCTACAGATTAAAATGGTGGGTGTTTCATTTTTTTTTTTCACACAGTATTTGCGCAGCGATTTTTCAAACGCATTTTTTGGGGAAAAAACACACTTTTTTACATTTTAATGCACTAAAACACACTATATTGCCCAAATGTTTGATGAGATAAAAAAGATGATCTTAGGCCGAGTACATAGATACCAAACATGACATGCTTTAAAATTGCGCACAAACGTGCAGTGGCGACAAACTAAATACATTTTTAAAAGCCTTTAAAAGCCTTTACAGGTTACCACTTTAGATTTACAGAGGAGGTCTACTGCTAAAATTACTGCCCTCGATCTGACCTTCGCGGCGATACCTCACATGCATGGTGCAATTGCTGTTTACATTTGACGCCAGACCAACGCTTGCGTTCACCTTAGCGCGAGAGCAGGGGGGACAGGGGTGCTTTTTTTTTTTTTTTTTTTTTTTTTTCTTTATTATTATTATTTTTTTATCTTATTTTTAAACTGTTCCTTTCATTTTTTTTTTTTTTAAATCATTTTTATTGTTATCTCAGGGAATGTAAATATCCCCTATGATAGCAATAGGTAGTGACAGGTACTCTTTTTTGCAAAAATTGGGGTCTATTAGACCCTAGATTTCTCCTCTGCCCTCAAAGCATCTGACCACGCCAAGATCGGTGTGATAAAATGCTTCCCCAATTTCCCAATGGCGCTGTTTACATCCGGCGAAATCTAAGTCATGAAATGCTCGTAGCTTCCGGTTTCTTAGGCCATAGAGATGTTTGGAGCCACTCTGGTCTCTGATCAGCTCTATGGTCATCTGGCTGAATCACCGGCTGCATTCTCAGGTTCCCTGTTGAGACAGGAGAGCCAGAGAAAAACACGGAAGACGTTGGGGGGGGGGGGGGCATTCCCTCCGACTGCTTGTAAAAGCAGTCTAGAGGCTAATTAGCCACTAGGATTGCTTTTACATGAAAGCTGACCGCTGGCTGAAAAGAATGATACCAAGATGATACCTAAACCTGCAGGCATCATTCTGGTATAACCACTCAAAGTCGTGAATGGCGTACCTGAAGACAAAAAAATGGTTAACAATAAAGCACAGTAAACGGTAAGGTATAAAAAATTGCATACCTGAAAAGCAAACATGATAAAACATAATAACAATAAAACATTGCAGAATAGAATACAGTAAAAAAGAGCAGAACAATAGAGAGAGAATAGAGAGAGAGAGAACAATAAAACGCCAACTATTTTTTTTTTATTTTATATTTTTGTTTGTGTTTTTTTTTTTTTTTTCACTTTTTTTTGTAACTAACTTTTATAACTGTAACCGGTTCCAGGTTCAGGTCTCTCAAAATGCGATGGCATCTTGGGAGACCCTGTGAAAGTGTGCCTAGTCTGTGCAATGCTGTACCCTACGCTAATAGTCAACTAGTGAATGGTAGCATTCAAAACATTCACCAATGCAAAGACCAGGATTGTCAGGACAGGAGGGACAATAATAGCGGGTGTCACGTCTATATCCGCGCTTGCTGCAGACACAACATCTTTTTTGGGGGGGTTTGTTGGGTAGGGGTACTCGGGAGGACATAAAAATGCCTCTCATGCAGCCGACTGCATTTGGTTGGGGATGTGAATGGGGGAAGTACGGGCGCTGCAGAAGTGGTGGGTTCCCAATTAGGATTGGCGAATGCAGCAGGAAGGGCACTATGGGCACGACGGGCCTGTGTTTGTCTTCTTGGTGGCAGCGGGACACTACTTGTGCTTGCCACCTCACCAGCTTGAACTGCACTTATGGGACTCGCCACGTCACCAAGTGTTACTGCAGTGCTGGTTTGACTACGACCGGGGTGTACTAGGCCGCTGGCGCTTGCCAGTTCACCAAAACGCTACCAAAAAAACTGTTAGCGATCGCAGGGATCAGGCCTGACTCTGCGAACGCTGCAGTTATGCGTTTAGTGTTTTGTAAGTGTCAGTGATCGATCGATACTGCACTTGGGTGGGCTGGGCCGGGCGGAGGGGCAAAACGCAGGTGCTAGCAGGTATCTGGGCTGATCCCGCTAACACTGCGTTTGTGGGAACCCTAAACTGCTGGGGACGCTAGTATAGATCTGATCGGATCAGATATTGATGCGATCAGATACTATACCACTAAGGGAGGTGTATGCTGCGTGCGCGGGTGTCAGCGGTACTGGCGCTAATCTGACGCTGCCTGGGGCTGGTGCTTGCCAGTTCACCAAAACGCTACCAAAAAAACTGTTAGCGATCGCAGGGATCAGGCCTGACTCTGCGAACGCTGCAGTTATGCGTTTAGTGTTTTGTAAGTGACAGTGATCGATCGATACTGCACTTGGGTGGGCTGGGCTGGGCCGGGCGGAGGGGCAAAACGCAGGTGCTAGCAGGTATCTGGGCTGATCCCGCTAACACTGCGTTTTTGGGAACCCTAAACTGCTGGGGACGCTAGTATAGATCTGATCGGATCAGATATTGATGCGTTCAGATACTATACCACTAAGGGAGGTGTATGCTGCGTGCGTGGGTGTTAGCGGTACTGGCGCTAATCTGACGCTGCCTGGGGCTGGTGCTTGCCAGTTCACCAAAACGCTACCAAGAAAACTGTTAGCGATCGCAGGGATCAGGCCTGACTCTGCGAACGCTGCAGTTATGCGTTTAGTGCCTTGTAAGTGACAGTGATCGATCGATACTGCACTTGGGTGGGCTGGGCTGGGCCGGGCGGAGGGGCAAAACGCAGGTGCTAGCAGGTATCTGGGCTGATCCCGCTAACACTGCGTTTTTGGGAACCCTAAACTGCTGGGGACGCTAGTATAGATCTGATCGGATCAGATATTGATCCATACAGATACTATACCACTAAGGGAGGCGTATGCTGCGTGCGTGGGTGTTAGCGGTACTGGCGCTAATCTGACGCTGCCTGGGGCGACGCATATCACCGCCGGGCGATCGGGGGGCTAAACCTTTATTCGGTAATAAACGGCGGGTGCCCTGACACTATAAAAAATAAACGAACTAACCAGCGTCACCCGTAACAGTTATACGGTGATCAGTGGTGAAAGGGTTAACTAGGGGGCAATCAAGGGGTTAAAACATTTATTAGGTAGTATATGGGGGTCCCTGACGCTATAAAACGCTGACGGCGAACCTAAATATTTACCTCACTAACTAGCGTCACCAGCGACACTAATACAGCGATCAGAAAAATGATCGCTTAGCAACACTGGTGACGGGGGGTGATCAAGGGGTTAAAACTTTATTAGGGGGGTTAGGGGGGTACCCTAGACCTAAAGGGGGCCTAAGACTCACTGCCCTAACACACTAACTGACACAAACTGACACCAATACAGTAATCAGAAAAAAAAAAAAAAAAAAAAAAAAAAACCTGCTTGGTGTCAGTTTGTGACAGGGGGGGGGGTGATTGGGGGGGGATCGGGGGGCGATCGGGGGGGGGATCGGGGTGAAATGTGTGCCTGGCATGTTCTACTGTGTGTGTGTGTTTGTGTAACTCACAGTTCAGTCTTCTCTCCTCGGCCCGGAACGGAAAATACCGAGCCGAGGAGAGATGACATCATTTCCTCTGCCTCTGTTTACAATACAGAGGCAGGGAAATGATTCCATTGGCTGGGAGCGATCGCGAGGGGGGGGCCACGAATGGATGGCCTCCCCCTCACCACCGATCGCCGGGGGACATTTGCCGACCGCCGCAGGCACCGGGGGGGGTCCGATCGGACCCCCCACCCGCGGGCAGGCAGGGACGTACAGGTAAGCCCTTTTGCCTGCCCGTGCCGCTTTGCCGACGTACATCGTCGTGCGGCGGTCGGCAAGTGGTTAATTTTTTATTTTTTTCACTGAGTTTCAGATAGTAGCGCAGAAGTCTTTCTTTTCAGATACATGTTATGGTACCAGTTCCACTGGGTTTGCACACCACATTTGGGGTTCCTAGCACTAAGTGGCCCTGAGATACGGGGCCCCAAATTCGGTTTGGAAAATGACATTTTTTGCTGCGGAAAAGTGCTTCACTCGAGTATAAGTCGAGGGGGGCACTTTCAGCACAAAAAAATGTGCTGAAAAACTCAACTTATACTTGAGTATATATGGTAGATCACCCAGAGGGGAATGTTTTGTTTGTTTTTTAAACAAAAGTGGAGTTATTCTTTAAAACAAAAGAATAATTATGTTATAAAAAAATCAGTGAGGATAACCTTTTGATGTCCAGTAGTGAGCAGAAACCTGGACCACTGTCAAACCATTGGTTTCAAGATTTCTGCTTCATCAGAAAGACATATTGAATCTCTTTTACGTTTTTTTAATCATGGATTGAGTTTAGTTTAGTTTAATTTAGTTTTGTTTATTCATTTTCTAACAAATTACACATTTTCAGAACGATTCAATTTCTGATCAGTCGAAAAATTATTGATAGATTCAAATTCTGTATGAAGAATAGCTGGTTGTTAAGGAGCGGACCGGGAATCATCAGCTGCCGGCGAGCTTCCCCGCTGATAGCTGAAATGCAAGCAAAAAAATGCCAGCAATGAAAAATGCAGAAAAACAGTGTGGGGTCCTCCCCCCCAATCCATACCAGGCTTTTCGGGTCTGGTATGGGTTTTAAGGGGAACCCCACACCAAAGCACTTTATTCCCATGTTGATGAAGACAGGGCCCTCTTCCCCACAACCCTGGCCCGGTGGCTGTGGGGGTGACTTATCGGAATCTGGAAGCGCCTTTTAACAAGGGGGCCCCCAGATCCCGATTCCCCCTATGTAAATGAGTATAGTACACCTACTTATTCACCAAAAAAGTGTAAAAAGTAAATAAAAACACAGACAGTTTTTTGACAAGTCCTTTAGAAAAAATCAATAAATAAATAATCCAGTAGATCCATCATCAATCATGATGCCCGCCGCTCCTGCTGACCGAAAAAAAAAGAAAGCTCTACACCCGACGAAGACTTAGTCGCTTGACAGTTCTTAAATAACTAAGGGGCGGGGCCACCCAATGACATCATTGGGTGACCTTGTCCCCTTGTGACATCATCAACCTAGCACGCCCTGGTCGATAACATCACAAGAGGGTGGGGCTACTCAGTGACGTCATTAGGTGGCCCCACCACTTAGTTATTTAAGGGCTGTCAGGTGACAGAGCTGGCAGATGGCAGGAGCCTTCGTCGGGACAGGAGTTTTTTTTTTTTTACTTTCGGGTCAGCGTTGGCGGTGGGCATCATGCTTGACGATGGATCTACACCGGGGGACATTTTTTTTAGATTTTTGATTTTGTAGGACTCATCAAAAACCAGTGTTGTGTTTTATTTGCTTTTTAAACTTTTTTGGTGAATGAGTAGGGGTACTATGTACCCCTACTCATTCACATGGGGGGCGGCATCTGGGGGTCCCCTTGTTAAAAGGGGCTTCCAGATTCCGATAGATCCCCTGCCCACAGACCCTCACAACCACCGGCCTGGGTTGTGGGGTAGAGGTCCTTGTCCCCATCAACATGGGGTGGGGTGCAGGGCCCCCCTGCCCGAAGCACCCTCTTATATTGAGGGCACGTGGCTTGATATGGTTCAGGTGGGGGGGACTCGCTTGTCCCCCCCATTTCCTGACCTTCCGGCCTGCATGCTCGGATAAGGGTCTACTATGGATTTTGGGGGCCTCACACCATTTTTTTTTTGCATGGGGTTCCCTTTAAAATTCATACCAGACCCGAAGTGCCTGGTATGGATGGGGGGCCCTACGCTGTTTTTTTTCTGCATTTTTCATTGCTGCCATTATTTTGTTTACATTAATTTGTCTGTGGGCAAGGCCGCTGACAGCTAATGAGTCATCAGTTGTAAAGGACACGGCGGCTGGCTTCCTGGCCTGATCCTTATCAACCAGCTATTCTTCACACATAATTCAAATCAATCGATCATTTTTGGAATTCACTAGAAAAAGAATATATGGAACGAAATTAACCACTTCAGCCCTGGAAGGATTGACCCCCTTCCTGACCAGAGCATTTTTTGCGATACGTCACTATGTCGCTTTAACTGACAATTGCCCGGTCGTGTGACATTGCACCCGAAAAAAATTGACGTCCTTTTTTTCCCACAAATAGAGCTTTCTTTTGGTGGTATTTGATCACCTCGGCGGTTTTTTTTTTTTGCGCTATAAACAAAATAGGAGCGACAATTTTGAAAAGAAAGCAATATTTTTTAGTTTTTGCTATAATAAATATCCCCCAAAAATATATAAAAAAGCCATTGTTTTCCTCAGTTTAGGCTGATATATATTCTTCTACATATTTTTGGTAAAAAAAACCCACAATAAGCGTATATTGATTGGTTTGCGCAAAAGTTATAGCGTCTACAAAATAGGGGATAGTTTTATGGCATTTTTATTATTCTGTTTTTATTATTAGTAATGGCGACGATCTGCGATTTTAATCGTGACTGCGACATTATGGCGGACACATCAGACATTTTTGACACTATTTTGGGACCATTGTCATTTATACAACAATCAGTGCTATAAAAATGCACTGATTACTATGTAAATGAAACTGGCAGGGAAGGGGTTGAACACCAGGGGGGCGATCAAGGGGTTAAGTGTGTCCTAGGGAGTGATTTTAACTGTGGGGGGGGTTGCCTCACTAGAACATGACAGAGATCACTGCTCCCAATGACAGGGAGCAGTAGATCTCTGTAATGTTGCTAGGCAGAACGGGAAAATGCCTTGTTTACATTGAGTCTGCGGGACCCGCGGGCACGGTCACGGAGTACGATTTAAAGGGGACGTACCTGTATTCCCATTTGCCCAGCTGTGCCATTGCGACGACGTATATCATTGTGCGCTGGTCGGCATGTGGTTAAACAGATTTCAATACATCAATTCAAATACATCGAGATCTCCAAATAACCAAAAATTTGACCGAATTTATGTTCGGACCAAAACAAATTGCACATGTCTACTTGCCATTTAAGTGTCAAATGCCAGAGGCTACATATATAGTCTAATGGTAGGATGATAAAAAAAAAAAAACGTCACAGCGAACAATCTGAAGAACAACAAAATCACTTGCAAGCATCAGAATGAAGACTGAACTTCAGCCCAGCCTTAACATTTTAGACCTGCAAAAGTTGTGACTCTGTTGATATTTTAGGAAAAAAATGAAGTTTTATTTTGGGCTTGCTAGTATGTCTGCTGAAGAACCTTAATCAATCAGGAGGTGGCAGGATGATAGATGCCTAGTACCCTTTTGCACAATATGGTTCCTTCCACTGCCCTGTAAGTCACACCAAGACATTTAGTGACGTAGGGGCTCTGAAAGGAACTTGCATTGTCAGATGCTGAAATTCAAATTCAAATGCTGAGTCAAATCTCTGGTCTATACCTCTTACCTCCCATGCATTGCCAATGGTTATTGGTACTGCAAACCACAGTGATGTACCAATAGAATATTCAAGATGGCTGCCTCACCAACTGCCCCAACAGCAAATAAAGCACATTGGGTCCCCACAGAGAAAAGTGCTATAGAAAGTAATTAATAAACAATTGATAATAATGGTGACTTACCAATAGATGGCAAACCAAAGCTTTAGTTGATGTTTTCCTAATAAATCACCCTAGGTATATGAAGCTTCATGCCAATTTCCTAAGGATACACTGACTACAGGTTCACTTTAAGGTTACATGTATAGCATTTATTAAAAAAGAAATTCAAAAAAATTATTACTATTCATACTCTTATGCGAGCAAGTTCATCTTACGTTGCCTTTTATTAATAAATGGTACAGATTTCAATGCCAGCATTGCAAAGGCAAATCACATCACGGCCCGAAAGAGACATACCTATTATTTTCCCAGTGATATATTGCTCCGCAGCTGTAGCCAAAACAATCTAATAAGCACTATTAGATAAAGAATTCTGAATATGAATGTATTGAATTTGTAGTGGGAGAAAATGAACATATTGCAGCATTTGTGTCAGATTGGGTTAAGCCCGTGCATCTCTTTTCTGGTAATAAATGCAGATCAAAGGACTTCTCATGTACAAAATAATAACACCCATTTTGAGCACATGAAATAACATAGCCACTTTGTAAGGTTCGGAGAAAATCAGTCAGGTAGGAG